>OZ038481.1:27907647-27940147 GCA_964036315.1 Acanthosepion esculentum | reverse complement strand
ATCCTTTTACTATTGAAATAATTAAACGTAACCACCACTTCTACTCCAAAGTTTCTTTTCTCGCACTTCCTGACAGTGGAACTCCCTTCCGTCTACTTGCTTCTCTAAAAACTACAATCATCAAAAAGTTAAATGCAACGTCAATCGCCATCTTCTGCCGTCTTGAAACCCGTTCATCTTTTATCCTTTCCTCAATCCACCCCACTGAACCCAGTCTTTTCTCTCACTTTCACTCTCTACAACCCCCTGCGTACTAGTGGCATTTCCGCCTTGGTTGGGTTGAAATGATTAGAAAAAGAAAGAAAGATAGACTCTGGGAAATATAATCTATCTATCTATCTATCTATCTATCTATCTATCTATCTATCTATCTATCTAAAACTGGACTCACCACTCACCGATGTGCGGCCAATTAACAAGCCACTGCGTCACATCCGGTACCGAGCAATCGACTGATAAATGTTTACACAGTTTAGTCAAGTCCGCACGGAGACTTCATTCGTAGAAGAACCAATAAGAAGAAAACTGATGATGTGGATAATTTATTTTCCTTCAATTAAATAATCACTTACTAATAACCAGCTAAGGAATTATATGGATACCATTGCTACGTATTGCAATATATCAAGGTAGAGTAAAGCATGCAATTTTAATGTAAGCGGAGGTAGAAGAAACTGAAGATCATGAGTAGATGGCGGACAGATAACTATTGGCATCTAACTTGAAGAGGTTAAGATTATGTAGTGTTCAGGGAAGCATCCACGCGGGAGACTGTTCTACAAAGATTGTGAAAAAGCTGAGTGGAACTTTCCTTTTATAACTGGAACACAGAGAAAATATCGGTGATTCGATGTTGCATAGCGAGTCCGACATGTAAAGGTCTGAATTAAAGAGTCGGGCTCGTCTGAGTTGGATGGACCTGCCTAGAAAATCAACGTTCGAAAAGCATATATAAACTGACGACAATCAGTGGAGAGAAGCAGGTAATTCTCTCAGACACTGACCAACATAAGCAGAGACTTTGTATTGCCATGGCACTAAATTTTGACATCAAGAGAAAATTCTTTAAATCACACCAGAAAGTCTCAAGCTGTTTTTTGTCTTTCAAAAAGTACATTTAAATAGCTTCTTCATTTTTATGCTTTATACAGTAGCGGCCATAATATAAGGAACGAAAACAACAAAGACATAAATATGTGTATACCTGCTAATTACACGATGAACGACACTTTTAGACCTATGAACAATATCAGAAATTTCTGAAATTGACTTTTGATTTTGATAGTTAGCGATAATGAATTTTTTTTCTTCAAAAGAGAGCGTTTGGCGTGTAGAATTTGCCATATTGCTTAAACATAAAGTCCTAATGATGAATGAACTTTTACTTATTGTTGAAAAGCTCCATCGAGTTTTTTAACAATGTAAATTAAAAGTTTATGCAAATTATTAACATCGTTCCTTAACTTTTGTCCAGTAGCTTATTTCCTTTGTTCCATTTAATCTTTATTTTTAAAAAAAACTATTATGTAAATTTTTGTTCAATACCAGGCTAAGGTAGTGGAGAACTTAGAGAGGGGAATTAACAGGAGATAACTGATAACTGACATCCATTAAAACATGGCGCGCGGAACTATAACAGTCTACCCCAGTGAGCGAAATAAAGGGTTCTGTTCGACATTCCAACCACCTGAAGAAGGCCGGAGCGTACAACGGCCGAAACGTTGTAATAAATATGACGACAAAGTCCGAATAATGTAAATAGTGTCTTTTATTAATAACTGTATTGTTTAACTCCAGGTAAACTGACTATTCAAAGAAGACTTCAAATGTAACAAGTAGCGACTTCCCTTGGAAATGGACAAAATCTGGCATCGTGGTGTTATCAACCTGCAGGAAAAAGGTTTTAGCCCCCCGAGGACATTTATGCTGACATGGTGGGTACATTAGTAGATGACGCGCCAGCTTTATCAAGCGTGCAAAAGTGGGCGGCTGAATTTTGGAAATGCCACCATCGAGGAAAACATTGATCGTGTTCGCCACGTGATAATGGACGACAAGCGGTTGACACTGACTATAAATCAAATAGCATATCCCGTGAGTGAATTGAGAATATTCTGCACGATGAACATGACATGACGAAGGTTTCTGTTCGGTGGGTGTCATGTCTTCTGATAACTGATCAAAAGTACACCAGGCTGATCACATCACGGAAAAATCTGATACTGTTGGAGGCAGATCAAGCTGGTTTCCTTAAACGTTTCCTAACCCAGGATGAGTATTAGGTTCATCACTTTGATTCAAATATAAATAAAAAATCCTAGCAGAGTAAACACCCCTCCTCACCTGCTATAAAGAAGGTCATGCTTGTTTCATCTGTAGGAAAGGTGATGACCTCAGTTTTTTTTTAATGCAGTAGGCATTAATGACTATCTTTAAAGCGGTCACACCATCAATAGAGAGTATTTTTTCTAACTTGATGAAAGCAGCTACGAAATGCTATCAATGCCAAATGCACAGGAAAAATAACGAAACGGGTTTTGCCTTATCAGGACAATGATCCAGCACACACGTCCTTTGTTTCAACAGTTTCAGTGCGTGACTGTGGCTTTAAACTGGTTGATCACCCTCCCTATTCTCCTGATTTTGGCCCATCTGACTATCATCTGTTCTCCAACATGTAAAAGCACTCGGCTGGGAACCAGTATCGCAGTGATGATAACGTTATACCTGCTGTTGATGACTTTTTCGGCCAACAGGATGAAAGTTTCTTCACCAATGGGTTTCAAGCACTGCAACACCGATGGAAGAAGTGTGTGGACCGCAAAGTGGGGGGGACTATGTTGAAAAATAAACCTCATTTGGTCACATTCCACGAGAGTATCTTGATCAGCCAAGTCGTAAACCAGAATTTGAACTCAACGATTCCATTTTCAGTGCTGATAAACATTACGCTACCCCTGGATAAGAATTAACGACGATTCATGAGTCCCGTAAATTCGTAGGGTCGTAGGGACAGCCGTAGCAGCAGTAATGTGTCTGGTAACAAACTAACTTGACGGAGCACAACCCTCTTTAGGCTGGTTTGATTGGATTTAGTTTTCCTTCTCCTAGATTGGTTACCAATTAAGGCTAAAGGTCCCAGTCTATCATGCTATTTACCCAAAAGATGGATTCATACCTTTCCCAATGTGATTTGCGCAGAAGTGAATTTAACTAACTCGACTGAAATTCGAACTCGGCTCTTCGATTACTCATTCCAAGCTGCTACCCCTTACATTCCCGAGCATCCACAATATAAGAATTACTTAGCAATAAAATCTAGTACATGTGTGATAGTATATACTCGGAATAATGTAAGCAAGTTCACTTCTAGCTGAAAGCAGTATTTGTTCAAACTTTCCACAAATGAACCCCACTACATTGTTGCTGTTGACTACGTAATGTGCCTGTATGACTCCGAATTAAGTTCTGTTTTTCACTGAATACAAGAGTCAAGAGCCACTCAAGGTAGAGTGTTCGTGAAAGAGGGACTTGGTATGAGCGTAAGAGAGGAAAGTAGGAAGGGAACATTTTAGGATAAGGAGGATTGACCCTGGGCAAACGAGGTTAAAATCTTAGTATTTGGGAAAGTATCTACATGAGCACCTGTTCTTGGGAAGAGGTTTTCTTGAGAGGAACATATGTCTTACCAATGGTAATTTTCTAAGCGTAGCTTAGATGTGGCACAAAGCCGAAACTACGGCGCACCAAGTGAGGATCGAGTCCACTACTAAGTCGTAATTGTTCTAATGGACTACATTGGGAATAAGGATGATTCAACACCGTGCTTAATAGGGGGATTTTGGTTAATAAAGAACTGGACTGGTAACATTAAAGAATAGAGCCCGTCAGAAGACTTGCCATGAAAATAGCGATAAAATAGCAACGAGCGACCTTGCGTCTCTGGGAAAACGAGTTGTATAATGGGAAATGTGTCTTCCCCAACAAGGCCGCGAAAATGATTGTGAACGCTGTCAAGGCTGGAGAGTGATGACTGGGCACCACCGGGTCACATAAGGCAGCAATACTCCAATCTTGGTCTGATCTGACTCTTGTAAAGATAAAACAGGAGGAGTCAAATACTTCTTGGAGCGGTACACGGAATCGAGCATTTTTCCCGCCATCTTCAGCAATACTCATATCTTGGTCTGATCTGACTCTTGTGAAGATAAAACTGAAGGAGTCAAATACTTCTTGGAGCGGTACACAGAATCGAGCATTTTTCCCTAGGCATCATCAGCAGTTGGTCGTATGTATGATTTTCGTTTCTAAGAACAAATTGAGTCCCAATAGGCACGTTCAAAGTAATGGGCTTTATTGAGCGTGCAGTCATTCATTCCAACTGAATAAAATTTAGGATCTGTTCGGTGATGATGAAATTAAATTAGCTTGGTTTTGGAAGTATTGAAAATTTCAAACAAAGAAGAGATCAACTGCCAGGTTCTTACCATCTGGATTTTTGGTAGTGCACCCATATCGAATTAATTGCACATTTATTTATTAATATTTTACTTTTGAAAGCAATAAATTTGAACTTCGTTATTCCGTGACTATTTGAGTGACGAACATGAACTTGCCACATTTATGTTTCCGGTAGTTTGCTCTGTATTTTCAGAGAGTTGTGCACGCTCACATTAAAGTTCATTATGTTAATGAATTCTTTTCGTGAATACAACCACATATTAGCTTATACACGGCCATATATATATATATATATACATACATATATATATATATATATATATATATATATATATATATATATATATATATATATGGGATAACGATATATATTTTATATATTAAGAGTTGTATTGAGGAAATTGTTAGCGAAATAGACTTTTCCAATATATATATATATATATATATATATATATATATAGAGAGAGAGAGAGAGAGAGAGAAGAGAAAAATAATTCAAGGAAGTTTGAAAACAAGCTCGAAAACAACAACAAGAAAAAGAAAAGAAAAATGGAGAAAGAAAGAAAAGAAAAGAAAACGTTCCCAAGCCAACTGATTAAAATATAATAAAAAAAACACTAAGAAACTAACTCAACTCAGTAGGATAAAAAGTTTTCAATAATCTTTTACAGAAATTTACAATATGAAAATCGGCTCAGAAGGGAGCAGGAATCCAATTTTTAAAAAAAGGGAACGAAACAAGTTTCACTCTATGTAGCGATGCTCAGACGGCCCATCGAACCGTCTGAGCATCGCTTCATCTGTCTGTTTTGTTTCTGACGTTTGAACATTACACACATCCAAAAATGTAAATATATGGGTGTGGGTGTGTATATTTGCAGCTGAAATGGAAACAAAATAATTTCTAAGGAAATAATGGAATTTATTTCCAAAAGAGAGATGTACATTTATTAAAAAGGGTAATTGAATATTGCTGAGCTGTAATGCTTCCTGTAACTAAGCAGACTAAAGCCCACCACACGAAACGTTCATTTCTCCTATAAGAGGGACAGAGTTCTGAACCCTTCCAAACATATATATCGACAATGTGGACACAGAGTTCAAATGCACACAGATATATATATATATATATATATATATATATATATATATATATATATATATATATATATGGGAATAAAACTGCACACTCAACTATATCCGGCGTAGAGCAACGTGAACACAGACTTTACCATTGAATGACGACGGTTGGTTTCAGGCCTAAAGATTGAATTCAGGTATGAAACAGACTGTCGACATTCGGTGTTGAACTATGTTTCTACATTAATTATATTTACATACACCCTATCATGGATATTGTGGATCACTTTTACTATATAAAGATAGCATAAGTTAAAGGTATATTTTATCACACACACACACACACACACACACACACACACACACACACAAATGTACACACACAGACACTCATATATATAAACGTATATATATATATATACACACGCACATAGATAGCGATTTTCCAAGCGTAGCTTAGATGTGGCACAAGGCCGAAAGTATGGGGCACCCAGTGAGGATCAAACTCACTACTCATTCGTAATTGTGTTAGCGAGACAAGCTTACTAACCATTACACCGCCTCGAGGTGACCCACGCACATATATATACACACGCACATATATATACACACACGCATACACACGCATATATATATATATATATATATATATATATATATATATATATATATATATATATATACACGCATATACATACATATGTATATATATATATATATATATATATATATATATATATATATATATATATATATATGGGGAGGGACATTGAAACGTTTATAAGCCGACCCAGTTCCCAAAATCAGTATTCCGATGTTTGAACCTTGAAACACACACACACGCGCACGAGCGTGCGCACACAGTCCCCTCTCTTTCTTTCTTTCTCTCTCTCTCTCTCTCTCTCTCTCTCTCTCGCTCGCTCTCTCTGTCTCTGTCTCTCTGTCTCTCTCTCTCTCTCTCTCTCTGTACATCTGTGCGAGGGTTGTTCAAAACAGTTTCAGAAAGACTGTTATTTTTTATGCCTTTCATTTTTTTGTTGTTGTTATTGCTGCTGCTGCTGCTGTGTGTGTGTGTGTGTGTGTGTGTGTGTGTGTGTGTGTGTGTGTGTGTGTGTGTGTGTGTGTGTGCGTGCTTGTATTTATTAAGTGGACTAAGTCTGCAACTAATTTTCTTCAGATTTTGGTCGGGGTCGGGGGTAGGTTCATTAATTATGTATATTTTATGCTTCCGTGAATAAAAATTACTGTTTGCATTTGGGTCAAAGGAATGACGAAACGAAATTAGGATGGAAGTTAAGCAAAAATAAATTTAAATAAAAAGGCAGCAGCAAAGTGTGAGAATAAAAAAGGAAACAAAGAAAGAAAGAAAGAAAGAAAGAAAGAAAGAAAGAAAGAAAGAAAGAAAGAAAGAGAATAACTACGCAGGAAAATGTGACAAAAACGAAATGGAAAGTTAATCAGAGAGAAAAGAGAGAAACTTAACTTAGGCTGGCACAGTGCCACAATAATGGGTGAGCCAATAATCACACTCGAATGCAATGGCGTCGAAAACTCCTTGCCTAACTTACGCTCTGCGATAAGCGTCCTGAAATATAGTGACGAGGAAAAGCAATTAGGTCGTAAAGGAAACAGGAAAAAAAAACAAAAAAAAAGAGGCATGGAGATGGAGGGGGAAAGTCAGAGTGGGGTGAAGGAGACTGGGAAATGAGAAATGGAAATATAGCCGAATCTCTAGTCAGCAGGTTTTTTTTTTTTAAAGACTGTTTTTAGTATGTTTACATTTCATATAAGAAGGTCGTTTCCAAAATAATGTCTCCTACGTTCTTGGCCCACGACGTCAGAAGCCGGTGTTTGTGATATTGTAATGCTGAGGATACCTGAACCGAATACGTGAGCAATGGCGGAGTTTTAGAGAAAATGGAAACAAAAAGGAAACTTATACTTAATATCAGGAAGAGACGGTTGAAGTTTCTAGCGCACATAATGAGGAAAGTGGGCTTGGAAAATCTGATACTCACGAGACAGATTTAAGGCAAGAGGGTCAGAGGAAAAAAACAACGCATAATGAGCTTCAGTATGTAGATGGCGGAACAAGTTTTAAGAGAAATAACAGAAAGATAAAATTTAATTAGGAGCTACGAAGGACAGGGAATTGTAGAGAGCCATGATTGCCAACGTCCTGAAGGGACATGGCACATAAAGAAGAAGAATAAAAATGGTAATATCAGCCATTTCGGTATAAGAATACATTCGGTATTCATTGATCGAACAGCCAGTGCTGCGTTTAATGTGAAAATAGGGTGCGATGGATAAATTGTCGTCTAAATTAAAAAATGAAAATAATACTGACATCTCATTTTAACATATATATTTACCAAAATTACACAAAAATATCTTGATATACTGAAGAGTTAATTTATTCAACAAAATCGACATTGGCTTCAACCACAGCCTCCAAATGACTTCGAAATCTCCTGTAGGTGTTCTGGGTGGTCTCCTTGTTTAAGTTGGTGAACACTACCATAATCCTTGCCTTCAGTTCATCTTTGGTCTTGCAAGGTATTTTATCTCTCGCTCAACTGTGCCCCACACATAATAATAAATGGGGTCGCAGTCTAGGGAGTTGGGTGCCCAGATTTAAGGGGTTATGTGGTCGCAGAAATTGTCTGACAGCCATGATTGGGTTCACCTGCATATGTGGCCTGGTGCAGAGTACTGTTGCCAGACATAGGGTCTTTCAGCAACCACCCTCTTGACCCAGGCAGTACTACCCCCGCAAGGAAATGATGTAGACTTCCGTGTTGAGTTTGAGGCCTTGTGGAGAGATTAATGAAGGCATAAACTCGCCATCACTAGTGATCAATCCAAACCTTCGTAATCATCATTAGACTCATCCAACTCTTTCCGAATGATCTGCACTCTCCTCCGATTGACATCCGAACATTCTGAATATTTCTTGTTGGAGATTCCGGTTTGAATGCCAAGCAGTACAGCATGCCGTTTCCAAATTTGAAGTGAATTTCGTCATGTTACTCTTTTTTCTCACGGACGGTGCCCCACTGACCCTACTATACTGTGCAGTCGACAAAATCAAAAACAAACAACGCGCAATTGCGAAATTAAAAATATAAAATGGTGACAATTTACTCATCGCACCCTATCTGTATATATATATATATATATATATATATATATATATATATATATATAGTAACACGGATATAAGAGAGTTGTCGGGACCGGAGAATAAGTCTCTTATATCCGGGTTTCTCTTATATCCGGGTTTGGTCTATTTTGTTATGTAAGTATAGCTCTAATTTGGGACCAGAGAAAATCTATCTTATATCCGGGTTTCTCTTATATCCGGGTCTCTTATATCCGGGTTACACTGTATAAGGTATTACTGAGTGTGGAAGAATTATAAAACGGAAACATTGCAAAGGAACAAGAACAACAGAAAAGTATTCAGGATGACAGTAGATAGCGATTGACATTGCATTTAATTTTTTGCAGATTAAAGTTAGCTGAAAAGCATGTAGCTCGAAGGGAGTACCACAAGTGAGAGGTACGAGAAAAGGAACTGTTAGCATAGAAATATAATAATATTTTGCTATATTTATGGAGGAATTGTGTTCAATAATGGAGACGGGGTGTTTGTAGATATTAACATCGTGGATATAGAAATCAGCATTGAATTGTTATTGGTGGTTTCATTGCATAAGCGACCAACAGAGCAAATCTGACGCCTGCTTACATACATATATATATATACACGTATGCATATATGTATACAAGTATATGTGTCTGCGTGTTAGACGCACCATCAAAACTGGGCGTTAAATAACGACACGGAAGGCCTGAACTAAGCTGATGGCCCAAACTTCCGGATTCAATCCAAAGAAGGAGGTAACTTTACGCTTGTAACAAAATAAAAATAACAGACCCTTTATTTGAAGATTTTTGATCACGTTGAAAATTTCTGTCTATATTGTCCTACCATATCTGCATTAGTTCTACTTTGGTGCCTTTTGATTTTCGTTCGGACCGATGAATGATGTGCAACGGGGACAACATCTTCCTGACAACGACGCCGTTACTGTTGCTCTGACAAAGCGGGTTGATTCTGCTGGTGCAAATATTTTTCCATATACGCCTTGTATGATAATGTTAGTCGCGGGCGAAAATGTATAGCCAATGTTGATGACAACAGCAGCTGGGAACTTACTCTATTCAATGATGCAGTTCTCGCTTTCAGCCCATTTATGAAGGTGGTGGGAAAATGGTGAGGTCTTTTTATCGCCCGGGGAAGTATCTCACTCGTTCTGGCGTGCTTTATCTTTACAAGAGTCAGATTAGACCAAAAATAGAGTATTGGGGCTGGAGTTGCTAAATCCTCATTTTAAAAGCTTGATGGAATTCAATTATCGTTTACGCGAGCTTGACGGGGAAGATTTATACTCCACTTTGCAGCCTCTTCCCGCAGACCCCAACGTCTCCAGCTTATCGATACTTTGTTGCTATTTCCATGGAAAAATATTCAGATGAATATTCAGATGAGTTCAGTTCTTTCGGTCCACCAGTTCAGACTGCTAGGAGACACCATGTTACTTCCACGGGGGGTCATTTCAGCCTCATTTCTTTCCTGCTCTAATGTAAGAAGGATGTTTCATTCAGCCACCATTTCCCAAGGACTGCCTTGTGGAGTAGAGACGCCCGCGTAGCTGCCCTCCTGAACACTTCAAATGAACTCTTCAGTCATTATTTATCCTCAACTGTAACTTTCTCTGCCTTGAGTGTCTCTCGAATAAAATTTAGTATAATGGGTAAAATTTAGTATAATAAAGTTTCCGAGGGGGTAAAATAGGACTCATTACTTTCGGAACGTCCCTCGATTAAAACAATTGTATAATCGGTGTGTGTGTGTGTGTGTGTGTGTGTGTGTGTGTGTGTGTGTGTGTATTCTGTGTGTGTCTGTGTGTGCGTGTGTCTGTGTGTGTTCGTGTTTGTCATAGTGCGTGTGTGTGTCTGCGTGTGTGTCTGCGTGTGTGTCTGTGTGCGCGTGTGTCTGTGTGCGTGTGCTGGGCACTTCGACGTGGTACAATTGGTTAGCAAGCTTATCTCGCTAGATCATTTATGACTAAATAGTCTGTTCAATCCTCACTGGGTGCCCCTATACTTTCGGCCTGGTGCCACATCTCAGCTACGGTTAGAAAATCCCCATACAATTGGTAGCTGGGCCCTTCGATGTGGTGTAATGGTTAATAAGCTTGTCTCACTACATCAGTTACGACTGAATAGTGAGTTCTGATCTTCGCTGAGTGCCGCATACTTTCGGCCTTGTGTCACATCTAAGATGCGCTTAGAGAGCCACCATGCGATTGGTAGCTGTGCTTCATTGTGGCCAGTGGTTGGTGTGCGTAAAAAGCCGATCTTTTCACGGATGACACTCCCTCTTTATGTGTATAGTTAGGGCGACATAATCTTCTTCCCTATTCCACCATTTTGTTTGGTAAATATGCCATGGAAAGAAAAAAAACATACATGAAAAACTATTAAAATTTTTCCTCTCAGAAATGCCCTAAATCTCCCCAACAGGTGTTTGTAAAATAAAGATTGGGTTTTTCACGATTTGTTTCTCTCTCTCTCTCTCTCTCACTCACTCTCTAGCTCCCTCGTTCGCCCGCTCCCTCTCTCTTGCTCGCCTTTCCTCGACACAAACACTTATCCAAATACTTATTTTATTCTACTCACTACACTTCAGATAAAAAAAAAAAAACGAAAAGAAAACAGAAAAAGCAATCCCCATAAAAAATTAAACTTGTTTCCACCGACCTTGGTGATATTTCTCTCAATTTTTATACTATTTCATTTTCTTTCTTTTTTAATTTATTTTTCCACTACACCATTTTAGCTTATCCTCTCCTCCTTCCATGATTCCTCCTATCTGTCTTTATTTTATTCCATCTTCTCTCTCTCTCATGCACACACACACACACGCACTCTCCCCCCTCGCTCTCTCTCTCTCAGTGTATGATCTGTTTCGTGGTCCTTAATTTTATCATTTCAAACATAATGTTTGTCTGTAGAACGGAACAAGTTAGCAGAGTCACAACAGGAGGAATTCTAAGTAGGGTAAAAAACAAGGACAGGGGCAGATATTCAGAAAACGATGAAGCAAAGAATGGAAGACAGACAAAGTATATATATATATATATAAAAAGACATTTATGATATGTTTAACGTTCTTTTTTTAGATACAAGTATTTAAGCAAATGCTCTGTTTTTATAATAAACAGTATTAAATAACATTTACCGGCCTGAATGTCCGAGAAATTTTCATAGAAAATTTTCGCTCTCCGACAGGAATCGAACCTGTATCCTATACGGAACCATCATTTCGCGTGATGTTAAGGCACATGAAAATTTCTCGGACATTCAGGCCGGTAAATGTTATTTAATACTGTTTATTATAAAAACAGAGCATTTGTTTAAATACTTGTATCTATAAAAAGAACGTTAAACATAATATAAATGTCTTTAAATAAATTGTCGAATTCTAAAATATATATATATATATATTGTGTGTGTGTGTGTGTGTGTGTGTGTGTGTGTGTGTGTGTGTGTGTGTGTGTGTGTGTGAATCGCGTGTCTGGAAAATATATTGGGATAAACAAATAACAGATAGATAGATATAAAGAGACTGAAATAGATATAAAGAGACTGAAATAGATAGATAGATAGAGAGAGAAACAAAGACCCATCTTGTATAGACAAATATGTATTTATACCAGGCCGGAGTATATTTTACATTAGAAAGAATTTGTAGAATTTTCAAATATATATTGATATTTTATAAAAATCAGAAGCTAAAATTTGTAAGATAAAGCAAGGATTTCTGCAAGATATTCAATATATATATATATATATATATATATATATATATATATATATATATATTAGACTACAGACTATACTCATGTTGAGTTAATTTTGATTTTTGCTGTAAAAATATATACAGGGGTTGGACTAAATAATTGAAACACTTGTTAAATTCAAGAAAATTTATTTAATATGGAGTTGGTCCTCCTTTAGCCTCACATACAGCTTTAATACGTCTAGGAATGGAATCATACACCTTCCTGACTTCATCTAGAGGTATTTTCAGCCATTCTTCCATTAACACCTTCTCCAGCTCTTTAAGACACGATGGTAGAGGATAGCGGCTCCTAACTTGTCGCTCCAAAATCCACCACAAATGTTCAATAATATTGATATCTGGAGATTGGGGAGGCCACTCCATGTGTTCTAGCTCACTTTCATGCTCTTCATACTAATTCTTAACCACTCGAGCGGTTTGTATTGGAGCATTATCGTTTTGGAAGATACACTCACCATCATGGAATAAAGTCTGGGCCATTTGATGAACATGATCTCCCAAAATGTTCAGATAATCTTTACTGCTGATTCTACCATGCAGGGCAACTATTGAACCGAGACATTTTCATGATATGGAGACCCAAACTATCACTGATCCACCTCCATGCTTCACTATTGGAAGAAGGCAGTCAGGGTTGTAAGTTTCTTTGGGCTGCCTCTACATATAAACTCGCCCTGAAGTTGAGAAAAGAGAAAAACTGGATTTGACTGAGAATATGACTTGCTTCCATTGGTCTGCAGACCAGGCATTGTGATCTTTGCACCATTTCATCCTCTTCTGAATGTTGCGAGTGGAGAGAAGGGGTTTCCTTACGGCGGATCTGCCATGATATCCAGCCTTAGGGAGCTCACGACGAACAATTTTCAGATGATTATTCAACCCAGCAGTCACTTTGGCCGCAGTAGTCTGATGATTTATTTTGGCACATTGCATTTCAGTGCACGTCGATCCCTGTCAGTAAGTTTGCAAGTCCGTCCCGAATTGCTGCGGATGCTTGAGGTTTCGCCCTGTTTCTCGAATTGCGTCATAATTCTTGATATAGTAGCTCTTGAAAAACCAAACGTTTCAGCAACCTTATTGATCGAGCCTCCTACTATGCGAGTTCCAATAATTTGCACTTTTTCGAACTCGGAGAGGTCACGCATTTAGTTTAAATTTTACTAAATTCTAAAAATAAATAAGACAAGGACAGTAAATTGTATAAATAAACGTATTTACAATAGATATAACCTGCAATTATGAAGTTTTAGTAAAAGTTCTTAATATAATAAGTCTTTGAAACATAAGAGTGGATTTTGGACCTGTCCCAATTATTTTGTCCAACCCCTGTATGCTCTGTTATAATAAATACATCGAGCTCTCTGTGGATCAGTTTTAATATTTGTTATTACTAGGATCCACCTGGATTATATAGCAACTATACTATACTATAACATAGAAACTGTACTATATATATATATATATATATATATATATATATATATATATATATATATATATATATATATATATATATATATATCTGTGTGTGTGTATAATATATATATATATATATATATATATATATATATATATATATATATATATATATATATATATATGAAATGATCAGATAATAAAATGATATATGAACAATTAAGGAGTATTTTATAATTAATCCACAGGTATAAAACGCAATTTTGTTTGATAAGGAACACTTAAGTTAAAAGTTGTTTCCCTGATGAAGAAAGATAATATGCATTTTTCAAGGGAAGCCCATTATATTTCGTATGATTTCTCAATCTCTACGCCGATTGACATTAATTTCTCTCTTTAAAAAGAAACAACCATATCTACTCAAATACATGTACCAAGTAAATATAACCTTTGTCGTAATAAGATAGTAATATATATATATATATATATATATATATATATATATATATATATATATATATATATATATATATATATATATATATATATATATATATATGTAATAAATGTATGTATGTATGTGGACAACAGTTTATGTGTAATTACAAAATACTATACGTTTATAGTTAATAAGATATATGTATGTGTGTAGGAGGTATTATTATTATTTGTTGATTTATGTATTTTTTTTGTCATTTTTTTCTATGCAGGAAATGATTCGGGTATTGGAGGAGTTTTAAAGTATTTTCAACATGTTTCTCTTTTTCGGACAGGAATTGGTGGATACAGGGATCTTAAATAAAAATATATGATTACCCGGATTTTTAATAAAATCCGTTGTAATCATAGACCTTTATTTCCTATACAATGTCAGACGCAAAGACCCCCCCATATATATATATATATATATATATATATATATATATATATATATATATATATATATATAAAATACAAAAAAGAAAAATAGTAGCAAGACTAGAGTCAGGCCGATATATATATATATATATATATATATATATATATATATATATATATATATATATATATATATCAATATATCATGTGAGCCGAAAGCTTATATCAAGGTACAGCATAATAAAATAATATCCAAATGTTGGACAATTTTTGCCTTCATTTTCTCCTGAAATTAAAGCAACCATGAAAAGTTTAGAACTGCTCATGATAAAAAATAATAGACATTCGTTGTCTGTTATATTTAACAATAAGTGTTTGAATATATATATATATATATATATATATATATATATATATATATATATATATATATATATATATATATATATATATATATATATATTCAAACATACAAGTTAAACAAAAAATTTCTGTCCTTTTTTTGATTAGTCATTGAATGAAGTTGAAATACATACGAAATGCGTGCAGCAATTGTTTTCAAATTCGAACAGCCGGAAGTAGGAACATCAGACGTTATAAAAAAACACGCGCATCGTGCCCGGCCATCAGTTATAAGTCGGGGAGCTGTGAGAAGGATGGAAGTGTCTAGAGATCTCGTTCGGGGCTGTTTGCTTTACGACTTCAAAGTGGGCTTATCAGCAGCTGCATCAAGTCGCCGCATATGTCAAGCGTTTGTGGATAGTGCTGTGGATGTACGTACTGCAAGGCGTCGATTTCGAAAATTCAAGTCGGGAGATTTGTCTCTCCATGGTGAGCCTCACAGTGGACGACCACAGGTCTTGAATGACGGAGTCCTGAAGGCGGCCTTTGAAGAGGACAGTAGTCTAACGTGTGGTGAATTTGCAAGACAGTTCAACGTTTCCGACGAAACAGTTAGACTTCACCTGCACCGCCTAGGTAAGACGTACAAACTGAGCAAGTGGGTTCCGCAAACGCTGTTGGAGGTCCACAAGAGACGAGTGGCAGCCTGCATATCGCTGCTTTCTCGCCATCGTACCGCATCCTTATTCAATCGAGTGCTTACCAGTGATGGAAAGTGAGTTCGGTATGAAACTCCCAATCGTTCCAGACATTGGTTATCTCCTCAGGATGCTGTCCCTCACACCACAAGACCGCCTATGCACCCATGCAAGATTATGCTTTGTGTCTGGTGGACAGGTCGTTAAGTGGTTCATTATGAACTGCTACCAACAGTACCAAACGGTCACTAGAGACCTATACTCGTAGCAATTGAAACGTGTGCAACAGGCATTGCACCAGAAGAAGCCAACACTGGTGAATCGCAAAGGTGTGCTTTTCCTCCATGACAACGCCAGGCCGCATGTCGCGCGAGTGGTCAGGGATACCATACAGAAACTTGTGTGGGAGACTTTGTGCCATCAACCTTATTCACCTGACCTTGCGCCATCCGATTACCACCTCTTCCACTCCGTGGATAATCATCTTCGTGGGAAATCCTTCACCAATGAAGCAGACTTGCGCAAATCCCTCACGGACTTCTTTGCGTCAAAACCCCCCGAATTCTACTGCAAGGGCATTGAACAGCTGGATACACGTTGACAGAAGGTGCTGGATGCCGATGGCGATTAATTCGAAGACTAAATATAAGTTACACATACTGTGAAGCGTTTTCTTTTTTTCCTTTAAAAACGGACAGAACTTTTTTGGTTATATATATATATATATATATATATATATATATATATATATATATATATATATATATATATACAAAGAGCATAGATACTACACAGATTAATTGTCTATAGTTAAAAAAGAGTCCTTACTTCTATTCCATAAAAACTTTGACTATCAAAACAATAATAATATTATCAGGCTATTTCTTGATCCACACTATTATTCACGTTGACACCATTCTATGTTTAATCAAAGAAATTTAATTAAAAAAAGCATTTAGTTTTATATCGGCAGTTTTGTGAAGGCCGACAAATCATAATACATGAAATCACATCCAAAAATATTTAGGTTCATTCATAAAATTCCTACTTTAAAACGGTAAAATTCAAAGGAATCAGGAATAAACAGTGGAAGGCTCTAAAAGATGACCGGATAAACTCAAAAAAGAAAACTGAAGAATCCAACGACTAAAAACTAAGATACAAGATTATAGGATTAAAACTATGATACAGGATTATAGAATTAAATCTATGATACAGGATTATAGAATTAAAACTATGATACAGGATTATAGAATTAAAACTATGATACAGGATTATAGGATTAAATCTATGATTCAGGATTATAGAATTAAAACTATGATACAGGATTATAGAATTAAAACTATGATACAGGATTATAGAATTAAAACTATGATACAGGATTATAGAATTAAATCTATGATACAGGATTATAGAATTAAATCTATGATACAGGATTATAGAATTAAAACTATGATACAGGATTATAGGATTAAATCTATGATTCAGGATTATAGAATTAAAACTATGATACAGGATTATAGAATTAAAACTATCATACAGGATTATAGAATTAAATCTATGATACAGGATTATAGAATTAAAACTATGATACAGGATTGTAGAATTAAATCTATGATACAGGATTATAGAATTAAAACTATGATACAGGATTATAGTATTAAATCTATGATACAGGATTATAGAATTAAAACTATAATACAGGATTATAGAATTAAATCTATGATACAGGATTATAGAATTAAATCTATGATACAGGATTATAGAATTAAAACTCAGATACAGGATTATAGAATTAAAACTCGACAATTTTTTTCTGAATTACCCCGGTATATTCAAAATGAAACAATTTTATTTTAAGAGAGCTCATCTTCTATGTGCCGTGTCCGTTCAGGACGTTGGTAATAGTGGCTCTGCACAATTTCCTGTTCTTTGTAGCTCTTAATAAATTTTATTTTTATTTATCTCTCCTAAACCTTTTCCGACATCCATTTACTCAACCTTGCCATGTAGGTTATGCGTTGTTTTCTTCTGTCCCTCTTGCATTCTATCTGCCCTGTGAGCATCAAATTTTTCAAGCCCTCTTTCCTTATTATGCGTTCTAGATATTTCAACTATCTCTTTCTGATGTTACGTATAAGTATCTTTATCGTTTCCATTTTCTCTAAAACTTCGTCGTTGCTTACTTGTTCAGTCCATTGTATTCTCATAATCCTTCTGTAGAACCACATTTCTGTCGCTTTAAGTCTTTTCTTCATCCGTCGGGAGATTGTATAGCATTCACAAAATTCGATATATAATCGCTACTAAATTTTCTTTGGTCTTAGATCTTGTTCATAACGATTTCTTCTGATGGCGTTTACTTTTCACTCCACTTCTTGGAATATGAGTTCATTGTTTACAAACGCTAGATTGTACTTTAGAAAAGAAAAACAAGAATTTATTGAAAAAAAAAATGAACAAAGTAACTATAAGTAATTTTTTATTTTTATTTTGCTATCCTCTGCCAGCAGCAATGATGGAGAAAGCATTACCTCGAAAACATCGCCAGTGAGACACGCTGCAAGAGCCACTCCGTTTCGCGAGGCTCGTCCCTTAATCGAGACGCCATCGCGCCAATTCTCCGAAGGAACGCAATCGAAAGAGGGCCAATAACCCCAGAAGTCTCCACTGCCACAGGAGTAAAAATAAAAAAGGTTCTCGGACGGAAAATAATTCATCACTCACAAGGCCGCGTAAACAATGAAGTTCTGTCAAGGCTGGAAAGAGAAGATTTACGTCTGATAAATCATGCTAGGTGGATGAGGTACGTTCTTTAGTGGTATAAGGAGCCGACCCTTTTTCCAGTAAAAGAAGAATATTTAACTATTTTTTTTAATCTCTGTGTCCCAGGCGACGGACCCCGGCTCAACTGTTTATCACTATATTTCTAATGTTAAAATGCAACAGCAAAGCGAAGTTGTTTAATATACCAGATTAAAGCAACTCTTTGCAGGAAAAGGCTATTTAAAATAACCTTTTAACTTCAAGAGTTTCAACTCCGATCCTTCAGATGATATATCTGTATATCAATGAGGTAATTTCGAACTGAAGTAATGACTTCTTTATGAATATATAACAAGCCTCTACTATGCTCCTAACTAGAGAGACATTAAATCAAAAGCTGTATTAACTATTACACCTGTCGTTAGGTTGACAAAGGAGGACCAAAGGCGCCATTATGTCAATGTTTCCAAGCCAGTGACACTGAGGCAGGGACCCTGGGGCAGGACTTCAGTTTCAGTTACCTGTCTCGTCCTTCCAGATGGAATCTTAACACATGCACAAAAGTATATCTTCATCTCATTTTCCCGTGTTTCTTCTTGTGATTTACTTCTCTATTCTTCTTCTTCTTCTTCTATGTGCCATGTCCCTTCAGGACATGGGCGATCATGGCTCTCCACAATTTCCTGACCATTTCGTAGTAAAGTTTGTCTTTTTTGCTATCTCTCCTAATCCCTGTTGTGCCAACCATTTCCACAACCAATTTAGATTGGTTATACGCTGCTTTCCTCTCTCCCTCTTGCCTTCAATATCTCCTGTGAGTGTCAAATTTTCTAAGCCTTCTTTTCTCATTATGTGCCGTAGAAATTTCAATTGTCTCGTTCCGATTCTAAACATGTGTCTTTTCAGTTTCCACTTTCTCTAAAACTTTGTCGTTGCTCACGTGTTCATATATATACTATATAAAATACAATGCGTCGAAATGAAATAGAACAAAAAAGAGGGAGGTTATTTTTACGATATTTCTCACCCAATACAAGGCCCAAGAGCGACTCAAGGTAGAGAACTACTGAAATTTTTTATGGCCATAAAAATTATAGACTATGAAGATAATGAGAATGTATATGGTTGATCTAAGACTTGAAGAATCTAAGATTGTAGAGGTCGGGGAAGAATCTTCTTGAGAGCCTGTTCCTCAAGGCAGAGAGCGTTGGGGAAAAAACCTGTACGAATGAAACTTCCATGGAATGCAAAGAGAATGTAGATGATTTGACCATCTTTACATGTGATGGCGGGTCATTGTCTTAAATGTCTGAACTGGTGAAACTTGGGAATGTAGCTCGTCAGGACATTTTCTATGGAAATAGCAATACAGCAGTAAGAGGCCTGCGACGTTGCATCCGTGGGAAAGAAGTTCTCGGATGGAAAATAATTCATCACTCGCAAGGCCGCGCAAGCACAATGAAGTTCTGTCAAGGCTGGAAAGAGAAGATTTAGGTCTGATAAATCATGCTAGGTGGATTCCGGTACTTTCTTTAGTGGTATAAGAAGCCGGCCATTTTTTCAGCATCTTTAACAGTTGATTATATACATTATATGAGTTCAGCTGAAGGTCGGGGGGTTAAACTTGAGTCTCAATAGACACTCAAAGCAAGAAGCATTTTTGAGATTTCAGCCTTTCACCGTGGCGGGTGAAAATCTATGGTCAGTTCGGTGATAATTAAATGCCTTCTGGTATTGAAAGCTACCATCAGTTTTTCACTGGTTCAATATTCGAGATGTGGCTTTAAAGGGGACAATGCCATTAGATACAATGCTCAAATATACTCGACTTGATGCATCAACCAGCTGCACCAAAAAATTTCATCAGATCTAACATGAAACCTGGGTGCGGAGGACGGCTGGTGGAGATAGACCAGGATTATAAGGGGAGGGGGGCTTGCGATAAGTAAGACAAATGAAATAAGAATTGTCAAATATTTTGGACTCCTGTAAATTTACTTTAAAATAATTTAGAACTGAAAGCAAAAGTCAAATCGCCAACGAAAATGACAACTTCTTTAATCCACGACCACGCACCTTATTCAGTAACCCTCTACCTTGAATTGCTCTCGAGCCTTAATCCACGATCACACACCTTATTCAGTAACTCTCTACCTTGAATTGCTCTCGAGCCTTGTATTCAATTAACTTCAATTAATAAATGCTGATTTGAAAAATTCAAGCTTTACTTATTCATTTATATTGCTGCTAAGATTATTTTCTTAAATGCACAGGGATGGAATACAGTAAGCGTTGGAGTATCGGCAGGACTGCCGTTTAGTCCTGCATATCAGTGATTGCTGTTGTTTTAGGCAAGTAAATTACACACATTTATGTACCTTGTTAACTAAATCCTCACTCTCTCTCTCTCTCTCTCTCTCTCTCTCTCTCTCTCTCTCTCTCTCTCTCTCTCTCTCTCTCGCCTAATTTTTCTCTGTTCAATTACCTGGGCGAAAAAAAGAAAATACACAGAAATATTCTTAATTACTTACACTTTTTCTTTCAGATATTAGATTCTAGCTTGTTTGTTTTTCTCTAACTGCAATAGTCAAACCTTTTACGTAGTTTCTTTTACGGTTTATCAACCTGCAATAGTACAAAAATCAAGCATTTTATGTAAGAAATTTTCGAAGGCATCTGAAAACCTTCCTGCTTGTATATTTGATTGTCGTTGGTATGGCAGGGTTTCCATGACGATCTCTTAGGCGTACACCCCAACATTCCATAGGAGTATTTCGTATCCGATAACCTCCAGGGGGGGGGTCATTGAACTTCTCTTCTTTTTTTACTTATTTGGTATTGTCACTGGAAAACGGAGACAAAATATTTCGATTAGACAAAAAATAGATTAAGGAAAACATAAAACAAAAATCATGTTGAATGTTTGTACTGCTTCCCTGTCACGTTTGTATGGTATGGTGTTTTTCTACGCGTAGCTTAGATGTGGCACAAGGCTGAAAGTTTGGAGCACCCAGTGAGTATCAAACTCACTACTTAGTTGTAGTTAATCCAGCAAGACGAGCTTGCTAACCATTGCACCACATCGAATTAATTCACTAAGCGTAGCTTAGATCTGGCACAAGATCGAAAGTATGGAGCACTCAGTAGGATCGAACTCACTATTCGAGACAAGCTTGCTAATCATTACACCACATAAAGGTTTGTATGGAATGATTTGTATTGGATTCGATAGGGAAAAAGTGTTTGCTCTAATCTATGTTATAATATAAAATACAATGAAAAGGTATATATTTATCGGTTATGCATCCTGATCGGCCCTATAACCTCTTGAGAGAATGAACTTGTCTGATGTTATAGTAATTTAAGACATTAGTTGACACCACTAAGCCAACTGCTTCATATTACAAACATGACAATGAAATACCGCATTAATAAGTAAGGGAGACCAGGATGCTAACACGTTGCTTTTTGTTTCATGCACGTTCCCTTTGTATATTTTTTACTTTTAATAGTTTAAAAGAGACAGTTATTTCTAACGTGATGATAAAGTTAACTGTAAACATGAAATTCTAAATTAGTCAAGTAGAAACTATAATCAGCGCAGTTGTAAAATTGTAAAATTATTTGAATACTGATATCTTCGCAGACAATACAGTCGTCCGAAAATATAACGTTATACCTTTCGGTAAACGACGCGTCACGTCAAAAGTCCTTGAAGCCATTGTGGGGTGTTGGGATAAAACTACATGTACTGAACCGAAAGCAGCAGTAGTATGTCTGATCCTATTCAGGTTGTTTTCAAATTCAGAGTTTTCATTTTTCTGGACTGGAGGACACCTCAAGAGTACAGTGAGTCTTGCTATTTCATGCATAGCTAGAATAAGAAGAGATGGATTTATAACTTTACGTGAACATGAAGATAACGAACTTAGTCGTAATTCGAACCCTGTTCACTGATTTCTCTGCCCGATTCAGTAACCGCTACGAATTGTCCGCAAATTAACGTTTTGCAAAGGAAGGAAGGAAGGAAAGGAAGGAAGGAAAGGAAAGGAAAGGAAGGAAGGAAGGAAGGAAGGAAGGAAGGAAGGAAGGAAGGAAGGAAGGAAGGAAGGAAGGAAGGAAGGAAGGAAGGAAGGAAAGGAAAGGAAGGAACGAAGGAAAGGAAAGGAAGGAACGAAGGAACGAAGGAAGGAAAGGAAGGAAGGAAGGAAGGAAGGAAAGAAGGAAGGAAAGGAAGGAAGGGAAAGGAAGGAAGGAAGGAAGGAAGGAAGGAAAGGAAAGGAAGGAAGGAAAGGAAAGGAAGGAACGAAGGAAGAAAGGAACGAAGGAAGGAAAGGAAGGAACGAAGGAAAGAAAGGAAGGAAAGGAAGGAAGGAAGGAAGGAAGGAAGGAAGGAAAGGAAAGGAAGGAACGAAGGAAGGAACGAAGGAAGGAAGGAAGGAACGAAGGAAGGAACGAAGGAAGGAAAGGAAAGGAACGAAGGAAGGAAGGAAGGAACGAACGAACGAACGAACGAACGAAGGAAGGAAGGAAGGAAGGAAGGAAAGGAAGGAAGGAAGGAAGGAAGGAAAGAAGGAAGGAACGAAGGAAGGAAGGAAGGAAAGGAAAGGAAGGAACGAAGGAAGGAAGGAAGGAAGGAAGGAAGGAAAGGAAGGAAGGAAGGAAGGAAGGAAGGAAGGAAAGGAAAGGAAGGAACGAAGGAAGGAAGGAAGGAAGGAAGGAAGGAAGGAAGGAAGGAAGGAAGGAAGGAAAGGAAGGAAGGAAGGAAGGAAGGAAGGAAAGAAGGAAGGAAAGGAAGGAAGGGAAAGGAAGGAAGGAAGGAAAGGAAGATAAAAGAGAAAGAGGGGGAAATAGGAAGAAAACAAGAAGAAAAGACTGAGTAAGAGATTGAATGGTTAGGTTAAAAAAAAAAAAAAAGAAAGAGTGGATCAAAAAATATTTGAGTCCTGATCTGCTGAAACTAACTGTAAAATTAAACTCTAAAATTAAAAGCTCATTTTTGTGACTGAAATATCTGTGGGGGGGATGTGGTTTAATAAACATCTCTCTACGTTCTATTTTCATTTTTTACAATAATATTCACTCTCTTCAAGACCCAAGAACCAAGAGTTTATATCTGAGGAAGATAATGGTTAACCCCACACTTGAACAAATTAAAATAGTGTCAAACTATGGTAATAAATCACTTTCAACCACATACCACTCTTGAAACTATCTATTGCACTTTCGGCTAGTGGCTTACCTTTATATCCCGGACCATTGCAAATCACAAATACACACAGGGTAGCGTTCATTAACATCATCAGTTCTCCCCAATGCATCTAAATTAACACAAGATGTCAGTAGACTAGCTAGGAAACACATTTAGCTAAATAAACAGAAACGGTGACTGACAGGAAAAGTGATTGTCTCGGATTATTTGCATGAATTCTAATCACTGTATGTAAAATATACGATTTGCTTGAGAAGTGATATCAAGAAAAGTGTGTGGTTTCCTTATCGTCAATCGGTTAAGAAACCATGGATAGAATTCTCTTCAGCTCGTTAGTATTTGAGCATCTTTGCCAAATCTGAGTTCACTTAAAGTAGCCGGAATATCTAGCCAAGTGTTGGTTCAAGAAAAGAAATTATATCAATTTCTTTTCTTGAACGAACAGTCATTTGACATTCTGTTTAATGACCGAGCTGTTAGAAATACCATCTCCGTCGGCAGAGTTCAGGATATTATACACAAACAGAAAATATACTTTGACTGGTATTATTTGAGGAATCCGTATGTAATTTTAATGGTAAAAGCTGAGGAATCAATACGTAATTTTAATGGTAATAGTTGAGAAATCCGTACATAATTTTAGTAGTAGTAGATGAGGAATCCGTACCTAATTTTAATGGTAATTGTTGAGGGATCAATACGTAATTTTAATGGTAATAGTTTAGTAATCCATAAGTAATTTTCATGGTAATATTTGAGGAATTCGTACGTGATCCTAGTGGTAATAGTTGAAGAAACTGTAAGTAATTTTAATTTTAATTTTAAAAGGTATCAATACGTAATTTCAGTGGTAAGAGTTGAGGAATTCGTACGTAATTTTAATGGCTATAACATAATGGTAATAGTTTAGGGACTCACACGTAATTTTAATAGTAGCTTTTGAGGAATCGGTACGTAACTTTAGTGGTAATAGTTGAGGAATCCGTACGTTATTTTATTGTTAATAGTTTATGAATCTGTACGTTATTTTAACTGTAATAGTTGAGGAATCCCTACACATGCGTAAACACTTCCGATGAACTTCCATTAAATAATTGCTTGAGCGATTTCAACATGCAACTGTATATAAAAGAATTATCTAATTTTCATAGTCATAGAAATAGTTTATTCTGGTATTTACATGGTTTCCAATAAGAGTACACACACACACACGCACACACATGAGGAGCTGTGATACAGCGAAACAGTACTGTCTGTGAATGACATAATTTAGCTCTTGAAAATACATTTCAATTGAGCACTGTTGAGTGATAAGCTAATTCTATAAACAACAGCCACCTGCACTAATGCAAAGCTCTTCAGTAAAATGAATGGAGCACTTTGACTGATTGGCATTTGTTTACATTTGTAAAAACAATACGCTAGATTTAGTTGTGTAACTCTACCGAGTGAAGATAGCTCTGGCTGACACCTAATTAGTTGTGTTTCAATCCTGGCTTTTGTATTCGGAAGTCTAGTCGCACTGAGGAGCTGTGATACAGCGAAACAGTACTGTCTGTGAATGACATATATATATATATATATATATATATATATATATATATATATATATATATATATTTAAATATTTTTCTGTTTATACGTTATTTTTATAGATACAAATATTTAAGTAAATGCTCTCTTTATAATAAACAGAATTACTTACATTTACCGGCCTGAATGTCCGAGAAATTTCATAGAAAATATGTGTCCTCCGACAGGAATCGAACCTGTGTCTTACATGAAACTGTCATTTAATCTGTCGGCCTGATCGAGGGAAATTTGTTGCTTAAAAACAGTAATTTGGACTTTGTTAACCAAACACTCTCTCTGTAACTGAGTGGTATAGCAAGTCAGATCAAGTGACGGTTCCGTGTGACGCTGATGTGTTAACGGCCATCACTGAATTTGTCTACCAAGCTTTAGATACGAACGGCAAAGCTTGGGCTGTAGCTCTAGATATCTCGAACGTCTTCGACAGAGTTTTCCATGCTGACCTCCGAAAATTCAAAGGCTACGGTGTTCGATTCCTGTCAGAGGACACATATTTTCTACGAAATTTCTCGAACATTCAGCCGGTAAAATATAATTAATACTGTTTATTATAAACAGAACATTTACTTAAATAATTGTATCTCTAACAATAAACAGAAAATATATTAAAATAATCGTCGGACTTAGGTACCTCCACTAGGTCGCGTAAAAAAGCAGCATATCACGATGAAAAAAGGTCCATAACTCAACGAAAACAAAGTTTTGTCATCAAAATGTTTATGTTGTTATTAAGAGGAAAGACCAAAGTCATTTTTTTATTATTTATTGAAATTTTTTACTCCTTTCTAGCAAGTAGAAAATTTTGGATAAAATTTTTTTTTTACGACAGCGCAGTAAGAGAGAAAATAGGTTTGTTTTATTTTGCGCTTTTCCCGAGGAAAATACATGTTGATTTGGAAATTCTTGCAAAAATCAAATAATTGTCGGATTTTAATGAAACTTTCAGGAAAAATTCAGAAATGAATGAAATTGTTTTGGAAATTTTTTTGTTAAAAAGATATTTTTTTTAACATGTTTCCATCCCCTTACATATTTTCATAAAATTTCGATAAATTAAATCTTTAACCATAGGATTTGTTTTATTATTTAAAAGCAGGGCTCTTTATAGAAAGTAAATCACCATTTTTTTTTAAACATTTAGCGTTTTCATAGAAAATTTGCTCTAAATTATAAAAAAAAAATGTCAAAAAATATGACATTAATTAATTAGAAAAGCTTTGACTTCCTTTTGTAAATATGTTATATTAAGGACATTATTTTGTGAAGAAATAAAAATTTTTCGATGCATAATTTATTTTTATAAAATTTTTTTTATTAATATAATATTAACTTATTAATATTTCAAAAATTGTTTTAAATTCTTTATTGCTTTTATACACGTAATTCAATGATAACGTTAATGGAAAAGTAAATTTACGAATCGAAATTTGAAAAGCTCATAACAGTCGTTTGTACCCGATTATTTTTAAAAGAATTTTTAGTGAAAAAAAGTTCCTAATTTCTATCTATGTGGAATCCATACATGACATAATCCTTAAAAAGATCACGTGATTTGATTGTCGTCTGAGGCACTGCAATTATTTCCCTTCAATATCCAGTTCTGTTTCACATCGTTAACGTGTTTGCAAAAAAGTCCTTTCAAAATTTCTAAGTTAGTTTTAATTTTTGTGAATTACTTTTTTTAACTAAATATTTTTATTTTAGGTATTTATTTTAGTTTGGGTCATATTTCATTGAAGTAATTTTTTATTTAAGTTAGTAAGTTGTTAAATAAGATAAAAAGATTAAGAATCTAAAAAACAAAATCCAGACTAAAAATAAATATTAAATAAAAAATAAATATTACATAATTCCTGAATAAATGTTAATATTTAAAAATTACTAGTTAAAAATAAAAAAAACGCGTCGCTTACTTCGTAAAATTATGTCAAATTTGATCATCCATAAAGATTTATATGTTTTTAGTCTGCCTATTTGTCATATATATATATATATATATATATATATATATATATATATATATATATATATATATATATATATATATATATAGTGATTTTCCAAGCGCAGCTTAGATGTGGCACAAGGGTGAAACTTGGGGACACACAGTGAGGATCGAACTCACTTCTCAGTCATAATTGTTCTAGCGAGATAAGCTTGCTAACCATTACACCACCTCGTGGTGCCCAATACCATTTTACTAAGTTTTTAATTACCGAATACGGTTAGCATATTGTGACTATGTTCGTAGTGCTACCGCATTCGGAAATTAAAACATCTCTACAACATACTTAACCATACACTTAATGCACACACTCAATTAAGCTGAAAAATTGAACCACCTTTGATAATGGCTAATGGTATAGCCGAAAGCGCTCGGAACTATAAGCCATTTGGACAGTTTTTACACACTCTTTGTCTAGAAAAGAAAGCTCTTGTTCGAACACAAGAAAAATTAAATAAAAAGCTTAACCGTAGTACCTTGTCTGTCGTTTTTAATGAAACATGCATAAACGAAGGATTGCTGCCTAAATATACAAATATATATATATATATATATATATATATATATATATATATTGGGTATAGAAAACGGGTAACGGGTGTGCCGCTCCCTTCGAAAAGAAGACGTTACGATCAGGAGTCGAGCCTGCCACTCCTGTCAACTCAATACAATCACAGTCAAAGAACGCGACTGCATTGTTGTGACAATGCTGCGCTGATTAGGGGTAGTGATTCTAAAGGCCTCCCTACAAAAGAAGAAGAATTATTTTTGCCCATCCCCCTTTGGAAGGTAATCTTTGGATCACAGAAGATAGGGTCGGGAAGCGGGGAGGCTGAACTGTGCACACACGATGAATAATCGGGTAAGACCTTCGGGGCATCTATTTACCCAGAACACAAAGCCGAGTAAAGAAATTTATCCAGTTAAATAAGTCTTTACAAAAATACCACGTCGTCATTAGTGACTTGAGTGAAAGGGGAAAAAATACGAAATTATTTAATAGGAGAACTAAATACTTAATAATGTGTGTAATCGCACTCAGGCTAGCGTGTGTGTTAAGAAAGATCATAAGATTCAAACTGTGTAAATAAGTGCGTTTATTTATGTAACTCTGAAAATATTACGGTGATGAATGTATGTAGGTGCCACCACACGCTGACGTGCCAAAAGTCATATGGTAGAAGTAGATAAAGGTAATGGTAGTTGTACCACCATATCTTGAGGCAATAATGAATTATAGCAGTTTGAACAAGTGCCAGACAGAGGAACATTCCATTTCTAAAATTGTAGGGAGATTTAACATTCCTCGATCTTCAGTGTTACGCTTGTACCGCGAATACCTGATAGACGCCATTACCGCCCCTCGGGGACAGCACAGTGGCTAACAACAGGTCCTTAATGATCGCGACGGGTCATCTGGCTAGAATTATCGTCCCTGGTTCAAATCATATCCATATTCAATGCAAAATATACCAACATATGCAGCAGGTCAGTTCATCGTGCTTTAACTTCTGTGGGAAAAGAAGAGCAACTTGGGTGCTTCTGTTAAGGCGATCACACTGGACACAGGGCCTAACCTGACCATCTGACGTCACTAATTGGATTCAAGCGGACTGGAGTCGATTGGCATAATCGGGTCAATCCCGGTTTCAGCGACTTTAGTCTGATGGTAGTTACGGGTGTGGCGCTGATCCCATAAGGCCATAGATCACATTTGTCAACAAGGTAAAATGCTGGCTAGAATCGGTTCCAGAATAATCCGGGGTGTTTATCACAGAGCATCGGTTACGAGCGCCAAAACACTTCATCGACCGATGACCGCTAGGTTGAAAGGTTATTTCAACAATATAATGTATCATTATCCTGATGTAGTAAAAATCTCATCATAGAGATAAGTTGTTCGCAAAGCATTTTTGCGCTTTCTGAAGAAGGGTGTGGTCACCACGTTCGCACAAGACAAGCCTAACTGAGCATTTATAGTATGTTGTGGAGAAGTCTATCATCAGGCCAGATTCTGTACCAACAAATTTCAGGAAGCTGATCTTAGTTTCTTCGTATCTATCTTTCTATCTATCTATGACTCACTGTCTACCTCTATCTCTCTATCTATGATTTACTCTGTTCTTATCTAGCTAGTTAGTTAGCTACCTAGCTATAGCACAATCTGTTCTTATCTATCTATAGCTCACTGTTCTCATCTAGCTAGCTAGCTAACTATCTCTCTATCTCTCTATCTATTTATCTATGACTCACTCTGTTCACATCTATCTATCTATAACTCACTCTGTTTATATGTAGCTAGCTAGCTATGACTCAATCTGTTCTTATCTATCTATGATTCACTCTGTTCTTATCTATCCATCTATGACTGAATCTGTTCATATCTATCTACTGAGTAGCACATATAACTGGAAAGAAAATAATGATATAGCTAATGATGATTTTCCAAACGACCCTAAACAAAATGTTCGGAAGGTAAGTGCCATCAATAGAAAAAAATGCGATAACAGCTAGTACATTTCAGAAATCTGTTTTCCTGAAAAACTATGATTCACTCTGTCCATATCTATCTATCTATCTATCTATCTATCTATCTATCTATCTATCTATCTATCTATCTAGTTCTGTGCCATGTGTCTTCAAGAACACATGGCACAGTGGATAAAGGCGTTAGTTAGATCCAGTTCCAGGACCCAAAGTATGTGAGTTCAGTACCTGGTTAAGGCGGTGGAGAACTTGGAGAGGGAAATTAACAGGAGATAACTGATAACTGACATCCATTAGACATGGCACGTGGAACTAGAAAAGTATTCCTTAGCGAGCGAAATAAAGAGTTCAGTTCGACATTCCAACCACCTGAAGAAGGTCGGAGCGTACAACGGCCGAAACGTTGTGATAAATATGGCAACAAAGATGAGGATGATAGTCCGAGAAATGTAAATAGTCTATCTATCTATCTATCTATCTATCTATCTATGACTCGCTGTTCATATGTCTCTATTTATCTATAACCGAATCTGTTTATATCTCGCTATATAGAGTCTATCAAAAATAATTTTACAAACTTTGGAGGCGGTTTCCTGGCATAAAAACAAGGAAAAATCTCCATATAAGCATATGTCCGCAAATCCTTTTTTGAGTTAATAATTTTACAGTTCACGGTAGACGCTGTTAAATGTACAATCCAAGACACAATCCAAAAATACAGTTACAAACATTGGAGGCTGGTTCCTGACACAAAATCAAGGTAAAATGTCCACATAAATGTCCAAAAGTCTGTCGTTGTACCTCAACACGGCAACCTATAACAAATATTCGAAATCTCTTCCGCTTGCTTCTACACACGCATGCACCCGTCGGATCACTGACTGGCAAACCCTTTCAAATACTCTTACATGTTGTCGAATGGTTTCGCAGGTCCCCATGAAACGTTAATAAAACGTCTTTGCATTATTAATGTCAGCTGCATAAACCATTTGTTTTAGGTGCCCCACAAATAAAAAAATTTGAGGTCGGGGAATCGTGCAGGCCATGGAAACGGTCCTCTCCTACCTATTCATCTTTTATGGTAGATGTCAGCCAGTGCATCGCGAGCAATGTGACTAGATGTGCTGGAGCTTCATCATGCATGAACCACATGCATCTTCATATTAGCAGGAGTACATCCTCTAGCAGGTCTGGAAGTCTCTTCGGAATAAAGTCTCTGTAGACAGATACCGTAAAACTTGCTGAACCTATCAGTCACATACAATTCCAATCCACGCATTAATCGTAATCTGATGCTGTTGTTTAGCGTGTATTGTACCGTGGGGGATTCCGATCTACCCACAAATTTTAATTGTGTAAATTTGTTATTCCATCTCGTCCAAATTTTGCCTCATCCGTAACCAAGATTGAAGAGACAAACAACAATTTATGCAATAAACTATCGGCAAAAGTTCTCCCGTGATGAGTGATCAAAGGGCGAAAACCATGCACACGTTGCAAAATATACGGATACAGGAGCTGCTCTTGAATACTCATCATGCGGTATTATGATATGTACAACATGCTAGCGCCACTTGAGTGTGCTGTTACCTGGATCGTCCCCGATAGCCTGTAGTATGTGTTCAGACGTACGAGCAAATCTCGGTCTCCCTCGATCCATAGTTTGTGGTGCCACGAGTCCTGTCTCAACAACGCGACGATAAACAGCAAGACTCGGCTGTCTTCGGTCTGGAAAGACAATCTAATACATCTGTGAATCCTCGCGTCCATTATCATTCACGCGACCTTATGCAAAAATCATATCCGTCTGCTCACGATATGAATATTCTGCAAATGTGAAATGGGACAATTCTCAGTTAACTCACTACTACACGCATTAAACGTTGAAGAGAGATTAACCACAAAAGTACACGAATGACAAATGTAACGTAGTCTACATAGCAACACAGCGTCATCTACCGTAAACAATTTTAAACTTAATAACTCAAAAATGAAGGACTAGCGATATATGTTTATATGGACTTTACTCATTGTTTTGGTGCTGGGAACCCGACTCGAAAATTTGTAAAAGTATTTTTGATATACCCTGTATATCCTTGGCTCACTCTTGTTCATAACTCTGTACCTGTGACTCACTGCTGACATCTATCTATCTATCTATCTATCTATCTATCTCAGTTTGTTCATTATCTCAACCTGTTCATTATGTATCTATCTCAATCTGTCCATTATCTATCTAGCTATACACACACGCATATATATAACTGAGTCATTCTCAGTCACTGTGTGTTTATCCGAATCTAAAAATAAACACGCTAAAATTCACCTTCATCCCGTACCGTAAGCTGATCGCTTAGTGGGAGAAGTTCGGACTGACGCAAATTCAGTTGGGTTTCGATCCTAGCTAGAGGCAACCGGACGTCTAGCCACACTGATGAGCTGTGAAACAGCGAAACAGTCTGTCTGTGGATGACAAATATATATATATATCTCAATCTGTTCATTATGTATCTATCTCAGCCTGTTCATTATCTCAGTCTATTTTATATATATATATATATATATATATATATATATGAGAAAGAGTAGAGTCCAATTTCAACGTACGTAACATTTAATTTAAAAGAGGGATCAATACAAGAGTA
>OZ038481.1:27827647-27902647 GCA_964036315.1 Acanthosepion esculentum | reverse complement strand
GAAACTTCTACAATATTAATTCATAATTCAATATAACTTTATACAAATTTTGAATTAAACAAAGAATGTAGAATACAATTATATGGAAAAAAAGGTTAATATTCAAATAAAGGAAAATGTTTAAAAGTTAAATTAAAGAAATAAAAATACTTAAAAAAAAATGAATGTTAAAACAAAGTATTTAAAATAACATAATCGAAGAATCGTGAAAAGAGTTTTTTTTAAAGCATTTCACCCCAAGCAAGGAGGGAGTGCCACTAACACGCAAGGGTTTACAGAGAGTGGGAGCAAGAGTAAAGAGGCGTGAGAGAGGAAAGGATGAAGAGAAGGACGGGGAATTAGATCAAGGCATCTGGAGATGTTGATTGACATTGAATTTGAATAATTGAAGATTATAGCTATCAGGGAAGCAAGTAAGAGGAAGGGGGTTCCACAGACGGGAAGTGTGAGACGTGAAGCTATTAGAGTAGAAAAGACGGCTACATTTAACAGTTTCGACAGTGAAAGGGTGGGACTGAGATGTCAACCTAGTAGCACGTTTAAATTCATGCAGTTTGGGAACCAGCGAAAGTAGCTCGTCGGAACAGTTACCATGAAAATATTTGTAGAAAAGACAGAGCAAGGCGACGACACGTCTGTGAGAGAGAGAGCGACTGTAAGCGAGATGCCAGATCATGGCCAGTCACATTGCATATCAGTCTTTGGATTTTGTCGAGGACCTTAAGAAGAAATGTTTGACCATATATGGCAGCAGTATTCCATGCACGAGCGAATGGTTGATTTATAGATTTGAAGGATGGACTCGGACGAGAAAAATTTTGTGGTTCGACACAAGGAACAAATTTTTCTTACGGTAATTATTTTGAAAAAAAATATTAATAGTTAATCATTTATTCAAATACTAACGCTGTACCATTACTACACACACACACACACACACACACACACACACACATACACATATATATATACATATATATATATGAAGAAATATAGTCTTAAGATGTGCTATATTTATGGGATAAAGTGCTCAATATCAGTGATAGAGCGTGTGTAAATATAAAAGTCAACATAGAAGTCAACACTTAGAGGCGACAGTCTGTTCCATGCTAGATGCAATCGTCAAGTCTCGGCTATTTATATATACGGGTCAGTGGTGCATTGTGGGTAGTCTATTTTGGCGGTTATTTTACCGGAAGTCGTTTATTTGTTTGTTTATTTATTTATTTAAGTTAAATTATTTTACTTGTTTTTATTTATTTTTATCTTTTATTTTTATTTTTATTTCTTATATATTTATTTATTTTTATTTTGATCGGTGTTTTTATTAACGTAGTAAAAATTTGTTTATATAGCTTATTTAATAGTTTTGTTTTTGTTTGGGAAGATAATTAAAGCTATTTGTTCAATTTTGGGGTTGATTGTTGTAGTTTGTTCTAACTATTATTTTGTCGGGAACAGTTTTTAATTTGTTTATTACTTCATGTATTTTTTGGATTGATTATCCCTATTTGTTTTTTCTAACGGCTAGTTTATCGGTATAGGTTGTTAGTTTATTTATATATTTGGATGTATTTAGATCAATTTATTTTAATTGTTATTATTTATTTGTTATACTGTATATTTTCTCTTTTTGGCTTTCTATTTTTAAGTAACGTAGTATATTATTTTTTATTCATTTTTTTTATCATTATATAACAGTTATAGCTATTTTTTTCGTTAGACTATAAAAATCAAACCAAAAATCGGACGAAAAAAATAGCTATAACTGTTATAGTCACTGCTTTACATAAACAAATGTTTAAAATCAAAACATTATCTCTAAACAGACACAGAAGCATGTATCCTGCATTAATATTTTGCTGCTCCCCGAAAGTTGTGAATTATTTTCTGGGCAATTTCTTCTTTTGTTTACGGTCAAATCAGGCTAAAAACACCAGTTCTCGTTCGTTCACTGAAGTTAAGTAGTCTTGAGCCCTGTCAGTAGTTAGAATGGTGGGGGGGGGGATGATTCAAAACACCGGATACAGTAAGCGACACCCGACAAACCAAAATATGTTCCGGCTTTAAATAATCCACAAAGTGTTGATAAGCCATAAAAAAAAACACATCAACCTTCTTTTATATGTTATCCCCCTTCATTATGTGGACGATCATGGCGCACCACAATCTTTCAAAATCCACTCAGTGTGTCTCTGTGTCAAATCAAGCTAAGCTTAGTGAATATCTGTAATTACAGACCAGAAAATTGAATTTAAAATAAAATGAAAAAATGGTGTTACTTCCGGCTCTTCCAGTGATTTTCTCGTGCGCCACACCAAACCGGGTGAGTGTTCGGTGGTGGCATACTAGAAATTCTCTCACTCTCTGGCTCGCACGTTCCAAATGTAACCACTTAACATCGTTGGATAAAAGATCATTTGTGGCATTTTCGGGGATCGGGGATGCATCATAAAGGATTGTATCAGAAACTTCCGGTTACTTTATATTAAATGTCGTCACCGAGAATATGAAATTAATAAAGGAAAGTAGACTTGATTTCAGATTTCCCAAACAGTAACAGCTCTAATATTCACGAACGCGCGTGCGCACACACACACACGCGCACACACTAAAACCTAGGATGTCTGTGTGAAACCTTTTCACTCGAGATCCATCCAAACGATTTTGACCAAACTTGGCACATACATTGTACAATGTAATAATATAGGTTCTTAGAGTAAGATATAGATCATTTTTGAAAAAATCAATAATCGATAAAGCCGAATTCGATGAATTCAATTTTTTTTCCGATTTCGTTCAACATTGGTATGTAGGTTACTTACATCACGACGAGCTCAACAATAACTCATTTTTATTTCTACGCCACTGCGTTTAGCGAAAAACCACGAAAAACGAATAATCGATTTCAACACAAATCGATTTTAACACAAATCGATTTCAACAAAAATATTAAACTAAAAACTCTCTCAATTTTCAAGCAGTCTAATACAAACTTCACTCGATTGTAGCCAACAATAAATTGTTTAACAGTCATTTAACTTGATAATTGAATCCACCCATATACTGAAAACCCACGTAAATAGCGAAAAATGGTGATTTTTACTGGTTTGTGTCTTATTTCTTTCTTTCATATATATATATATATATATATATATAATATTCATCTCAACTCTGTATTGAGCCCTCTTTTAAATAAATATTATGTACAGTGGAATTTTACTCCATTTGTTCTCATTTTACCTATGTATATATAAATATATATATATATATATATATATATATATATATATATATATATATATATATATATAAGTGAACATTGAAGTCAACACTCAGAGGCGACGATTGCATCCACCATGAAACAGCCTGTCGCCTCTGAGTGTTGACTTCAATGTTCACTTTTATATTTATATTTACATACGCTCTATCTCTGATATTGAGCACTTTATCCCATAAATATAGCACACCTTAAAACGATATTTCTTCACATATATATATACATACATATATAAAGAGAGAAACCGCAAACGCTTTTGGTTATAATGTGGGTTTGTTTTAGTGAATGTATTATATTTTATTCTTCATATTTTTGCACTGTGTGAATGTTGAATTAAAACCAAACACAGATCCGACAATTAACTTGTGTTGATTATCACAAGTCGAGCAAGACTACAGATTGAAACCGCGAGCTACAACTTCATCTGTCCTCTTTTTCTGACACTCAAACCATATGCCCAGCAACAAGTATATATATATATATATATATATATATATATATATATATATATATATATATATATATATATATATATATATATATATATATATATATATATATATATATATATATATATATATATATATATATATATATATATATATATATATATATAATGAGTTGCCTGCCGATTGCATCTAGCCTGAAACAGACTGTCGCCTCTAAGTGTTGACTTCTATGTTCACTTTTATATTTACACACGCTCTATCTCTGATATTGAGCACTTTATCCCATAAATATAGCACACATTAAGACTGTATTTCTTCATATATATATATATATATATATATATATATATATATATATATATATATATATATATGTATATATATATATATATATATATATATATATATATATATATACAAGTTTAGGACTGGTATATACGGAATAAATTCCAATAACCAACAATTATTATTCTTAAAAGAGTTCTCAATACAGAGTAGAGCAGATATAATTATTTATTTAAATGTTATAACATAAATATGTTATAAAATCACTACAAAAATAGCCATTTTGTTTCAACACCTCCGGTGTCTTATCAAGTGATGATGTTGAATGTAGTATAAATGGTTTTAAAAGTTTCAAATTAATTAACGATTCTTCGCTAGGGGTAAACGCTGTTACATAAGCTAGAATGACCAATCAAAATACAAGTATATGAGAATTCAAAAATTTGACAACGAGGCAAGGTTATCATAGATATTAAAAGCTTTAAAGTTGGGGTTCTAGTAAAATAGAATATGTCCTAACTAATAAGTATTAAATTATATGATAAAATTTGAAATTAAAATTAAAAGTAAAAAATTACCCATTTAGAAATCTAAATCTAATCTCTAAAGTTTAAAATTATAGAATTACTGAGGAGAAAATAAAAAATACATATGTTATTTAATTTATTTTTTCATTGAAATTACGTTAAAAAGGATGTTGATAGCTCAAGACAAAAATGTATACATTTTAATTCAACGAGTGTAACTATGCTGATCACCTCTCACGTAAAACAATCCAAACACACTATAACCTGAAAACCTAAAGTTGAACGCTGGCATCTTTGATGGTCCTCAACTCCGTCAGATCATCAGAGATCCAGAGTTTGAAAACTCATTGTACATAGTGGAACTGGAAGCATGGAAGGTTTTTTTGTTCTGGTCGTGAAGAACTTTCTTGGCAACAAGGCCAGGAACTATGCAGAACTTGTCATCAATATGCTGACTGCTTTCAGAAAAACTTCAGATGCAATATTAGAATTAAAAAGAATTATTTATTCTCGCATAGGGATCGGTTTTCTGAGAATCTGGGATCAATGAGCAAAGAACAGGGGGGGGGATTCCATCCGGTCAGGGACGCTGAGGTGCAGTCATGATGGCTGATTACGGCTGGATTTTGAAGAGAGTCACCCCTGCCGCTGATCCTTTTAAGGGTTCAAATAAACGGAATTTCAAGCCCTGAATTTTGAACAATGATAAAGTAACATGCAATTTACATGTACTTACATTTATCAGTGAATACTATTCAATTTATTTTAATCAATGTTTGTAACATTTAATTAATAAATTGTGTTAGAAAACAATTTTTCTGTTAAAACTTATTTCGCATGAGAAATATTAACAAAATTCAATTCATAATATTAATTCGATCGATAATGTCACAAAAATGTAATCGATTTAGTCAAAAAATTCGGATTTTTAAAAACTCAACTTATCATAACATAATCTAATCGAGAGAAACAGATGTCATTTTCGTATTCAGCGGTGAAAAAAATGTCCTAATCATTTGTAAAAACAGACAATTTAAAAGTAATCTTTTTGTTACCCAGTGACTTTAGACTTGCTATAATGGCGCAAGAGTTTTGTTCTTTCAAAATTGACAGGATGTGTCGTTTATCAGTCTATCACTCCTCGACGCACTTGTCTCATCGTTCTTTTTATTTTCATGTAATCACTTATTTTATATTTGCATACAAGTCATTTGTTTGCAGTACAGGTTGCGGATTATTCTTATATCCTTTCTATGTAGATCAAGCTTTCCTTATAGTTCAATAAATTCTCCGTGTTTTGCTTTATCAAATGCCTTTCTGCAAATTATGAAACACAGGTGCAGGTGTTTCTGTAATTATATTACGCATTCTGAAAGCATTCTGACTACGAAAATTGCATTTTTATTCTGTATTTTCCCCTATTTACAGTATAATTCTGTTATTAGTTTTAGTTATTGAAATCCTACTTATTAGTTTTATTCTGTGCCTTATGAAGTTAATTTCTCTGTGAAGTTTGCATTCGTATTTGGCTTCTTTGGCTACGATGTAAGTCTTCAGGTATTTCACCGCCGTTGTATATTTCTGAAATTAGTGATAACAGTATTTCTTAGATAAAGCATGTTTATTTATTATTTGTTAAATAATTATTGATTTTTAAGTAATATGATAAGAAGATCTATGCATATTCATTGACAAATTATTAATATTTAAGTACTGAAGGGCACTATTGAGCACTAACTCGAAAGGCAACCAGTGATTTCTTTGAATGTCTTAATGAATTTCCACTATTTTGAGGTATAATTTTACTCATAAAACAGACTTCTCCCGTCTTCGGTCTTCGACGACCATATTTCTCATAGAAGAAGACTCTAATAAGGATCTTCCGCTGCAAGTATCCAACTATCTTTTGGGACGACTACCTCTAAAGAAGATATTCAAATAAAAGGTCTTTATAAGTTCCATGTCTGTCTGCGCACCCGTTTGCTTTCTGTGGGTGGCACATGTCATTTCCCAAAGGCGATGGTGGGGAGGACAAGGACCAACCATCAGACCATCAACCTCTTCAGGTGGCTATAATCGTCTCTCTGTCTTCAAACGGAGCGCTGCTAAAAATATTGATAGGTTCCCGGGTCAGGGTAACAGCTGCCCGCGGTAGTACCCACCATGTTGCAATAAAGAGGCGGGTAGGTAGTAATACCGATGCCAGTGCAACCTAAGTTTACTGGAGCTGGGCAATTTATGCCCTGGCACGGATGTACGCACTCGGACATCCCACGTTAAACCGACCCCGTGTTACATTAACGTCACTGTGAAGGGATAGTTAAATACAGAACAAATATTGGGTACCATATTGAACAACGAACCCCAAAAATTAATAATAATATCATATATATACACATAGACCCATGGTCAATATCTTAAGACCCGATACAAAAGGGTTAAAAAATATATAATACTGTTACTTTAATCAAAATATATTTGATATTTTTTCACACATGGTCTTATCTTTATGACCAGCCAAAAAATCCTTTATATATAAATATTTGTATAGTATCATATATGCATATATATATATATATATATATATATATATATATATATATATATATATATATATATATATATATATATATATATATAGTATCATGTATGTATATATAAATATTATATATATATGTGTGTGTTGTATCATATAATCGTTTTCCCGTTTCGTTTTTCTGACAAGCAAGGTGATTTGACGCCATTTTTTAAAACTCCACCTACCGCCATTTTTAACAACAGGGAATTTTATGCATATTTGAAATTAAAGCCTAATTCCAACTTTTTCAGGCCTTATGGCTACGTCACGTTGAAACACCGATCCCTGTACGCAAACCGAAGTTAAGCACTGTCGATCCTGGTAAGTAACTAGATGAGTGACCCTTGGGAATAACAGCTGTTGTAAGCTTAGATGTGCTGGTGGTGTAATGGATAATGGCTCGGAATTGGAAATCAGAGAGCCGAGTTTCCTATTCCAGTCGGATTCGTTATATTTTGTTACGCGCAAATACCCTTGGGAAAAGTATGTATCCACCTGTCTCCTGTTCCATTTTATAGGTTAATTAGTAAGACTTGTATCACTAAACCATTGTTATCTTGAAAAAAATTCTTTAAATAACCTTCAAAGGGTTGATAAACCGTAATAAAGGAATCAATCAATTAATCTGCTACACAAGAAATATGAATGTGTGTGCGTCAACTCTTCAGGCGTTCTTAGGAAAGTTAAGCAGGATTTAAAATAGAATCGGGCAGATGTTTGTCAAATGTCCCAGACACTGATAAAATTGTTATTCTTGCCGACTTCTTTCTTTTTTTTTACGCCAGAGTAGGCCGAGGGCCTGACATTTGGAAAATCGTTCATGAGAAGGACGGCACACGAGACTCGAACGATAACAAATATTTCACCTTGGATTCTATTCCGAACAGGAAGTACACATCACTGACATCTCGTTCCAACAGAAAACAGCCGGGAAACTATGTGGAAGCACATCTGCTCAAAATACAGCTTCTTCATAGATTCGAATTCGACAAAAGGATAAGATGTTCATTATACGAGAAAGAAAAACAGCGTCGACTGATACACAGATTACCACTTTGTCCACTTCACACTCAAAAGAAAACGGTTCCTCACTGCACGGCCGGTCCAAGGGTCTCGTACACCCCCGAATCTATGATGCGGAACCCCTCTAAATCTACGAAATCTCGATTTTTATAAGGTAGTATTCATATAAAATACAATTTTTTGTAACCTAATTATGTACAATAATAAATCATATGCTGCAATATAGGTGAACAATTCAACTAGAAAAACTGAAAATAAATACAAAGTATCTAAATACAAATTAGAGACATGTCATAATAGATCATTCCATCTTAAATAAATCAACAAAGTTTTGTGGCAATTTCTAACATCAGCCGAAGGTTTTTCTTGTTTTTTAAAACAATTGAAAAATTTTAACGCGTTCAACATTATGTATAAACAAATCGTGAATTTTATAAAGTGTTTTTTCGAAACTTAACATGAGCAAAACAAATTCACGGATTTGGACAAAAAATGCAAGGCCTAAGATCCTCTCGAGGCAGAGTGTTAATGAATGAGGATGCAATATAGACGCAAGAGGAAAAAATAAGTGGTGCAAATTATGAGGATATGTAGAATAGATAACAGTTGACCCTAATCTCGAAGTGGTTAACATTAGATTAGACTTCTCTATGTTCCGTGTCTCTTCAGAACATAGGCGATCACGGCTCTCCCAAATTTCAACCCTCCTTCGGAGCTCTTAATAAATTTTGTTACTTTGTTATTTCTCCTAAACCTTGCTCCGTCATTCATTTACTGAAGCTCGCTAGGTAGGTCATGTGTTGTTTTCCTGTGTCCCGCTTGCCTTCAATGTGTTCTGTGAGTATCAAATTTTTCAAGCCTTCTTTCCTCATTATGTGCCCTACAAATTTCTACTGTCTCTGATGTTATATATAAATTTCCTTTTTGTTTCTATTTTCTCTAAAACTTCGTCATTGCTCACATGTTCGGCCCATGGTATTCTCATCATGCATCTGTAAAAACATTTCGGTTGCTTCAAGTCTCTTCTTCATCTTTGAGGAGATTGTTCAGCATTCACAGCCATATACAAGAACAGATATCACGCAACTGTTCAGTACTCTATTGTGTTGTTTCTAACGAAATTTTTCTGTTTTTAATACTCTGCTTAGCTTTTGGAAGGCATCTTTGGCTATGCCAACTTCGCGTTTGGACTTCAATGTGGCACTTTGCACTTTGTGTCCTCTGTTAAAACACTTCCCAGACAAGTTAAAACATTTCTCAAACAAGAAGAAACTTCATAGTTTGATAACTAAAAAAATATGTCAGCGTATCAGGCGTACATTTCACATCTTGTCCATAGAGAAAACTAAAATTTCAAGCAGATGTATATTACATTTCATCAGTATTGAAATATCCAAAACTATCGGTGGACCTATATCGCAAAAAATCCAAAATTTGTATTTTATGTCAGCAGCGACAGACGTTTCCCCGAAGCACTTAAATATGGCATTACGTGCACCGCTATGTATAGTATCTAAAGCAAAATTGTCAGAACACTAGAAAAAATTTCATGCTGAATCGTGGTGTCAGCATTCTCACATGCCTTTCAATTTCAATCGCCCGTTTCACGTGATCAGTGACAATCTTGTCAAGTAAGAACCAATGAAATAAGTCTATTCATCTGAAATCGAATATTGATCAATTTACACTATTTACATTGTTCGGACTGTTGGCCTCAACTTTCTTGTCATATTCACGACGTTTTCGGCCGTTGTACGCTCCGGCCTTCTTCAGGCTATTGGAATTTCGAACCGAACATGTCATTTCATCCACCGGGGTAGATTGATCTAGTTCCCCGTACCATGCCTCTTCCGCAGATCTCAATATCAGTTTCAGTTATTTCCCTTAGTAACTCAACTCTCCAAGTTTTCTGGTTCCCTTCTGCTGTGGCTAGGTATTGAACCCACAACTCTTTGGATTACTTCACTGGATTACTTCAACGAACGCTTTTTAATCAACCGGGCCTTGTGTCCTTGGGGGGGACATCTCAGAAAATGCAGAACGTGGATCACTTTCCAAATCTACAAAAGTAACGGATTGGCTGAAGATTGGTAAATGTGTTAATGTCAGTCCACTGGAGATCGGAAAAATTAAAAGCTATATTCTGAATATCAAGCCTCAAAATTTATTCATCCGTTAAAGTAATTCAATGTTTCAATGAGAGGACATTTTATTCTTGTGTACCAAATGCAAGTACTGACTTTGATTAGATAATTTCCTTAAATTTCCCACCGCCACCCATTCGCACGTTACTTATTTAGAACGTTACGTTTGTTAGTTTTCCAAGAATTTTCTCCTCGGCACGATTATTTTGTTACACGTTTATCAAGCTTATAGAAAAATTGCCCGCGGAACATCTATTTGAACTGGCACGCTTATTTAATAAGTTGAAAAATTCCCATCCTCATGACTATTTCAGACGGCACTTGTAGATGGAGGACATGTGGAAACTTAAATAAAATTTCAATAAAACCTTAAAAAATATAGATTTACTTCTTTCTAATCCTTTTTAAAAATTATCTCTATCGCAAATACAAATAAAGTTATAAATTTTTTAAAGTACACACGAACTTTATGGACACTCTGTATAAACATAAAAAAATGTCTTAAAATAATTGTCGGACTTTGTCCATTTCATAATGTGAAACATTTTATTATCTTTAATTTTCGATATTTCGTTATATAAAAAAAATGACATTTGCAGTTATGCGTTATTTAGACGATTTTGTCAGTAGAGTACAATCAATAATTAAGAAACTTTTAATTTAAAAAATTTTTAGAAACTATACATATGATATTCAGAAAGCAATCTATCGCTATTTTCATAACAAATATTTACGTCCTGGGTACGACGTTAAACTGCATCCAACAGCAAGGCCTCTGATCAGGAGGTTTTGAGGAAGCGTGGAACCACCTCTTAATTGCTGATGTTCCCAGGTCCACCCTGACCCGGGGTGGTAGCACCTTTTAGGGTCCCAGCTATGGGCAAATAGTGAAATCCCAAGGTGTGTTCACGTCCTGAGTATGACGATAAACTACATCCGTGTCCTGGGTATGACGATAAACTACATCCGCGTCCTGGGTATGACGATAAACTACGTCCAACCAAAAGACCGTCGATCCGATCAATCGGCTGGTCATGTCATGCCCCATCACATCTAACCCATCCCAAAACAACTACAACTTACAATTAACTTTCCCTCCCAAACCCTACACTAAATATACTAACACCTTACCGCTAAAATGTGATGGGAAACAATGATGTTGCCAGCTATACGTTTTTGAAACGATGATGTTGCCAGCTATACGCTTTTGAAACGATGATGTTGCCAGCTATACGCTTTTGAAACAATGATGTTGCCAGCTATACGCTTTTTTGAAACAATGATGTTAGCAGGGATACATTTTTTTTAAACAATGGTGTTGCCAGCTATACGTTTTTGAAACAATGATGTTGCCAACTATACGTTTTTGAAACAATGATGTTGCCAGCTATACGTTTTTGAAACAATGATGTTGCCAGCTATACGTTTTTGAAACAATGATGTTGCCAGCTAGACGTTTTTGAAACAATGATGTTGCCAGCTATACGTTTTTGATATATCTAGTAAATACTGGATCTGGCATTAAATAACCCATAGTGGTTGATATGCCATAAAACCCCAAACAAACAAACAAACAAATATTTAGATATGCTGCATTACTTGCTACCGCCGGTTCAGACGTTCACAGCTACGACCTACCATGTCATTTACTTACAGTCGACTCATCCACATTCCCTTCGTATTCCATTAATAAAGAGGAAGTTCCACTCAGACAGCTTCTCAAGAACTGTTACTTTGTGGAACAGACTCTCAAGTAGATACTTCCCAAATAACTACACTCATAACCTCTTCTTGTTTAAGGTCAACCGTTATTCATCCCTTTTTATCATTTCAAGCAAAGCAATGAAGCCACTAAGATTCAAGGGGTTTACTGAGTGTGAAATATGAGGGGAAAAAAAGAAAAAGAAACATTATTAAGGAGAGTGAACAAAAAAAAACAAGCATTAAGAAGACAGAAGATAACGATTGATATTGCATTTAATTTTTTGAAGATCATATTTTACTGAACAGCCGGAAGAGAGTTTAACAAGCGAGAAGTGCAAAAGAAGAAACTGTTAGCATAGAACTTACGGTTACATGTAGCTAATTTAACTGTAAAATGATGAGACCTTACCACCAATCTAGTACTGTGCTTAAATTCATAAATTCTAGTTACCATAGAGGAAAGTTCATCAGAACAATTACCATGAAATTATTTATAGAAAAAGACGCAGACAAGCTACTTTACGGCGTTGGGAAAGTGACTGAAGACCATATGCCAGGTCAGGACCAATGACATTGCACCATACATATCCTCATAATACGTATTTTTTATTTCCTTTCTTACGCCCTTACAATAACAGCATTAAGTAAATCTATATCTTGAATGACTCTTGAACTTTCTATTAGGTGAACAATAGTTTAAAAAATGGCTTCCCTAAATGAAAATTACTTATGACATAACCTATTATTTACTGATGGCGTAGTCATTACTTTTAATACAAAGTCAACTTTGCATAATCAATAATTGATTTGTAGCTTTCACTTTCGATATTTCGTTATATAACAAAAACTAACATTTGTAATCTATGTTCCATCCTGGGTATGACGATAAACAACTACATCCGCGTCCTGGGTAAGACAATAAACTACATCCATCAGCAAGGCCTCTGGTCAGGAGGTTTTGAGGAACATGGAACCACCTCCTAATTGCTGGTATTCCCAGTTCCACCCTGACCCGGGGTGGTAGCACCTGTTATGGTACCACCTATGGGAAAATACTTGACCCGAAAAGGGGTCAAAACACTATGAAAGTGTAAACATAGGTTTTAATACCAGTAATACATTTTTGTAAAAGATTATTACCAGCAATAAATTTTTGAAGAAAAAAATATTACCAATAATACATTTTACAAAAAAGATAGCAGAAATACATTTTTGGAAAAAATATTAGCAGCAATAAAAATCTTGTCGGCATTAAATAACCCATTGAGGTTGATATGCCGTAAAACAAACCAAACCAAACCAATATATACTGAGATAGATAGATAGATAGATAGATAGATAGATAGATAGATAGATAGATAGATAGATAGATAGATAGATAAAAAATATTAGCAGCAATAAAAATCTTGTCGGCATTAAATAACCTATTGAGGTTGATATGCCGTAAAATAAATCAAACCAAACCAATATAGACTGAGATAGATAGATAGATAGATAGATAGATAGATAGATAAAAAATATTAGCAGCAATAAAAATCTTGTCGGCATTAAATAACCTATTGAGGTTGATATGCCGTAAAATAAATCAAACCAAACCAATATAGACTGAGATAGATAGATAGATAGATAGATAGATAGATAGATAGATAGATAGATAGATAGATAGATAAAAAATATTAGCAGCAATAAAAATCTTGTCGGCATTAAATAACCTATTGAGGTTGATATGCCGTAAAATAAATCAAACCAAACCAATATAGACTGAGATAGATAGATAGATAGATAGATAGATAGATAGATAGATAGATAGATAGATAGATAGATAGATAAAAAATATTAGCAGCAATAAAAATCTTGTCGGCATTAAATAACCCATTGAGGTTGATATGCCGTAAAACAAACCAAACCAAACCAATATATACTGAGATAGATAGATAGATAGATAGATAGATAGATAGATAGATAGATAGATAGATAGATAGATAAAAAATATTACCAGCAATAAAAATATTGTCGGCATTAAATAACCCATTGAGGTTGATATGCCGTAAAACAAACCAAACCAAACCAATATATACTGAGATAGATAGATAGATAGATAGATAGATAGATAGATAGATAGATAGATAGATAGATAGATAGATAGATAGATAGATAGATAAAAAATATTAGCAGCAATAAAAATATTGTCGGCATTAAATAACCCATTGAGGTTGATATGCCGTAAAATAAATCAAACCAAACCAATATATACTGAGATAGATAGATAGATAGATAGATAGATAGATAGATAGATAGATAGATAAAAAATATTAGCAGCAATAAAAATCTTGTCGGCATTAAATAACCCATTGAGGTTGATATGCCGTAAAACAAAACAAACCAAACCAATCAACGTTATTTATAGGCGTGCTTATGTCAGTAGAATGCAGTCAGTTTTTTTTAAATCGGTTTCACCCCATGCATGGGAGTAAAACCACTAATACGTGTAGAAGAATTAAAAACAGAAACATTAATAATGATCGGAAAGAGAAAAGAGTAACCAGGAAGACATCAGATAGCGATTGACACTGCATTTCAATTTTTGAAAATTAAACTTGGCTGGAAAGCATGAGCATAGAATTTACGGCTACATCTAGTCAGCTCAATTGTAAATTGGTGAGATCTCGCCGCCAGTAGCACTGCGCTTAAGTTCATAAAGTCTAGGTACCATAGCGAAGAGCAATATTTACTTTGTAATGAAATGGTTCCGATAAACGAAAATTACTTATAATTTAACCTATTATTTACTGATGACCTGTGGCACAAGGTCAAAAGGTGGAATGGAGAAAAAAGGTCTTCTTCTGTCTTATAATTAAACTTAGATAACCACAGCGGAGAGCAATATTTATTCTGTTAAATACACATAAATATGGCACAAGGCCGAAGGAGGGATGGGGAAAGGACGGTCTTCTTCTGTCTTAACGATAACTTAGCTAGTCACAAACACTGACCCAATCATACAAACAATATTCCTTACACCAAAACAACACATTATTACGTACCTTTCTTACTACATCCACCATAATACCTCATTGTCTCTATGAAAAGACTAACTAGACCCCATATTTACAATTCATTGTCTGGGGGGGGGAATAAAACAACAATTCTAAAAACTAACCCTAATGAGTATTTACAATATAAAACAAACCACAGCGAGAAGATCATCCGAACAATTACTATGAAAGTATTTATAGATAAGTAACAGAGTGGCGACTTTACGGCGATGAAAAAGTGACTGAAGCCGAGATGCCAGGTCAGGACCGATAATATTGTGCAAGGAGTCACTTTCCTGGAGGTTAGCATTAGCCATGCTGATGGAAGGCAAAGAGGGCTCTCTCAGATAATTAATGGAGAGAAGTTTAGTTTCGGAGACGTTAAAGTTGACAAGCCATCTTCTTGCCCCAGTTAATTAACAAAATTTTAATTTTGAAAAATATACGCAAATGAATAGACATAAAGGTCTGTATGTATCTCGCGATTTAAATATAGATATTAAGACGTTTATGATTGTATTCTTATTCATGTAGGTGGGAAGAACAAATGAATTTGTGCTCTGCAAAGACTCCTGGGATTTTGAGGTCAGCCTTTAATCCTCCGCCAGTCTGTACCTCGACAGGGATATCATCCATCCACCATCCCCGTCGGTGAAACAAAACCGAAAACAATGCAGGTGTTTATGTAATTGGAATGTGTTAGATCTTCCAACATGAAAATACGCAAATGGGGTAGACAAAACAGAAGCCAATGCAAATAAACTACTTGACAGACTCTACAAACATGTTTATGGAGATAATAGACGTAGGAACAACACAAACGTCGTATGCAAAGCTGTTGTGCTGACCACCTTTTTATCTGATGGCGAATTGTGGGTTACGCCTACTTGAGCGTTTCCATCAGGACGGCCGGCGCCTTATTTTCAATGTACACTACAACGACGCCATTACTGACAACGTAGTAACTTCAGGCTCGCAAAAGTCACAAGCATGGAAATCATACTTCAAACGATACAAACAAGTTACTCGAATACAAGGCACAAGAGTAACTCAAGGTAGAGGGACAATGAATGAGGTTTTGCGTAAGAGAAGTTAAGAAGTGATGTTTATGAGGATAGGTAGGATAGAAAAATGGTCACGCTAGATTTAAAGAGGTTAAGATTGTAGTAATTAGGGAAACATCTTCTCGGGAGTCTGTTTCACAAAGTACTGGTTCTTGGGAAGAAGTAGAACTTTTCGTTATCACTGGAATTCAAAGTGAATACGGATGCTGGCCCCTGTACTTGGCATCGTGTTCCTAGCTGTGAATGCATGAACTGGTGGTAATAAGGAATGTAGCTCGTCTAAACATTTGGCATGAAAATAGCAATATATCAACGAGAGGTCTTTTTGTATATCATACGTATAGTTTTCAAACTTAAAAGTTTGTTAATTATAGACTATAATCTACTGACTTAAAAACACATATAAATAACGTAATGGCCAATTTGTCGATGTGAATATGAGTTTCGTTACCATATATAAATATGTATGAAGTTGTTTGATATCGTGTGTTTATGCATGTATGGATAGAGAATGGATGTATTTGTGCTCCAATAATATTCCATAAACACTGAGATGCCAAAACTCATGGGTAGAGTGGTAGTATCTTGAGGAGGAAGTGACGTACGTCGGTGGTGATTGGTCAGCAGTGGCATTTATTTGAGGAGTCCATTTGTTGCGTGCTTTACCTATTTATTTATTTTTTGTTTCAGGATCGCCTGCCGGAATAGTACTGTTTCGGTAGGGTCTCTTGGGCGAGCACGTATGATGTTGGAAGGCCCGAAACTTGCCATGACCCCAAGTCATAACATCACTGACGAGGCGATCCTGAGCACTCATGGGAGTGTTTGCATAACAAATTTGTGCTCCAATAATATTCCATAAACACTGAAGTGCCAAAACTTATGGGTAGAGTGGTAGTATCTTGTAGGAACCGCTCCCGCCCGGCAAAATGCAGCAATTCTTCGATTCCACAAGTGGTCGACTACCTCTGGGTAGATGTTGAGGCGTTCACGACTCCTTGATATTTATAGGCGCAGGGTCTTGCGTGCGAAAAGACCGCACTACCATATACCATAAATGGGTTTTATGTTAGGCGAAGGTGGTGACCACACCATTCGTGGGAATCAGGAGATTCTTCTTCAAAAGCAATTCTAAGGAACTTCCGCATTTTTAATCAATTCATCTCACGAAAGGCTATAATGCGACTAAGATGCAAGGGGTTGCGGAGAGTGAAAGAGAATGAGAAGACTTTAGAAGGAACCGGAAATCTAATCCTAAACAGGAAACAAGGGATAAACCTCTACTCCTCTATTCACCCCAAGCAAGATGGTAATGCCACTAAGATGCAAGGGACTACTGAGAGTGAAAGAGAATGAGAAGACTTTAGAAGGAACCGGAAATCTAATCCTAAACAGGAAACAAGGGATAAACCTCTACTCCTCTATTCACCCCAAGCAAGATGGTAATGCCACTAAGATGCAAGGGGTTGCGGAGAGTGAAAGAGAATGAGAAGACTTTAGAAGGAACCGGAAATCTAATCCTAAACAGGAAACAAGGGATAAACCTCTACTCCTCTATTCACCCCAAGCAAGATGGTAATGCCACTAAGATGCAAGGGACTACTGAGAGTGAAAGAGAATGAGAAGACTTTAGAAGGAACCGGAAATCTAATCCTAAACAGGAAACAAGGGATAAACCTCTACTCCTCTATTCACCCCAAGCAAGATGGTAATGCCACTAAGATGCAAGGGACTACTGAGAGTGAAAGAGAATGAGAAGACTTTAGAAGGAACCGGAAATCTAATCCTAAACAGGAAACAAGGGATAAACCTCTACTCCTCTATTCACCCCAAGCAAGATGGTAATGCCACTAAGATGCAAGGGACTACTGAGAGTGAAAGAGAATGAGAAGACTTTAGAAGGAACCGGAAATCTAATCCTAAACAGGAAACAAGGGATAAACCTCTACTCCTCTATTCACCCCAAGCAAGATGGTAATGCCACTAAGATGCAAGGGACTACTGAGAGTGAAAGAGAATGAGAAGACTTTAGAAGGAACCGGAAATCTAATCCTAAACAGGAAACAAGGGATAAACCTCTACTCCTCTATTCACCCCAAGCAAGATGGTAATGCCACTAAGATGCAAGGGACTACTGAGAGTGAAAGAGAATGAGAAGACTTTAGAAGGAACCGGAAATCTAATCCTAAACAGGAAACAAGGGATAAACCTCTACTCCTCTATTCACCCCAAGCAAGATGGTAATGCCACTAAGATGCAAGGGACTACTGAGAGTGAAAGAGAATGAGAAGACTTTAGAAGGAACCGGAAATCTAATCCTAAACAGGAAACAAGGGATAAACCTCTACTCCTCTATTCACCCCAAGCAAGATGGTAATGCCACTAAGATGCAAGGGACTACTGAGAGTGAAAGAGAATGAGAAGACTTTAGAAGGAACCGGAAATCTAATCCTAAACAGGAAACAAGGGATAAACCTCTACTCCTCTATTCACCCCAAGCAAGATGGTAATGCCACTAAGATGCAAGGGACTACTGAGAGTGAAAGAGAATGAGAAGACTTTAGAAGGAACCGGAAATCTAATCCTAAACAGGAAACAAGGGATAAACCTCTACTCCTCTATTCACCCCAAGCAAGATGGTAATGCCACTAAGATGCAAGGGACTACTGAGAGTGAAAGAGAATGAGAAGACTTTAGAAGGAACCGGAAATCTAATCCTAAACAGGAAACAAGGGATAAACCTCTACTCCTCTATTCACCCCAAGCAAGATGGTAATGCCACTAAGATGCAAGGGACTACTGAGAGTGAAAGAGAATGAGAAGACTTTAGAAGGAACCGGAAATCTAATCCTAAACAGGAAACAAGGGATAAACCTCTACTCCTCTATTCACCCCAAGCAAGATGGTAATGCCACTAAGATGCAAGGGACTACTGAGAGTGAAAGAGAATGAGAAGACTTTAGAAGGAACCGGAAATCTAATCCTAAACAGGAAACAAGGGATAAACCTCTACTCCTCTATTCACCCCAAGCAAGATGGTAATGCCACTAAGATGCAAGGGACTACTGAGAGTGAAAGAGAATGAGAAGACTTTAGAAGGAACCGGAAATCTAATCCTAAACAGGAAACAAGGGATAAACCTCTACTCCTCTATTCACCCCAAGCAAGATGGTAATGCCACTAAGATGCAAGGGACTACTGAGAGTGAAAGAGAATGAGAAGACTTTAGAAGGAACCGGAAATCTAATCCTAAACAGGAAACAAGGGATAAACCTCTACTCCTCTATTCACCCCAAGCAAGATGGTAATGCCACTAAGATGCAAGGGACTACTGAGAGTGAAAGAGAATGAGAAGACTTTAGAAGGAACCGGAAATCTAATCCTAAACAGGAAACAAGGGATAAACCTCTACTCCTCTATTCACCCCAAGCAAGATGGTAATGCCACTAAGATGCAAGGGACTACTGAGAGTGAAAGAGAATGAGAAGACTTTAGAAGGAACCGGAAATCTAATCCTAAACAGGAAACAAGGGATAAACCTCTACTCCTCTATTCACCCCAAGCAAGATGGTAATGCCACTAAGATGCAAGGGACTACTGAGAGTGAAAGAGAATGAGAAGACTTTAGAAGGAACCGGAAATCTAATCCTAAACAGGAAACAAGGGATAAACCTCTACTCCTCTATTCACCCCAAGCAAGATGGTAATGCCACTAAGATGCAAGGGACTACTGAGAGTGAAAGAGAATGAGAAGACTTTAGAAGGAACCGGAAATCTAATCCTAAACAGGAAACAAGGGATAAACCTCTACTCCTCTATTCACCCCAAGCAAGATGGTAATGCGACTAAGATGCAAGGGGTTGCGGAGAGTGAAAGAGAATGAGAAGACTTTAGAAGGAACCGGAAATCTAATCCTAAACAGGAAACAAGGGATAAACCTCTACTCCTCTATTCACCCCAAGCAAGATGGTAATGCCACTAAGATGCAAGGGACTACTGAGAGTGAAAGAGAATGAGAAGACTTTAGAAGGAACCGGAAATCTAATCCTAAACAGGAAACAAGGGATAAACCTCTACTCCTCTATTCACCCCAAGCAAGATGGTAATGCCACTAAGATGCAAGGGGTTGCGGAGAGTGAAAGAGAATGAGAAGACTTTAGAAGGAACCGGAAATCTAATCCTAAACAGGAAACAAGGGATAAACCTCTACTCCTCTATTCACCCCAAGCAAGATGGTAATGCCACTAAGATGCAAGGGACTACTGAGAGTGAAAGAGAATGAGAAGACTTTAGAAGGAACCGGAAATCTAATCCTAAACAGGAAACAAGGGATAAACCTCTACTCCTCTATTCACCCCAAGCAAGATGGTAATGCCACTAAGATGCAAGGGACTACTGAGAGTGAAAGAGAATGAGAAGACTTTAGAAGGAACCGGAAATCTAATCCTAAACAGGAAACAAGGGATAAACCTCTACTCCTCTATTCACCCCAAGCAAGATGGTAATGCCACTAAGATGCAAGGGACTACTGAGAGTGAAAGAGAATGAGAAGACTTTAGAAGGAACCGGAAATCTAATCCTAAACAGGAAACAAGGGATAAACCTCTACTCCTCTATTCACCCCAAGCAAGATGGTAATGCCACTAAGATGCAAGGGACTACTGAGAGTGAAAGAGAATGAGAAGACTTTAGAAGGAACCGGAAATCTAATCCTAAACAGGAAACAAGGGATAAACCTCTACTCCTCTATTCACCCCAAGCAAGATGGTAATGCCACTAAGATGCAAGGGACTACTGAGAGTGAAAGAGAATGAGAAGACTTTAGAAGGAACCGGAAATCTAATCCTAAACAGGAAACAAGGGATAAACCTCTACTCCTCTATTCACCCCAAGCAAGATGGTAATGCCACTAAGATGCAAGGGACTACTGAGAGTGAAAGAGAATGAGAAGACTTTAGAAGGAACCGGAAATCTAATCCTAAACAGGAAACAAGGGATAAACCTCTACTCCTCTATTCACCCCAAGCAAGATGGTAATGCCACTAAGATGCAAGGGACTACTGAGAGTGAAAGAGAATGAGAAGACTTTAGAAGGAACCGGAAATCTAATCCTAAACAGGAAACAAGGGATAAACCTCTACTCCTCTATTCACCCCAAGCAAGATGGTAATGCCACTAAGATGCAAGGGACTACTGAGAGTGAAAGAGAATGAGAAGACTTTAGAAGGAACCGGAAATCTAATCCTAAACAGGAAACAAGGGATAAACCTCTACTCCTCTATTCACCCCAAGCAAGATGGTAATGCCACTAAGATGCAAGGGACTACTGAGAGTGAAAGAGAATGAGAAGACTTTAGAAGGAACCGGAAATCTAATCCTAAACAGGAAACAAGGGATAAACCTCTACTCCTCTATTCACCCCAAGCAAGATGGTAATGCCACTAAGATGCAAGGGACTACTGAGAGTGAAAGAGAATGAGAAGACTTTAGAAGGAACCGGAAATCTAATCCTAAACAGGAAACAAGGGATAAACCTCTACTCCTCTATTCACCCCAAGCAAGATGGTAATGCCACTAAGATGCAAGGGACTACTGAGAGTGAAAGAGAATGAGAAGACTTTAGAAGGAACCGGAAATCTAATCCTAAACAGGAAACAAGGGATAAACCTCTACTCCTCTATTCACCCCAAGCAAGATGGTAATGCCACTAAGATGCAAGGGACTACTGAGAGTGAAAGAGAATGAGAAGACTTTAGAAGGAACCGGAAATCTAATCCTAAACAGGAAACAAGGGATAAACCTCTACTCCTCTATTCACCCCAAGCAAGATGGTAATGCCACTAAGATGCAAGGGACTACTGAGAGTGAAAGAGAATGAGAAGACTTTAGAAGGAACCGGAAATCTAATCCTAAACAGGAAACAAGGGATAAACCTCTACTCCTCTATTCACCCCAAGCAAGATGGTAATGCCACTAAGATGCAAGGGACTACTGAGAGTGAAAGAGAATGAGAAGACTTTAGAAGGAACCGGAAATCCAATCCTAAACAAGAAACAAGGGATAAATCTCTACTCCTGTTCAAAAAACCGGGGATGAGTATAAACCGGGCGATCCTGTCTACGTCTATTAAATTAACCTTCTACTGAATTATCCTACTGGAATAATTCGTGGCTGTTACTCTTCACTGAGAGCAGCCGAAACTCTTCTAATTAGAGAGAATTCTTTACTCTGTAATACCAAATACAAGTACTAGAAAAATTAAATTATTAGTAGAAGGTTAATTTAATAGAGGTAGACAGGGTCGCCCGGTTTATACATAGTCCGACAATTTATTAAAGACATTTTTGATATGTTTAACGTTCTTTTTATAGATACAAGTATTTTAAGCAAATGCTCTGTTCATAATAAACAGTATTAAATAACATTTACCGGCCTGAATGTCCGAGAAATTTTCATAGAAAATTTTCGTTCTCCGACAGGAATCGAACCTGTATTCTATACGGAACCGTCATTTCGGGTGACGTGCCTTAACCTTTCGGCCACAGAGAAGCGTCTGGTTAGCAAGGTCGATTTTACTATCTTTAAACTTAAATCTTCCATGAATCTCTTCTATTCATATCTGCTCTTAGTGTATCAAATGTAAACAAATGACGTCATACATTTTTGAATTGGACATAGTCCGACAATTTATTAAATTATATATATATTTATTATTATATATATATTTAAATGATTATTAAGTACCGACAGTCAATATGCTGTTGAAACAGAACAATCAGTCAATCAATTATTCAAGTAATATTTTGTTAGGTACAAAAAGCATTTCATTCGTTTTTAACGATAAAATATTTGCATTTTATTATTTAACCCAGTAAAGACAATCAAAAAATTCCATATTAAGCAAAATGAATAAAGTAAATTATTTGATTATTTTTAAGAAAAATTTTTCAATATATTTTAGAAATATATTTTAAATTTTTCTTAAAAAAGTAATCAAATAATTTTATTTATTTATTTTCAAAATACACTATAGCCTGACCTCTTTAATCCGTGATCCGATATCTTCCATAGTTTAGCACTAGGCTACAAAGGCAGCACCCCACGTTGTTTACAACTTTCCGCAGCAGCCGACGGCAGCAGAGTGTTTTAATGATACGTACTTGCTTATTTCTTAAATATAGCTGCATATAATATAGTAAGTATGTATTATTTTTTACGTAATACTTCTACAGTAAAACGATACCAAAGGCATAAAATGAAATTTTCATAAAATTAAATAAATAAGATTGCCTAAAAGATGACGATTAATGTATTTTATGTTATATTAAATAATCTTTTCCGGTTTAAAAAGGCCGCATAGATCTTACAGCGATCGTGTAAATGTTGAATAATCCCTCAAATTTAGAAGTTTTAACAGAAGAGGTAAAATGTAACACCGAAATGCGAACGTGCGTTGGAATAGCAAAAGATGCCTTACAATAACTAAGCAAAGTATTAAGAAACAGGAAAATGACATTAGAAACAAAGAAAAAAGTTCTGAATTTCTATGGGATATAAATCCTCTTTTATGGCTGTGAATGCTGGACTATGTCACCACAGGTGAAAAGGAGACTGGAGGCAACAACAGCTGAAATTTCTGGAACTAATAATGAGGAAAGGGGGCTTGGAGAATTTAACACACACAGGACATATCGAAGGCAAAAGCGACAGAAAAAGGCAGCTGACCACCTACCTAACGAGCGTTTGTGAATGAATGGCAGAGGGAGGTGATAAAAAAACAAATATTACTAAGAGCTATAAAAATAGGATGTTGTGGAGATCCATGGAAGTCCACGTCCTGAAGGGACAAGGCACATAGAAGAAGAAAGAACCCCCAAACTGGCTGCAAAAGTTGCTCATGCTAAGACCGTCCTAGATGCAGATTTCGCATACGTTTTAGAAAATGTTTACTCACATTTTGCGCCAAATGCTAAAATTAATTGCCCGGCAAAATATTTTAAACCGGAATGCCCTTCATCTGGGAATCATTTGAAAAAGTCAGTTAAATTCTTCTCTTCGTATTTGTAAATTTTTTTCTATGATTACTTTTCGATATCATCTAACTTCTTTGATTACGATGTGTAATCATTTTAATAATTTCTAAAATAAAAAAAAAAGCCTTTTACGTTTTCGTGTGTTTTTTTACTGATAGCATATCCTAAGTGTTTCTTTCGTGCGCTGATTTATTAAATATGTAAACGAATAACATCTTTTGGTTGAGACGTAATAATGTTCACGGAAAAATAATGTAAAATGATTTAAGCGTGACGGTATATTTCATGCGCGTTTCGTAGCAGTTATCTGCGCGCCGAAAAGTAGGATTGGCGTGCCGAGTTCATGTTCTGGCTGTTGCATTAGATGTCGCACAAAAACACCGGGAAACGTATGAATCTATTTCCTCTCAATCTACAGGATGCCCCACAAAGAAAATTTTAGATTTACAAAAGAAATTAACTAACATATTTTTTAAAAAAATATCTATTTTACTATAAACTGAAAATAAATTGACTAACATATAATTTTTTTTAACCATTTGTTGTTCCAGGATGCTGCAGTTTTCAAATTTTCAACGCGAGGTGATTGTTCTCTTTAAGAAAGAACATCCAAATTGGGAACTAAAAAATGCTAAGAAATTTTGCCAGAGTTCTTTAGTTCGATAACTAAAACTCAATTTACCGATGTCGCAGCTGTACTTTGCTTTTGTTTTAAATAACTGTAACAAAAATTACAGCAGTTAAATAAACTACCAAATTTGGGTAGGGGATCAGCCTGTAGAAGAAGGCCCACCCTGAATCCAAAACCGGTTAAGCAACTACACACTGTAAAAAACTAGCGTCTATAGAAACCATCTAGCATGGTATGTCTATAGATCTATACGCCAACTAAGGAGCCTAACCTGTTAACATACATATATATGGTTAACAGGCTCGTTTTAGCCTGGGTGGAGAGGTCGTAGCTTGCCGATCTTTAGAGATGAATCTTGAATAAAAAAAATGTTTAAAAAAGAAGTGTTAACCTGGAGAAAAATACAAGAAAATAAGGAATAGGAGAAATCCCAAAATAGATTTTTTAATTTGATGAATGAAGTGATTGACGGATAATTTTTTTCGGTTTATCAACCCTTTGTGGGTTATTTAAATCGGAAGCATATTTTGGATTGTAAGAATAATTTTGGGAGGGGGGTGCGAGTGAATACTGCATTAACATTTTTTTTAGAAAATCAATGATTTTTTCATGTAAACCTTTAACTATTTAACCCATAGCATAGGGGAGAAAATGATGACCAATGGAAAGAAATAGGTACGACTGTGCAAAAGCGAACACCCAATACAATGAATTTACATAGCAAATTGGATTCCCTCCACCCGCGCCTCTATTAATAACTTTTACCAGATTTAATATTTTTTTATATCCATGATCTGGGATGCTTAATCATACAACATAAAAAATGATTATTTCTGGTACAACCCAACCAAGTTCCAATATAAATTAATAGTCATTACTTTTTCACTTTTCACCACTTCGCCTTACGAAAGGTTTCATAGGAACGCTTTACCTTCAGTAAACAGGTGAAACCTGTTATTATGCAGGCAAAGTTTTGTTTTCTTCATTGTTTCTGGGATTTTTTTCCTACAGGTCTTACCTGTTCGTCACCCATAGATGATCGGATCTCAACTAATAATCTAAGCAGGTGATATTTTTACCTTTACATGACGATTTTGTTTAAATATCTGTATTCACCCAGAACACAAACACAGTATTAAAAAAAAAAATCTCTTCCTCTTAAGAAAACCAACACAAAACTTTGATCTTTTAAAATACTGCTTTTTGTATCAGATTGTGGCGTGTCGTACAAGTTTCACTTATTGCGACAGACGTTCTCTTATATTTTTTTTTTTTTCTGCTTGAAGTATTTGAGAGAAAATAATATTATCTCATTGTCAGGGCTTAAGCTATACAGTACTGTTAAAAAATCTTCAGTTTCCTTTAAACTTCGTTTTTTGTTTTTTATTTCAGTTAAGAGAGAAGTGGCAGTAAACATTCATTTCTAAGCACATTCATCAAAATACACAACCCGACAAAACATAGAAGACAAGTGAGGACCGTTTCAAATATGTCAGTTTTGCCGTTACCTTTTGTGAGCATTTTTTTAAGCATTTCACCCCAAGCAAGGTGAGAGTACCACTAGCACGCAAGGGGTTACAGAGTGTGGGAGCAAGAGTAAAGAGGCGTGATAGAGGAAAGGATGAAGCGAAGGACAGGTAATAGATCAAGGCACCTGGAGATGTCGATTGACATTGCATTTGAATAGTTGGAGATTATAGCTATCAGGGAAGCAAGTAAGAGAAAAGGAGTTCCACAGACAAGAAGTGCGAGACATGAAGCTATTGGAGTAGAAGAGGCGTTTACATTTAACCGTTTCAACAGTGAAAGGGTGTGACTGAGATGCCAGCCTAGTAGCACGTTTAAATTCATGCAGTTTGGGAACCAGTGAAAGTAACGCGACGGAGCAGTTATCGTGAAAGTATTTGTAGAAAAGACAGAGGGAAGCAACGGCACGCCTGTGAGAGAACGGCTGTAAACGAGATGCCAGATCAGGGCCAATCACATTGCATATCCGTCTCTGGATTTTGTCGAGGATCTTAAGACGAACAGCGGGGGCTTCAGATCCTATATGGCAGCAATACTTCATGCAAGAGCGAATGGTTGATTTGTAGATTTGAAGGCTGGACTCGGGCGAGAAAACCTTTCTGGCGCGAAACAGAGAACCAACTTTCCTTGCTTACCCGAAAACATGTGGATGTCCGGGTAGAGTAGCGGATCCGAGCACGACATTTGGAATCGGTGCTGAAATTCTGATCAAGTGTATTATGGTCACTTCACACTAATACTTTTGGAAAAGGCATGAACCCTTCTTTCTCTAGATATGTGTTAAATACGAATACATGCTGTTTTTTGGGGGGGTGCTTTGGGTGGCAGTCTGCAAGAAAATAATCTCCCAATTCAAAATTAAAAAAGATGAAGTAACACTTAGATCTTAGCAAAATTTAAACAATTTACTTTGGTGGTTTATTTCTTTGGGTCGTCACTGTAGATTAAATTGGTAGAATAGAATGAACCAAATTTAAAAGAATAATTTTTAGAATCTGCTCCGACCGATGCTCAAATGCGAGAAGCTGAAAAAATACTCAATTGCGACGTGCAATAAAGATCAGTAGGAATTCAAAAACATTACGAATATAAGAAATTTATCAATTGAACGGATAAATGTACGTGGCCTATAACCAACATCAAAAGAGATTCGGTGGAGTCATATGCCGTAGAGAAGCTCGGTGGAAATGTCATTGGCATGAGGAGCATTACACATTCAGCTCGCTTCAGGTGAGTTTCAATTACTTTCCAGTAATTTCCTTCTACGTGGCATGTAACCAACATCAGATATTTTTTTAAATAGATTGATTTTTACGAATTTAAATGGAGGTGCGTGTCGTGTAACGGTTATCGGCACAGAAAATGAGTCAGCGTGCCGAGTTCAATATCCGCTTGAGTCTGTTTCGTTAACCTTTGGAAAAGGCATGAATCCATCTTCCCCCAGTTACGGGTACCAGCCAGTAGAGAAGGAAAACTCTAAATCCGTAACTCCGTAAAAGGACAAACCTGGGCTTTACAGCTTAAGTCAGACATCCAGCCGAGGTGAAGGAAAGCTTTTAATTCAAAATCAGCTTAAAGACTGTTTTGTCGTAGACACTCACCACTGCTACATCTGCAGTAGTGAGACAGGGTGGGGGTGAGGGGTTTTGAATTGCTTATAATACGTTACATGACTCATCATCATAATCGTGATATCTGTTAAAAGACAGCGTCATCAAATTGTTTCATTGTTGTACAATTTTCTTACATAGATACAATTAAGATGTGTTTGCAAAACTCGTGATTGTAAGCCAAGTTATTGTTTATCGCGAATCATTAGCTGAAATATTTCTCATTTTCAGCAAGAATGGATTCGTATAACGACGAGTAATTCTGTCGTACAAACAGATACGTAGACATGGGTTCGGTTTGCACGAGAGTCAAAAAGTTAGACATAGGTTTGGTTGGCACAAGAGTAAAAAACCCAGACATAGATTCGATTTGTACGAAAGTTAGAAAGCTAGACATAGGTTCGGTTTACACGAAAGTCAAAAAGATTTGGACAAGAGCAAATAAATAGTCATGGGTACAGTAAACAGTTTGCCTCTTTTTGGGCGAGTTTTATCCATCTGTATGTGAATGAAGTCGGCGTATTCAACAGAGTGAATAAAATTCATGAAACTCGTGAGCACGGTATAGTTTTGAATAATATATGATAAAGACTGACTGCAACACGATCTGAGTTTGTTCTTGCTTAAAAATGAAGCCGTTGCTTTTAATATATAGTATAAAATTCCAGATAGTCACCATACCGCATATTTCTAAACTTTGGTGATCATGCAATATTTTAATATATATTTTGTCTAAAATTCATTTATTTTACTCAGTATCAATAAAATAATTTTTTTTTCAAATTTTAAGCATGTACATCAGTTTTTGGTTTTCCATCCGTAGCAGCCATTGACATTATTTACAAGTCAAGGTAACAAGCCAAGGTTTGTCCTTCTTGAAAAACGCACGTAAACACATTGTTTCTAGGATCCTTCTCGGGGTTCATTGAGACGTGTAGCCGGAAATGCTATCTAAGATGAAGATCGAATATCTGTTAGTGTGGAGAAGTGTGTCGCAATCAGTTCAGCTTGATCGAACGCGGCTGTGTCGAGGTTACAGCCATAGATTTTCAAGGGAGGTGTCCCATTTTAATCGAATGACATGAGACACGATTAAGTTAAAAACAAAGAAGGTATTCTTTGTAGAGGAATCGTGTCAACGTGCGCAATTTCGCTACTTGTATCTAAGCTTTTGATATTAGTTGAGTCCCGCTCATATCACAATGTGGACTTTTAGGGTGATGGTTAATTATATCGGTAGCTATGCAGCGGATATAGAGATTTAGGCTTGGTTGTATCTTAGTAAGTTATATTCATTCGATCATGTTTTGTTAATGAAAACCGGCAAGTTATGTTTTAATGATATTTACTTGTTGGTGGATTAGTTTACCTATCTTGGTGGCGAAGGTGAAAACCAACTCCACAGTATTAAAGTTCAGATCTTTCGACAGGCTTCAGTCGTTATCAAGAAAGAATCATCATGAAAACCGCTTCGACATGAAAACACAGTGTAAGTCAGTATGATTTCTCATCCTCAGCAACTTTATAAATAACTCTTATTAGTCCTTTCCAAACCTACCTGTCCTTTGCTAACTCACGAAAGTTCTGCAGATTTTCCCATCTCTTATGGTAACGGAGTACACAGAATGAAGCCGTTTGGTACAAATAGACGTCGGACTCTGTCGCGTGTCCACACTGTTCCCGTTTATAGTAGTGTTAGGAAGGAATGTGTGTAAAGTGTGGTCGCCCCACCACACTACAGATGTTTCATCAGTGACCATGGCTTGTGCAGCAGTTTTTGGCGAAGGGTCCGGCAACCACCATATTTCCTACATCTCGCCCCCGTGCGACGTTTTCCTCATTTCAAAAAATCTCACTTGAAAGCAACAAGATCTCTTGCCGTCGAGGAAATCCAAGAGAATGCGACGATGCAGCTGCTCATTATCCCAAGAAAAGAGTGCTTCCATCAATAGAAATGACGCTAGATAGAAAGTGACTTCAGAAGGGGACGACTTCGGAGGAGATTAAATGCCGAATCGATATGTGTTGTAGTTTTATCTGTATATTACTAGTCCCGATACATTTTGATCAGCCCCTGTATACTATAGTTGCCAGTCCATTGTCTGTGAATGTTATTCTTCCATTTGATATTGATGACAAAACCATTTCCATAGAATTTACTGTTTCCAAAGTTATTAACTCTAATATTTATATCAAGTCCTTTTTAGAATTTGGTTTCTTGGAGACATGATACATTTAATGTTATAACTATCAGATAATAATTCCTGTTTTTCTTTTTCCACATGGGCCTCTAATATTAAATATCCCGATGATGAAATTTTTATATGCAAAAAAAGTTTTAAATAAGAAGGTGCCAACTTTTAATGGTTGATAAACCGAGAAAGTCATTAACTTTTCCGCCCAAATAAAACGTTGAAATAAATGAGATGAAATTCAAAGTACGTGTAGTGATAACCCTTTTCGGGGTGATTTTAATTTTGGGGTTTGGAATATTTGAAATTTTAGTGTCATGTCAGCGTGATATCATCTTTGTTCCAGCGTTCCTCAGTCAGTTAGGACGTACTTCACGCCCTGCCAATATCCCATAATTACTGAACTAATACGTTTTGCTCGCGAGCAAGGATGGAAAAAGACGCGGAGGGGGCACTGTTTGGTTTTCGTGAAATAGAGAGAGAGAGAGAGGTGGGGAGGTGAAAACAATTTGAAGACGGACACTTTTTTTAATAGATATTACCATTATGATCAGGAGTTTTATAACGCTTTCGTCCTAGCAGTGGTGGGCGTGATTAACGTCTGCTTCATTGAAATTGAAAAAATTGTCAATTTAAAATCTTTTTTATCTGTACCCCCTTACTTCTTTAAATAATGACCTGCATTCATACTTATGATTGTTATTGCAATATTTTGTTAAAGTTATTAGGCTCAAATATTTAATGATGAAGAATTTTCACATATATTTATAGTCGTAGAACTGGCAAGGAGCTTCTTCAATCATTAATTTAAAAATTATGATTCACCAAAAAATTCAAATAGCAAACCAGATATTACTAGTTATTATTATTATTTTTATTTTCTTTGATATCTGGCGTTTACACATTTCTTTCCGGGTCCCGCCCAGGGACCTAAGGTTAGAAATGGCATCATGACACTTTCCACTGCAAAAAAAATAAAAATAAATAAATAATAATTACATAGATAAAGCCCTTCGTAAAGTGTGGGCTGTACTTGTCAGAACACTTTTTTGTATCTCTTTGAGGCATGGACTTCCAGGGACCCCTTCAATCAGCCTACTGGAATCTTTTCCAGCCAGTCCAAGGGCTCCAACTACAACGGGGGTTGTTGATCTTCCCATGTGCCACATTTTTGAGATTTCTATTTCAAGGTCCTTGTATTTTGACAGTTTTTCGAATATCTTCAAAGATACATTGCAGTCTGCAGGGACTGCCATATCAATAAGGAGGCACTTATTTTGTTTGTGGTCTTTAATAACAATTATTATTTTTATTATTATTATTATTATTTTTATTATTATTATTATCTTACTTTTGCATTTCTGTGACGTAATATGGATTATGAAAATTTAAATACATCTTAAGGAGACCGTTCTGAAGAGTTGTTGGATATTCCGAAGTCGTCTGGAGGCTGTGGTTGAAGCCAATGTTGATTTTATTGAAGAAATTTACTCTTTAGTATTTCAAGATATTTTTATGTAAATTTCGTAAATATATCTTTTAAAATGAGATGTCAGTGTTATTTTCCCTTTTGCGTAATTTAGACAACAATTTATCTAACACACCATATATATAATATATATATTATTCTGGAAACTTTTGGTTCACTGTGTTCTGCTAGAAATTTTTTCTCGCCTGAATCTATATTACATATTAGTCTACCCTTCGTCTATGCTTAGAATATTTCTGCCACATGGTCTGCTGCTCCTGCTATATACTTAGAGATCTTTGATAAAATCCCAAAAAGAATCTGAAATGTTATTTTTCCTGAGCTGGTGTCTCGGTTTCAGTCACTTTCCCACCCGTAATGTCGCTTCTCTATGCCATTTATATAAATACTTTCATGGTAATTGTTCGGATGAACTCTTCGCTATGGTGTCTAGGCGCTGTGAATTTAAGCGCAGTACCAGATTGGCAACTAGGTCTCATCAATTTACATTTGAATTGGCGAAATGTAACCATAAGTTCTAAACTAACAATTTCTTCTTTTGCATTTCTCTCTTGTGGGGCTCTCTTTCAGCTTATTGATTTCCAGTCAACTGTGATCTTCAAAGATTTAAATGCGATGTCAATCGTTATCTTCTGTCCTCTTAAATTCTTTTCTTTTTTGCTTCCTCCTCTAAATAATGTTTTTCTTATATTCTTTCACACACAGTAACTCTCTGTGTGTTAAGGTGACTGTTGTCTTACATGGTTAAAAAAAAAGGTTTTGCTAATTTTTGTTTCTTTTGACTTAATATAGATAGCTTATAAAATCTGTAATAATTGTTTACAGTTTTTTTTTTTTTTTAGTATTGTTATGATATTCATAAGGAGCTGTCTAATATTTCTTCTGTAGTTTTCCAGGAGAGTGACTCGTTGCGTTTTCTCGCGCTAACATTCTCAGCTGTCATGAAGTGGAAATACGATATTGAATCCGTTGCTAGGTCTGATGCCAAGAAAATTGTCGTGCTAGGCATTTTTAATCCTTAATCTATCCTACATATATATAAGTTTACCATTCGTCCATACTTAAGATATTGCTGCCACATATGGTCCGGGGTTCCTGATTTATATTTCCAGATTCTTTATAAAATACAAATCATCAATATTATTGGTCCTGACCTAAGTCACTTTCCCATCGTTCTAAGTTTGCTTCCCTGTGCCTTTTCTATAAATATTTTGCATGGCAAATGTTCGGATGAACTCTTTGCTATGGTGTCTAGATTTTATTAATTTGAGCACAGTAATAGATTAGCAACAATGTCGTATTGGTTTACAGTTGAATTAGGTAAATGTAACCGTAAGTTCTATACTAATAGTTTCTTTTCTTGTACTTCTCACTTGTGGAACCTGCTTCTGTCTTCTTGCTTTCCTGCCAATTTTAAATGCAATGTCAATCGTTATCTGCTGTCTTCCTAATTATTCTTCTATTGATCTCGCTACTCAATAATGCTTCCGTTTTCTCATCCTCTCACATCCAGTAATTATGTGTCTTAAAGACATTTCTACCTTATATGGAGTTAATTCGATTACACAAATCTCTGCAACCATCATTTTTCACCTTTTTTTTTATATAAGACTGGTACCATCAATAAAACCATTATTAGCCTGGAAGGTTTTTCTCATTATACTATATACATAAACTATGTACATAAATACTAACAGTGGCAACTAAATGCTTTAATAGGTAATTTTAACTAATTAGAATCCTCCAATTGAAATAATTTGCTGGTTTCTTGTGCATTAGAGACAATGCCGTCATGTGACTTAATAAATATTTTAACTTTGAGCGCCCACAGAACGAATCTTAAGGACAGAATTAATCCCGTTATCTCAACCGGTTGAGTCTAAGTATTTATAACTAAAAAAAAATTTCCGAGTACTCAACCTTCTGGTCTGTCGTCATTGAACAGAAAATTCAAAGACATATATTAAAATAAAAGTATTTTTTTTTTTAGTAAAGTATCATTTTTATAATGTTATGTCGTACTGAAAGCATATCGACGATCTTAACATTTCACAGGTTCCTTTTCTTTATTATCTGTGAATTGCAGTACATTCTTTATAAAGATAGTGGAGTGATTTCCCGTTGCCTTAACCATGGTTTGGAATCCAGAGTTTTCCTTTCTCTTAGGATGGTTGCTAATTTAGACGAGAAACCTACTCTACTGATTAACTCCGAGCCGGTGCCAGAAGAAACAAGTTCATGCCTTTCTGAAGGGCATAAGTACAAAAGTGAAAGCAATTGAATACCCAGGAATTTTAACTCGGCTTGCCGATTCCACTTTAGCGATTGCTAAAAGACTTATGGCGCTATACTTTATTCCATTAAATCGTCTGAACGGAACTCTTTAATAACTGTCAAAGTCTCCGATAACAGCTTTAGATTTGGTGTAAATTTGAGATTCTAGGTCCTTGACCCTGTCTCCCAAAATGAAACTGCACCTCTCCAGTAATAGTCTGACAATTTAAAGACAAATCAATCAAGATTTTAATCGTTTAAAAGTTTTCCCAGTTAATCCGACTGAACACACACACTGGCAATTATACTCTTTCCTACTGTCTGGAATATTCATACCAGTTGAATTTCTCAACTTATAAAACAGACCTGCTAAATTTCTGAATTCCTTAGTGGGAAGATTCATTCGTTCGTGACACCGCCCGGAGGCACCATAGTTGCTGATGAGAGGAAAATGTTAAATTTTAGTCCCCCTCGGGTTTTGCTAAAAAAAAAAAAAAAAAACTCCACACACACACACACACACACACACACACAATTATTTTCAATATTTAGTAGTAAAATGCGGGAAACTTTAAAAAATTTCCTTCATGGTTGGTGCAGAGACTGAGACGATAGCAAGAACCAAAATGCAGGTTTACAACCATAGAAAGTTGAAACACCGGTTCTCGTACAATCACCGAAGTTAAGCAACGTCGAGCCTGGTCAATACCTAGATGGATCGCCGCTTGGGAATACCAGTTGCTGCAATCTTGGATGTGCGGGTGGTGTAATGGATAACGGCTCGGAATTGTTAATCGTAGAGCCGAGTCCCAATTTCAGTTGGGTTCGTTATATTCACTTACGCGCAAATACACTTGGGAAAGGCATGAATCCACCTCTTTTCCCTCCAGCTATGCGTTAATTAGTAAGACTTGTATCACTGAATCGTTATTACCTATAAAAAAAATCCTTACAATGTAAAGATATTTTCTGGCTTTAAATAACCTGCAAAGAGTTGATAAGCCGTAAAAAACGAATCAATCAATTAATCAACCAAAATGAGTGAGTCTCCTACCAAATACGGGAAACTTGGTAATGTTGATAAAATAAGCGTGCCGGTTCGAATAAACTTGAATGCGCATGATTCCTGGAATAAAATAATCGTGTCACAGAGAAAATTATTTGTAAAAGAATAAGCGTGTCGTACGAATTAAGCCTCGTTCTGAAATTAAAGGTTATGATTTAATCGCACCGGCACTTATATTTGGTACACAATAATGCATTTTTATCTTTAGATATACTAATTTACGATTTGATAAGACTTCCTAGCTTTTCGGCCTGAGGCAGATTTTCACCAAACTCCAGTTACAGAGATCTGTCCCCAAAAGACAGCGCCTTTTCCATTGCACTTAAAATGAGAGGACCGGGGGCAATCTGTGATGCTTGAGACATTCCAAGAAGTGCCAAGGGAATAGTTTCTGGTATCATCAGTGAGTACCCATGTTCGGTTTCATGTTAAATATAACGTTGTGCAGAAGAAAGGGGTAATATGACGTATTATCTTTCTGTGGGGTCTACCACAGTTCTCGTAGTCTACGCTATGACGTAGTGGATGGAGGCAGACTGCACATTGAAGTGTGAAAGTGCAGGTAGATTGCACGCTAAACTTCAAATGACCTGGTAAACTGCGCGCTAAAGGGCATTTCAGAGAATAGACTACGGAAACTGCGGTAGACCGCACACTAAAGTAGTACCTAATATAATTTATATGCAGAATGCGTTAGGATTTATTAACCAGAATTAATCGAGGAATGTTTGTGTAAAAGGAAAGTTTTAACGTTCTCTTTCCCGCCTCTACTTTTCTACTCTGTTTTGTTTTTCGGATGATTTCTATTTTTCAGTATCTGTCTATATTTCTGAGATGAGGTATTATGTAAATTATTTACATTATTCGGACTATTGTCTTCATCTTTGTTGCCATATTTATTACAATGTTTCGGCTGTTGTACGCTCCGGCCTTCTTCAGGTGGTTGGAATATAGAACTGAACGCTTTATCCACTGTGCCATGTGTCCTCAAGGACACATGGCACAGTGGATAAAGGCGTTAGTTAGATCCAGTGACAGGACCCAAAGAGTGTGAATTCAATACCCGGTTAAGGCAGTGGAGAACTTGGAGAGGGGAATTAATAGGAAATAACTGACAACTGACATCCATTAAACATGGCACGTGGGACTAGAACAGTCTACTCCAGCGAGCGAAATAAAGGATTCAGTTCGACATTCCGACCACCTGAAGAAGGTCGGAGAGTACAACGGCCAAAACGTTGTAATAAATATGGCGACAAAGATGAGGACAGTAGTCCGAATTTTTTTTTTTTTGTTATTTATTTATTGTGTAGAGCCTAGGTCATCGAGTTTATCTGCCAGATTAATATTGGTACGAGAGCGGGGATAAATTGTTCTCGGCCTGACCCACTTCCCTAAATCATTATTTTGATGTTTAGTCATTGAAATACCGATTTCAAGAAGTGAATCCGACTGGTAACTTTTATAGTTGGCCCACTCTGGGTGCCCTATTGTTGTTTTTGATCTTGGCTTGACTAAGCCAATTGAATATTTTTTCGCAGAACAGTTAACAAGATCGTCGAGCAAGAAGTTACTACTGTGATGAATTCTGTGTTATTAGGTTGGTGCAAAAATAATGTCGTTTTCTCACATGAAGTTGAACGTCAAAAAACGGCATTATTTTTGCACCAACCTAATACTATCGTATTCCATTAGTATGACTCTGTTGAAGGTCAGCTGAAGTATGATTAACGAGCTAATCTCGTTGGGCTTTTCTACTGAGTACCAAACAACAGTAAGTTTAGTAAATTACTATTATTATGGCTTAATTAGTCGTCCGGTGGGGTAAACATTAACAAGCCAATCTAGTTGACCATCACTACTGAGAATTGGGTCTTATCCTCATTTCGAGCGCTATATTTGTGGATGGGAAAATCCATGTCAGAGATTATTTGTCTCCAATACATGTGTTCTGCCTCCCGGTACGCGTTCGTCTCGCACGCGTGCGTACCTCAGACAGCCATATAAACGCCTTACAGAAATTAAGTCTGAAGACAAAGTCCTGTTCATCAGCAGGTTTATTAAAAGGATAAACCTAGAGAAAAGAAATAAATACAAAAATAATAGAGAGTGAACGAAGAAATGAAACGAAGAGGACGAACACTGAACATAAGTGACACCGAGAGTCTTAATATGTAAAGAATATAGCAAGTAGTTTGCTGCATGAATATATTACAAACTTTGCAGTTGAAGTTCGCATAAGGTAAGAAAGTTACAGTGTGTAAAAAGGTCAACACGTGGCGGAAGGGGAGAAATACAACAGCAAAATGAACGTATAAAAGTTGACTAGCATAAACAGGTTCAAATAATAAGAGAATATGAGAGACCAATGCTCGAAGAAAAGGGTTACGAAGTTACATACTGGCGATGCTATCGTTGGAAGTAAGATTCAGTGGATGAGAAGGAAAGAATTAACCGAGTCTCTGGTTTATTGTTTCGGTTCCGGTAACAGCTACTAGCTTAACAGGAAGTGGTAAAAGCAGTGACAAATCTAATGTACTAAAACTAAAAAGGTAACAAACAAAAGGAAGACAAAACAATAGAACCACATGATTCTCTAATTGACGGTCATAGAATTGTGATAAAAAACAACAATAATATATTTTTTTTAATATTAAAAACTAGATTAAGAGCGGCCGTATAGGGTGGCAATTAAGCTAGCTCCTGCAGAGGGGTCTTGTTTAGACCTTCTTCTTGTTCAGAAGATTGAGAGTCCCTAAGCCTTTGCATATGCTCAGCATTGGCTGCTTCTGACTGCCGTTTGATCTGGGTTTTCATTTGCATGGAACTTTCTTTTCCTCGCTGCAACCTTGGGTCTTTTGATTGCAATCTGGTCATCTGTTGGCGTAGATTTCTGTTTGCGAGGCATACTGCTGCTGTATGCGATAGGCAACAATAAATTACAGAAGAACTCAAAATTGATCGCTGCATTTAAGTATTGCATTAATATTTAAGCTTACATTTTAAAGTGCAACGATAATTCTTCTGTCACCACTTACTTTAAAGACAATTTGATGTACGTAGGCCATTACTTTCCGTAAAAAACAATTATTTTTATTTCAAGGATGACTTTCGCTGGATTTCGTAATTAATTTCAATTATTTCCAAATTTATTCCCAAGTTATAAAAATTGCTATCTAACAAAAAATTCGTCGTAAAAATCACAATACAAATAATCGCCGAAAATAATCGCAGTGATGAAAACTTGGAAATCCAAAATTTCAGGATTGCGGGTCTGGATTCGACTTGAAATGTTTTTAATTTGCTCACGGAGTCGGCCTGATCCCAAAATGGTATGACATGTTGGCATACGGCCTCTAGCAGTAAAGTTGAAAACACGGCCAATTTTATTTTGAAACGCTGTAATTTGAGAACAGTCATTTTTTCATTTGAACATGAGCTATTGAAAGTTAGAGAGTTGTGTTCCTTTAATTGTTTTTATCATTAGAAGCCGATATGGTGGAATCCGAAAAGAATTCCAGTAATGAAAATTTGAGAATCCAAAATTGCATGATTGCGGGTCCGGATCCGGCTTGAAATGTTTTTAATTTGCTCATGTAGTCGGCCTGATGCCAAAATGGTATGATATGTTGGGTCACGACCTCTAGGAGTAAAGTTGAAAAAGTGTGACACACTGACATTCGCATTTATGAATAATGAAAACATTTCATCTTAGAAGTTCAGTTAGCTTAAAGACTATTATTTTTAAATAGCATTTTTACTACATAATAAGGATTCCAACGTAAAAGCTGTTACATGCAAATATGTGTACAAGGCCTGGGCGGAACATATTCAGGTATTTTCATAATATCGCGAAATAGTTGTGCAGACTTGATGGAGCATGGAAACAAGAGGGGAACTTCCTTCGCATGCATGAACACTCACCCATGAGACGATATAGAATTTGCTTATGTACTGCGGGGCCGTCGTATTCACAATGAGAGTACGATTTTTTTTCTTTATGTCTTGTGCATGATTTATTTGGTCAAAGCATCAGGTTTATCAGTACTTATAAAACTGATTTCGTTCCCTGCAGCTCCTAGCTTCTCTCAAAGCTAAAACAACCACTGAAAAGCTGTGGGCGAGATTAGAGAGAATGTCATAGAATGTCAGCTGAAGGCGTTCCCGAAAGAAGCCTTTGCAGACTATTTTGTATGTATAAGTCCCGATTAGGATTAGCATGAAGAGGACTAAAGCTCCAATACCATCAGTAGGTCATCCCCCCACACACACACACACACACACTTTACTATTAAATTACTGGATACTTTCCCGATTGACCTCGTATGTGTTGCAGTCATTTTGCTGAAGATAGCAATTACGAAATTGTTGAATCACAGAAAAAGGAAGCGAAAAAAAAAAGTGGGATCTTATTCTCCGTTTGTGTTCTGAAGAAAATCGATGATTTTATTGTGAAATTTAAGCATAAACATTGCATTGACATAGAATCGAGATCGTTTTCGTCAATGGTAAGACACAGAAATATCAAATTTGTCGCATTTCCTTTTTCATTTACACACCAACAACCTAGACAGGAAACATGTATATTCAAATTACAAAACCTGTGATTCCATTTAAAACGCAGTATAGCATGAGACACTGCGTTTGAAAAGAAAAGCAACCTTGCAACTTCAGGCATTAATCAGTGAATTCGAAAAGATGTTTCTTATGTAAAAGCGACACATAATGAAAGAAATGTATGATTTATGGATTATTTATTGATAAATTATTACTGGTTTTTGTCTATATTTCTGAGATATGGTATTATGTACATTATTTACATTATTCGGACTATTGTCCTCATCTTTGTCGCCATATTTATTACAACGTTTCGGCCTTTCAGTATCTGTCTATATTTCTGAGATGAGGTATTATGTACATTATTTACATTATTCGGACTATTGTCCTCATCTTTGTCGCCATATTTATTACAACGTTTCGGCCTTTCAGTATCAGTCTATATTTCTGAGATGAGGTATTATGTACATTATTTACATTATTCGGACTATTGTCTTCATCTTTGTCGCCATATTTATTACAACGTTTCGGCCTTTCAGTATCTGTCTATATTTCTGAGATGAGGTATTATGTACATTATTTACATTATTCGGACTATTTTCCTCATCTTTGTCGCCATATTTATTACAACGTTTTGGCCGTTGTACGCTCCGGCCGTCTTCAGGTGGTTGGAATGTCGAACTGAACCCTTTATTTCGCTCGCTGGGGTAGACTGTTCTAGTTCCACGTGTCATGTTTAATGGATGTCAGTTATCAGTTATCTCCTGTTAATTTCTCTCTGAAAGTTCTCCATTTCCTTAGCCGGGTATTGAACTCACACTCTTTGGGTCCTGTCACTGGATCTAACTAACGCCTTTATCCACTATGCCATGTGTCTTCAAGATGAGGACAATAGTCCGAATAATGTAAATAATGTTTATTTTTTCTATTTCTTTCAATAATAGATTTCAAATTCTCTGGTGATAACGAAAAATCAGTTTTCTATATTGTAAAAATAAAGGAATAAATTTAATTTGCTTTGAAAAAATCAAGCAATATTTAGGTCAGGAAAAACGAAAAAAAATAATGACATTTTAAACACAGTTCTCTGACCAAGAAATCGATATGCCTGAGATATTTAAATGAGAACATAGAAACGAGATTTTCGAGGAGGGGAAAAATCGTTCACCTTGCTTTGCAAGGATAAAGTTTTCTTTTGGTTATTTATTCCATAGCACAGGATTACGATGAAACAAATATTGTGGACATGGAAGAAAGAAAAAAGTTGGAAACTCGTTATAAATAATTGACAAATAAATATCCTCATAAACATTGTCTTATTTAAACTGATTGTCAACTTTTCATAAATTGTGAGGAAAAGCTCATTCTTTTCCAGTTGATTTTTATTTAATATCTTTTTTAATGCACTATATAATACCTTTCCGATCAAACAATAATTATTATTGTCTTACATATTTTTTATCAAAGTATATTACACTAACAATATTCTTTGACTGGTAAGTAATAGACTGCTAAACAGAGGTTATCAGTATACAAGAAATAGATCTGCATCATTTTCTTCTTCTTCTTCTTCTTCTTTTTCTTCTTCTTCTTCTTCTTCTTCTTCTTCTTCTTCTTCTTCTTCTTCTTCTTTGTGCCGTCTCCCTTCAAGACGTAGGCGATCATGGATCTCCACAATTTCCTGCCCTTTCTAGCTCTTAATAAATGTCGCCTTTTTGTTATCTCTCCTAAACCTTGTTCTGCCATCCATTTACTCAAGCTCACTAAGTTGTGTTGTTTTCCTCTGTCCCTCTTGCCTTCAATCTGTCCTGTGAGTATCAGATTATCCAAACCCTCTCTCCTCATTACGTGCTCTAGAAACTTCAACTGTTCTTCTTGATGTTAAGTACAAGTTTCCTTTTTGTTTCTATTCTTCTAAAAGTCCGTCGTTTCTCACATGTTCGGTTCATCTGTGAGTAGATTGTGAAGCATTCACTGCCATACAGGAGGACTGATATTACGCAACAGTCCAACACTCTTTTCTTTGTTTCTAACGAAATTTTCCTATTGCTTAATACTTTGCTTAGCTTTTGGAAGGCACTTTTGGCTATGCTAGTGCGTCTTCGGATTTCTGTGCCACATCATCTGTCCTCTATTAAAACACTTTCCAGATATTAAAATTTTTGAACTTCTTTGAATTTGATGTCTCCTATTTGTGATTTGACCGTTGCCTAAAATGACTGGAACAAGAAAAGAGACAAAGCGAAAGGAGATTAAAAAAAAATCTTGTTAGGTGCCTAAATACAAGGGGTGACCTTATTAATCGGAGCCTTGGAATTTTTCTCAGTATGCAGTAAATGGACATTTTAATAAAAAAAAAAAAAGAAGGTCGGAAAATCATTTAAACGGTCAAAAAGTATGAAATTAACAAACAGGGCGGCCTTGATAAGCTCGTGGGGATCGTAAATCCTTCTAAAAAAAAGAAAAATCTCCCGCGTCTATTAAGCATCTAAGATTAGGCTTTCTTCTACATCTATAACAGGTGTCAAGAAATATTCATAATTGTTGTGGTAACCTAATCTGCATAGGTGACTACCAACTATATAAATAATGGTTGGTACTGGAAGACGAGGAGGTGGAATCACGAGATCCAACTAGAGACTCTGATCGACTGCGACTAGTCAACACATTCTCCAGGAACGTCTTCCCAGAAATATACAGAAATACTATATGTACTTATTGTGTACACTTTCTTGTTATAATACATTCTTGTTCTAAGTACATTTTGTGTTGCATTATTATTCCATGCAATAGGCGAGATTCAACAATGAGTCAAGACTCAACAATAATGCAAGAGAGTTGAAATGGGTGTTTGTCATAAAGGAACTGCTGACAATTGAGTTTGAACATAGATCGTCAGTAAGCAAACACAGGCGATCCCATTACTGAATTAAGTAGACCACGTGACCATAGAGGAAACGCATATATGTAGGAATTAGCTTGACGTCTAATGATCACCATTTCTATTCTATCCTCTATTACTATTCAGATCACTATTTCTAGTCTATCCTCTATTACTATACGAACCGCTATTCTCTACTCTATTCACTATACTATTTCTCTACTCAGATTACTATTCGGTGGTTATATTCGAGCGAATATTATCGAGCAAGTACTGTTAGTGCGAGTGATATTCGAAGGCGTCTGGCACTAGCATTGTTCAACGGCGTACTATAGTTGTATCTGCGATTACAACGTCTCTACTACAACGAGCATTACGAAAGTGACAACGAGTATTCATTGGCATGCAAACAACTTTTTGTATGCAAAACTTACAACTGTTTTCCATGAGTTGTTAATATAATTTAGTAAATATGTTCCCCTGTCGTCCGGTTTATACTCCTCCCCAGCCTTTTGAACAGAGATGGGTGTTTATCCCTTGATTCCTATATAGGATTGGGTTTCTCGTTTCTTCTAAAATCTTCTCATTCTCTTCACTCCCAGTAACCCCTTGTGTCTTAATGGCATTATCGCCTTGCTTGGGGGTGAATTTATAAAAAAATGTATATATAATACCGCAAATTCAGTTAATAGTTCTGTGTGTGTGTGTGTGTGTGTGTGTGTGTGTGTGTGTGTGTGTGTGTGTGTGTGTGTGTGTGTGATAGAATTTAGTATGAATAAATTATTCAATTTTAATAAAAGTCCTAATGTCTGTGTGAAGAATTGGCTTTAAGTTATAAAAGGTCCTTCATTAATTGGTGTGAGAGTGAGTGAGTGGACTTAGTTGAAACAAAGCGATCAAACTCCTGGCAATGTCCTCTGTAAGTGTTTACCCGCTTCTTCATGGTGACGGGATTTGTCACAAGGTTGGTTTAATGCAGGGTCTACATATGATCCAAGGAGAAAATTTGATGTTAGTATCCATCAACCCTCATTAGTGCAATGAAGGTGATGGGGTCGCTGGTGAACTACTCAAAAGCAGAGACACAGAAGGAAGGAGAGCAGATATTATATTTCAACCACAGCCCAAGTCTAGGCAAAGTCTGACATTATTGGTATTTACTGTTTATCAAACGATGGTAGGATATCACTCGTTCGGTTTAATATGGGGAGCCCATATGCATATATATGGGCTGAGGGAAAAACTTGTTCAGGTATCACGACTTATGCCAGCATCCACCAACACTCCCTATTCTTTCCAATATTATTTAAGAAATACCATTATTTTACTATTGCAAACCAAATTAGTACTTATTTCAACACAATCATAGTAAAAAAAAAACGTATTTTTATAAACAGCATTATAATAATAAAACAAAATAAATAGTTTGTCATGTTGATATGATTTCAGTTTATGAAATTATTTAGAAGTTACAATATCTAGAAAATTAAAATCATTGCCTTATAAAAATTTCTAAGATTTAAACATTCTGAACTAAAATCTAACGTGTTATCTACTTGAAACACAATGACACAAACTAGATCTTTCTTTTTCTTGCTTTGCTTCCTGCAAAGTCAAATAAATATGTGTTTGTCATATTGATATCATTCAGTTTATGAAACTATTTAGAAGTTATAACATCTAGAAAATTAAAAACACTGCTTTATAAAAATGTCTAACATATTAACATCAAATATTTTATCTTGTCGGTTGTCTTACGAATCTGAAGATGACGTGTCCCTATCTGCCTCTCATCTGTGAACTTCGCAACCCCAAGCTGGAGGCGCAGAGTCTGGAACAGTGGGGGCGCTGACGATGCCCTGTGGCATTGATCTCTGGCAGCGATGAGTTTCTCGCGTCGAGCCTCCTCGAAGTTGATAGTAGCATCATGTATTTTGCTTCGCCAACGTGGTCGATCACTGGCGCGCTCCTCTAGTTCTTTGGGTTTGAGCTTACACCCTGGAGATTTGCTTTCGCAGTTTCTTTGTACCGCTTCTTTGGACGGCCATGGCTTCTCTCGCCGTGTAGGAGCTCTCTTTAGAGATGACATCTTAGCAAGCGGTGCTCCTCCATGCGGATGACATGCCCCACCCATCGGAGTTGAGCCTTAATGAGCATGGACTCAATGCTTGAAACATAATGACACAAACTAAATCTTTCTTTCCTTGCTTTGCTTCCTAGAAGTTATAAAATTTTAATAGAATATTAAAAATATTTTTTTATAAAAGCTTGATAGGCCCTAAGCTGCAGCCTATACTAGCCTAAAGGATTAATCTGGCCCTGGGCCTTAGGCTAGAGCATATACTTTCCTAAAGGATAATCTGCCTTGGGCCTTAGGTTGGAGCCTATACTAGCCTAAAGGATAATCTACCCTGGGCCTTACGCTAGAGCCTATACTAGCCTGAAGGATAATCTGCACTGGGCCTTAGGTTGGAGCCTATACTAGCCTAAAGGATAATCTACCCTGGGCCTTAGGCTAGAGCCTATACTAGCCTGAAGGATAATCTGCACTGGGCCTTAGGTTAGAGCCTATACTAGCCGAAAGGATAATCTGCCCTGGGCCTTAGGCTAGAGCCTATACTAGCCGAAAGGATAATCTACCCTGGGCCTTAGGCTAGAGCCTATACTAGCCGAAAGGATAATCTACCCTGGGCCTTAGGCTAGAGCCTATACTAGCCGAAAGGATAATCTGCCCTGGGCCTTAGGCTAGAGCCTATACTAGCCGAAAGGATAATCTGCCCAGGGCCTTAGGCTAGAGCCTATACTAGCCTAAAGGATAATCTACCCTGGGCCTTAGGCTAGAGCCTATACTAGCCTGAAGGATAATGTGCATTGGGCCTTAGGCTAGAGCCTATATTAGCCGAAAGGATAATCTACACTGGGCCTTAGACTAGAGCCTATACAATCCTGAAGGATAATCTGCACTGGGCCTTAGGCTAGAGCCTATACTAGCCTAAAGGATAATCTACCCTGGGCCTTAGGATAGAGCCTATACTAGCCTAAAGGATAATCTGCACTGGATCTTAGGCTAGAGCCTATACTAGCCTAAAGGATAATCTACCCTGGGCCTTAGGCTAGAGCCTATCCTAGCCGAAAGGATAATCTGCCCTGGGCCTTAGGCTAGAGCCTATACTAGCCGAAAGGATAATCTACCCTGGGCCTTAGGCTAGAGCCTATACTAGCCTAAAGGATAATCTGCCCTGGGACTTAGGCTAAAGCCTATACTAGCCGAAAGGACAATCTGCCCTGGGCCTTAGGCTAGAGCCTATACTAGCCGAAAGGATAATCTGCCCAGGGCCTTAGGCTAGAGCCTATACTAGCCGAAAGGATAATCTACCCTGGGCCTTAGGCTAGAGCCTATACTAGCCGAAAGGATAATCTGCCCAGGGCCTTAGGCTAGAGCCTATACTAGCCGAAAGGATAATCTGCCCAGGGCCTTAGGCTAGAGCCTATACTAGCCTAAAGGATAATCTACCCTGGGCCTTAGGCTAGAGCCTATACTAGCCTGAAGGATAATCTGCACTGGGCCTTAGGCTAGAGCCTATACTAGCCTAAAGGATAATCTACCCTGGGCCTTAGGATAGAGCCTATACTAGCCTGAAGGATAATCTGCACTGGGCCTTAGGTTAGAGCCTATACTAGCCGAAAGGATAATCTGCCCTGGGCCTTAGGCTAGAGCCTATACTAGCCGAAAGGATAATCTGCCCTGGGCCTTAGGCTAGAGCCTATACTAGCCGAAAGGATAATCTACCCTGGGCCTTAGGCTAGAGCCTATACTAGCCGAAAGGATAATCTACCCTGGGCCTTAGGCTAGAGCCTATACTAGCCGAAAGGATAATCTGCCCTGGGCCTTAGGCTAGAGCCTATACTAGCCGAAAGGATAATCTGCCCAGGGCCTTAGGCTAGAGCCTATACTAGCCTAAAGGATAATCTACCCTGGGCCTTAGGCTAGAGCCTATACTAGCCTGAAGGATAATCTGCACTGGGCCTTAGGCTAGAGCCTATATTAGCCGAAAGGATAATCTACACTGGGCCTTAGGCTAGAGCCTATACTAGCCTGAAGGATAATGTGCATTGGGCCTTAGGCTAGAGCCTATACTAGCCTAAAGGATAATCTACCCTGGGCCTTAGACTAGAGCCTATACAAGCCTGAAGGATAATCTGCACTGGGTCTTAGGCTAGAGCCTATACTAGCCTAAAGGATAATCTACCCTGGGCCTTAGGATAGAGCCTATACTAGCCTAAAGGATAATCTGCACTGGATCTTAGGCTAGAGCCTATACTAGCCTAAAGGATAATCTACCCTGGGCCTTAGGCTAGAGCCTATACTAGCCGAAAGGATAATCGGCCCTGGTCCTTAGGCTAGAGCCTATCCTAGCCGAAAGGATAATCTACCCTGGGCCTTAGGCTAGAGCCTATACTAGCCTAAAGGATAATCTGCCCAGGGCCTTAGGCTAAAGCCTATACTAGCCGAAAGAATAATCTGCCCTGGGCCTTAGGCTAGAGCCTATACTAGCCGAAAGGATAATCTGCCCAGGGCCTTAGGCTAGAGCCTATACTAGCCGAAAGGATAATCTGCCCAGGGCCTTAGGCTAGAGCCTATACTAGCCGAAAGGATAATCTACCCTGGGCCTTAGGCTAGAGCCTATACTAGCCGAAAGGATAATCTACCCTGGGCCTTAGGCTAGAGCCTATACTAGCCGAAAGGATAATCTGCCCAGGGCCTTAGGCTAGAGCCTATACTAGCCGAAAGGATAATCTGCCCAGGGCCTTAGGCTAGAGCCTATACTAGCCGAAAGGATAATCTGCCCAGGGCCTTAGGCTAGAGCCTATACTAGCCGAAAGGATAATCTGCCCAGGGCCTTAGGCTAGAGCCTATACTAGCCGAAAGGATAATCTGCCCTGGGCCTTAGGCTAGAGCCTATACTAGCCGAAAGGATAATCTGCCCAGGGCCTTAGGCTAGAGCCTATACTAGCCGAAAGGATAATCTGCCCAGGGCCTTAGGCCAGAGCCTATACTAGCCGAAAGGATAATCTGCCCAGGGCCTTAGGCTAAAGCCTATACTAGCCGAAAGGATAATCTGCCCAGGGCCTTAGGCTAGAGCCTATACTAGCCGAAAGGATAATCTGCCCAGGGCCTTAGGCTAGAGCCTATACTAGCCGAAAGGATAATCTGCCCAGGGCCTTAGGCTAGAGCCTATACTAGCCGAAAGGATAATCTGTCCAGGGCCTTAGGCTAGAGCCTATACTAGCCGAAAGAATAATCTGCCCAGGGCCTTAGGCTAGAGCCTATACTAGCCGAAAGGATAATCTGGCCTGGGCCTTAGGCTAGAGCCTATACTTGCCGAAAGGCTAATCTGCCCAGGGCCTTAGGCTAGAGCCTATACTAGCCGAAAGGATAATCTGCCCAGGGCCTTAGGCTAGAGCCTATACTAGCCGAAAGGATAATCTGCCCTGGGCCTTAGGCTAGAGCCTATACTAGCCGAAAGGATAATCTACCCTGGGCCTTAGGCTAGAGCCTATACTAGCCGAAAGGATAATCTACCCCGGGCCTTAGGCTAGAGCCTATACTAGCCGAAAGGATAATCTGCCCTGGGCCTTAGGCTAGAGCCTATACTAGCCGAAAGGATAATCTGCCCAGGGCCTTAGGCTAGAGCCTATACTAGCCTAAAGGATAATCTACCCTGGGCCTTAGGCTAGAGCCTATACTAGCCTGAAGGATAATCTGCACTGGGCCTTAGGCTAGAGCCTATATTAGCCGAAAGGATAATCTACACTGGGCCTTAGGCTAGAGCCTATACTAGCCTGAAGGATAATGTGCATTGGGCCTTAGGCTAGAGCCTATACTAGCCTAAAGGATAATCTACCCTGGGCCTTAGACTAGAGCCTATACAAGCCTGAAGGATAATCTGCACTGGGTCTTAGGCTAGAGCCTATACTAGCCTAAAGGATAATCTACCCTGGGCCTTAGGATAGAGCCTATACTAGCCTAAAGGATAATCTGCACTGGATCTTAGGCTAGAGCCTATACTAGCCTAAAGGATAATCTACCCTGGGCCTTAGGCTAGAGCCTATACTAGCCGAAAGGATAATCGGCCCTGGGCCTTAGGCTAGAGCCTATCCTAGCCGAAAGGATAATCTACCCTGGGCCTTAGGCTAGAGCCTATACTAGCCTAAAGGATAATCTGCCCAGGGCCTTAGGCTAAAGCCTATACTAGCCGAAAGAATAATCTGCCCTGGGCCTTAGGCTAGAGCCTATACTAGCCGAAAGGATAATCTGCCCAGGGCCTTAGGCTAGAGCCTATACTAGCCGAAAGGATAATCTGCCCAGGGCCTTAGGCTAGAGCCTATACTAGCCGAAAGGATAATCTACCCAGGGCCTTAGGCTAGAGCCTATACTAGCCGAAAGGATAATCTGCCCTGGGCCTTAGGCTAGAGCCTATACTAGCCGAAAGGATAATCTGCCCAGGGCCTTAGGCTAGAGCCTATACTAGCCGAAAGGATAATCTGCCCAGGGCCTTAGGCTAGAGCCTATACTAGCCGAAAGGATAATCTGCCCAGGGGCTTAGGCTAGAGCCTATACTAGCCGAAAGGATAATCTGCCCAGGGCCTTAGGCTAGAGCCTATACTAGCCGAAAGGATAATCTGCCCTGGGCCTTAGGCTAGAGCCTATACTAGCCGAAAGGATAATCTGCCCAGGGCCTTAGGCTAGAGCCTATACTAGCCGAAAGGATAATCTGCCCAGGGCCTTAGGCCAGAGCCTATACTAGCCGAAAGGATAATCTGCCCAGGGCCTTAGGCTAAAGCCTATACTAGCCGAAAGGATAATCTGCGCAGGGCCTTAGGCTAGAGCCTATACTAGCCGAAAGGATAATCTGCCCAGGGCCTTAGGCTAGAGCCTATACTAGCCGAAAGGATAATCTGCCCAGGGCCTTAGGCTAGAGCCTATACTAGCCGAAAGGATAATCTGTCCAGGGCCTTAGGCTAGAGCCTATACTAGCCGAAAGAATAATCTGCCCAGGGCCTTAGGCTAGAGCCTATACTAGCCGAAAGGATAATCTGGCCTGGGCTTTAGGCTAGAGCCTATACTTGCCGAAAGGATAATCTGCCCAGGGCCTTAGGCTAGAGCCTATACTAGCCGAAAGGATAATCTGCCCAGGGCCTTAGGCTAGAGCCTATACTAGCCGAAAGGATAATCTGCCCAGGGCCTTAGGCTAGAGCCTATACTAGCCGAAAGGATAATCTGCCCAGGGCTTTAGGCTAGAGCCTATACTAGCCGAAAGGATAATCTGCCCAGGGCCTTAGGCTAGAGCCTATACAAGCCGAAAGGATAATCTGCCCAGGGCCTTAGGCTAGAGCCTATACTAGCCGAAAGGATAATCTGCCCAGGGCCTTAGGCTAGAGCCTATACTAGCCGAAAGGATAATCTGCCCAGGGCCTTAGGCTAGAGCCTATACTAGCCGAAAGGGTAAACTGGTTCTTCTTAACATGGATCATTCTTTATCCAACGAGTTGATTATGTCGAAAACTTACTCGAAGAAGACATTTCCCAAAAAATACAGTAATATACGCATTAACACCCAACGCCCCATTCTTTTTAATGACCTTGGGCATTAATGGATTCTAGTTAGAAACCCTTGATTTTTACGGTTTTTAGAACCTATTTAATACCGGATTTCTATAAAACTACACTTAAAAATTCGTATCAGAAGGGGATAGGTGAAATTTCTAGAAGATATATAAAGGAAACAGGGCTTGGATAATTTGATACTCGCATGTCATATTGAAGGTAAAAACGGGAGAGGAAAACAGTTAGTAAAGAACTTGTGTAAATTAAGTACAGAACAGGGATTTAAATCTTACGAAGAGCCTCAAAGGATAGGAATTTTTTGAGAGCCATGTTAACACACGCCCTGAAGGGTCACGTCATATAAAGGATAATTAAAACTGGATTTTTTTCGAAACCTAAAATTAATTGCAGATTTTTATTTATATTTTGATAATTAATACCGTATTTTACGTTTGACAGTAATGAGTTCAGCTGATTTAAAAGTTATCGACATTATCTTCAGTACGATGCTATAGAAATCTTAGAAGTGTCTCTAAGTTGTTGTTGTTTTTTTTTTTTAATAAGCATATCACACCAAGCAAAGAGGGTGTGACTTTAGCACGCAAGGGGTTACAGTGAGTGAGAGTAAGAGTAAAGAGGAGTGTTTGGGGAACGGATAAAGAGAAGGACAGGGATCAAGGTCAAGGCATCAGAAGATGTCGATTGACATTGCATTTAAATATTTGAAGATTATAGTTATCAGGGAAGCAAATAAGAGGAAGGGAACTCCACTGACGGGAAGTGCGAGAGAAGAAGCTGTTGGAGTAGAAGAGATGTCTACATTTAGTCGTTTCGTTGGGGGCGAGATGCCAACCTAGTAGCACGCTTAAATTCATGCAGTTTGGGAACCAGTGAAAGAAAGAGCAATTGCAATGAAAATACTTGTAGAAACGACAGAGAGAAGCCACGGCACGTCTATGAGAGAGTGACTGTAGACGAGATGTCAGATTAGAACCTATCACATTGCATATCCGTCTCCGGATTTTGTCGTGCACCTCAAGATGAACAGTGGAGGCTCCAGACCATATATGGCAGCAGTATTCCATGCAAGGACGAATGGTTAATTTGTAGATTTGAAGGATGAACTCAGGCGTGAAAAACCTTCTGGCGCGACACAGAGAACCAACTTTCCTTGCGGCAGATGAAGCTATTAACTTAGCTTTTGAATGCTTGTGTAATCATTCAACTATATCACGTTGTTATAAACTTTAAGAAAACTATGAAGCTACTAAAATGGGCTCAACATGAAAAGAAACAATGTTTGAACTCTTGTGTTTATTTCCTTGTCCAATACAGTAAGAGGTTATTTTTTAAGAGATGATGATGAAAAGTGGACTTATTACACGTATCCGAACGAAGAAAATCGTTGTTAGATTCAGGTCGGCCTTCAATATTTCGATTTAAACGGAATCTAATTGGGAAAATTTGTGTTTCGCAGGACTTTAGTGTGCGAAGCTACAGTGAGCAATTGACTCGTTTGAATAACATATTTGTGTAGTAAATATAAAATCTGTCCGATGAAGATAACCAGTGATTTTGTTGAATGAAACTTCCATTCTCAATGTTGCAAATGTGACGCAGCATCATCATGAAGCCGGAATTGAAAGTTCTCGTTTGCGATATTTTCCTTTGAATGTTTTACCTTCACATTATCCTTTATTTTGCTCCATAGATAATCATTTATCCAATGACTTCAACATAACGAAATCTACCTCGGAGAATTACTCGATTTGTTCTTTTACGATGAATTACATACTTTAAATGAAAGGTGGTTAAATGTCGTAGCGAGCCAAGCAAAATAGCTTGATGCCTAAATAATGATGCTCTGAATAAAATATTTTCTAGTGTTGACGTCAGCCTAATATCTCTACATGCTGGTTGGTAGGTCGATAGGTACGTCTATAAGTGGGATATCCGCTGATTTCCTAGTCGCCAATATTATGCCGGTGAAATTTTGCTTGTCTGATTGCTGATTTTCGCGTCTTTGTTGTTCTCTTATCGCACCAAATAACAAGAACTTCAGATTGCATGAAGCGTAACTCTAGTTTACAAAGATGGCGCCACGAACGCATTGCGTCTTTCCTGTTTACTCCGACTTTCGACTCCTGCCTTCCATAACGAGGCTCTGCTCCAAATGTTACAACGCACAAGAGCGAGACTCGAAACTCATGGCTCCCACATTTATATCGTTGGCACTCAGCCGAAAAAGAGGTGGTAAGAGGATAGGTGACGATAATAGAGAACGTGCCGAGCAGTAAGTTCATTTGGATAAACCATTATATGAACAAAGCAATGGATGTTGTCTTAAGAACCGACAAATTGCTCATGCCATACATAAGAATTTGTGATGAAACTGTATTTCCTGTTGTTTTTCCCTCTCCATTTTCCCTTTTAAATATGGCCAGGCAAAAACTGCAGCGTTTCTGGCGTACATGCAAAGAAGTGAGAAAAAGTGCGGACTGGGTTCGAGAAAAAATTTCTAAATCTTTTGTCGATGATAATGTAATAAACAAGAATGATTCGTTGGTAAAATTTAATTCAGCTTAAATTTACATATTCCAAAAGATGTCTGGATTACATATCTATAGATAGGGATAGTTCTATTAACACTAGAACACTAACCATGGGTATACAATTTTCACTAGAACACTAACCATGGGTATTACAATTTTCAGTACCTGATTTTCTTACCTAAATAATATGTTTTACAGTTCCTATTAATGTTAACTCAAAATATAAAGTTTGAAGTGCCTGCATGTAAAATATTTTAAATAAAGATTTAGATTTAATTTTTTTTTTTTTTTTTTTTGATATTTTCAAAATCGGGTATGATATACCAATGGTTAGTAGTGGTAATTACATACGTTGTGACTAGTTTATTACTAAAATATTTTTCTTCTAATATCTTTTGGTCAGGCATGTAGCGTATTAGATTACTCGTCACATTGGTAAACGTGTCATCTTTTCATTGGCTAATGTATTATAGGTAAACAATGAATCAGGACGTTAATGGGTATATTTTCTATGATCAATAAGGATGATAGTTTTAATACTAAAATATTCTTGACCTAGTGAGTGATGTATTATTTTCCCCCTGACAACCTCTTTAACACATGAAAACATTACACGCCTCTCTCTATCGCTATTTCCATAGAAAATGTTCAGACAAACTACATTCGTTAGTTACACCAATTTTAACCCTCAGAGCTAAGACCCACCGCGCTGCGTATAGTGAGGCGAACCACCTTCGTATTCCATTAGTAACAATAAGTTCCACTTGAAAAGCTACTTCCCACGAACCGCTGCTTTGTGGAACCGACTCCCAAGAGGATGCTTTCCCGACAGCCACAATCTTAACCTGTTCAAGTATAGGGTTAACCGTTATCTATCTTAAATATACTCATAAACTGCGAGTCTTCCCTCAATTTACTTCAGTAATCCTCTACCTCGAGTGGCTCTCAAAACCAGTAAAGGGTAAACATTAAAAAAAAATAAAAAAGAGAAGATTGATATTCGTCTTATCTGTGCCGTGTCCCTTCATGACATTTGCAAACATGACTCTCCACAATTTCCTGTCATTTGTAGCTCTTAGTAAATTTTGTCTTTTCCCTATCTTTCCTAATCCCTGTTCTACTAACAATCTATACAGGCTCGTTAGGTAAGTTACACGCTGCTTTCCCCTGTCCCTCGTGCCTTCAATATTGTGAGTGTCAAATTCTCCGAGCCCTCTTTCCTCATTATATGTCCTAAAAATTTCAACCGTCTCTTTCTGAGTCTATGCCTAATTACCATTTTTGTTTCCATTTTCCTAAAAAGTTTCTTGTTACTCACATCCCCAGTCCATTATATTTTCTCTAGAACCACATTTTGTTGCCTGAAGTCTCTTCTTTTGCTGTGAGGAAGTTGTCTAACATTCACCAATGTATAGGAGGATTGATATAACATAACATTCCAATACGTTTTCTTTGTTTCTAACAATGTTTTCCTGTTTCTTAATACCTTGCTGGCATTTTGGAAGGCATCTTTCGCTGTTCCAATACACCTTCGGATTTCGGTGTCACATTTTCCGTCGTCTGTTAAAACACTTCCCAAATTTTCGTACTTGCGTCATTTTCGTGTAATGGTAATGATAATGTTAACTGTTTCCTTATAACGAAACATTCGACCTTCATCGACTTATTTTATAAATTTCAACCGTAAGTAACAAGCCATTGTTAGTTACAGTTGAAATTTATAAAATAAACAATTTTTCAGGAAAATAGGCACATCTCAAGTCCACTGTTATCGCTCTTCCTAGCATTGACGGGAATTTCTTTTGTAACTTATTGTTTGATGTCGTTTGGAATGACAACATTTTGATTATATCATTATTTTCTCTTGGATTTACATGTGATATGCATTTTAATATTTGCTAGATTTGAAAGTTCTCAAGCGATGTGGTTTCTGTTATCTGGTACCATTCTTTTTTGTGATTCGAGAGCGCCAGCCCATAGGTCAATTCTTTTGAATAATCCTCGCTAAGTTCTACAGGCTGCATTCTCTGGAGGCAATTTTTAATCATTGATCTCAGAAAGTGGTTGTATACAGCTTATAGTTTATAAATTTCTGAATGTGTTTGTTGCCATGCATGTCATCCATATGAAAGATGAGGCTATTTAAGAACATGGCTCGAGTTTTTAGGTTAATGTTTTGGTTTGGTAGCAATTTGTGGTATTGGGTGAAACTATCTCTAGCGCAGCCTATTCTATGCTCAGCTTCCTTATCTTCTATATTAAATTTGTTATAACTGATCCATACACCAAGGTATTTGAAGTGTTTGGTATTTACTAATACCACATTCAGGATTTTTATGATGGATTCAGGGTTTGTGTCATCGCTGCTTTTATTCCAAATCCAGATCATAGATTCTTATTTGAAAAGATTCATCTTGAGTCCTATTTCTTGGAACACTTGGTAGAGTATATTATTTTTTCAAGATCTTTTCAAATTGATATTCCAAGCTGATCAAGTAGAGCAACTTTTAAAATTTGGTGCTGTAGAAGTTTGAATTTCACTACTCACAACTGTTGATTAGATTGGTTGCTTTTATATATCAAATCTTCATATCCACCGTAAAATCCATGATTAATTTAACGTTATCCTTTCCAAGTCTATGTAATGTGTCATGTGTATGGCCTGTTTTCAAGAATGCGGGTGAGCTCTCATCAGTATCGGTCTATTAGCCTCCTTAGTGTCATAATCAAACTCTTTGAGGCTATAATCAACAAAGTTGTCGATGACCTCAATAGGAACAACATCTAGAGCGACAAACGATTGAGTCGGTTAACTACTAATATCCTGTCATCACTCACAGAATAAGTGAAGAATTAGACAATAGCATTGGATATATCGGAGGTCTTTGACAATATGTTACATAGAAAGTTGCTAAACACTTTCCTGTTATGGAATCAGAGCAAGACACTTCTCAGTTATCAAGTCCTTCTTAACGGGTAGGTCCATGAAGGTAGTTGTTAACAGCCAGTCCCCCGCGGTCCATGAGATCAATGTAAGCGTCCCTCAAGGCTCGTTTCTCTGTTCAACTTTCTGCTTTATATTAATAATCTACCCAAGGGTATGCTTCGATGTTTTGTGGATATCTATGTGGATGATACAACGGTATATGGGTGCACCTCGAAAGTTCTAGATGACCAGAGCCGGGCAATCGATCTCTCTTCTCTTATGATCTAGCTCAAACAGCTCAATGAGAGAACTGATCACTCCTCTGATCTAGCTCTAACAGCTAAATGGGAGAACTGATCACACTTCTGTCCTAACTCTAACAATTCAATGGGAGAACTGAGCTCTCATCTGACCTAGCACTAACAGTTCAATGGGAGAACTGATCACTCCTCTGACCTAACTGAAACAGTTCAATGGGAGAACTGATTTCTCCTGTGATTTAGCTCTAGCAGTTCAATGAGAGAACTGAGCACTCCTCTGACCTAGCTCTAAGAACTTAATGGGTGAACTGATTTCTCCTCTGACCTAGCACTAACACTCAATGGGAGAACTGATCTCTCCTCTGACCTAGCTCTAACAGCTCCATGGGAGAAGTGATCACTCCTCTGATCTAGCACCAACAGCTGAATGGGAGAACTGATTATTCCTCTGACCTAGCTCTAACAGTTTAATGAAAGAACTGATCTCTCCGTGATCTAGCTTTAACAGCAGAATGGGAGAACTGATCTCCCCTCTGACCTAGCACAAACAGCTGAATCAGAGAACTGATCTCTCCTCTTACCTAGCTCTAAGTTCAATGGGAGAACTGATCACTCCTCTGACCTAGATCTAACACTCAATGGGAGAACTGATCTCTCCTCTGACCTATTTCTAACAGCTCCATGGGAGAATTTAAACTCCTCTGACCTAGCTCTAACAACTTAATGTGAGAACTGATCACTCCTCTGATCTAGCACCAACAGCTGAATGGGAGAACTGATCACTCCTCTGACCTAGCTCTAACAGTTTAATGAGAGAACTGATCTCTCCTGTGACCTAGCTCTAGCAGTTCAATGGGAGAACTGATCTCTCCTCTGACCTAGCTCTAACAACTCAATGGGTTGGAAAATTGGCTGGTCATAGTCATTCCCTCAAAAACTAAACTAGTAACGTTCCATCATCACTGAACAGACCCTGAATATTCGTCAATCGCAATGAACGGGTGATCTTCTCTTTGTTTTGAATGCCTATTGAGACTTAATCTTATCCCATATCTCAAGTGGAACGTATATAAAATCCATCTATAAAGATGTTGGAAAATAAATCGGTTCCCTGTACGGCTCCAGTAAATCTCACCCCTCCTGTTATCCTCTACCTTTACAAGAGCCAGATCAGGCTGAAAATGGAGTACTGTTGCCATATATGGACAGGAGCTGCTCAGTCTTCACTTTCCAATGTTGAAAGAGTCTAAAAAATGTCTGTTAAAAGCGTCTACCCTGCCTTTCAGTTGAGGAATTATTTTCTACCTTACAACGCCTTTACCAAACACTAAACGTTGCATGTCTCTCGCTATTTCATCGCTATTTCCAGGGATAATGTTTAGACGAGATACATTTCTTAGCGTCACCAGTTCTAACCTTCACAGCTATGAACCACCATGCTACGAACACCCTTATTACCTTCGTATTCCGTTAGTGAGAAGTAACTACCATTCGAACAGCTTCTTATCGCGAACCGATACCTTGTGGAAGTGACTCCCTAAAGGATGCTTCCTCGATTACTAAAATCCTAACCTCATCAAGTCTAGTGTTAACTGTTATCTTCATAACTCATAAACTGCGCCTCTTACCTCTTACTCTTACCGCTCACACTACAATCTCCTTCAGCAACCCTCTGCCGCGAGTGGCTCTTGGGTCATATATCGGCTGACTATTAATAAAAAAAAAATTAAAATAAAAAGTTGGTGTCAATTATAGGTTTCTAAAAAATCCCGTTATATAACAACAGTAATACTATAAGTGCATCCATAAATGATGGGCTTATAGTACTACTGTTGTTATATTTTCCTCTTCTTTTATGATATTCACCCTGTACAAGACCCAAGAGCCACTCGAAGTAGAGGGTTACAGAGTAAGAGGCACCACTCCAAGCAAGATGATAATGACACCAAGACGCAAGAGGGGGGGCACCAAGAGTGAAAGCGAAGGAAAAAAAAACTCTAAAGGGAACCATAAATCCAATCGGAAATAGGAAACAAGGGATAAACCTCTACTCCTGTTCAAAAAACCGGGTTGTTGTGCGAACGGGACAATAAAAAAATCCCTGGGGAAAGAATAAAAGAAAACAAAACTCTGTTTATGGGTTATACGTATTTCATAGCTGTTGCAAAATGTCCAATAAGTTGTCAAGCTAAAAGAAATAGTCATTAGGTTAATTAATTCATAAAAGTCGTGCGCCCAGATGGTTGACATATGCCGGGCATTATTCAACCTATATTTTCGTCTCTGTAGTTTTTTGAAAAGTTGCCAGCCGCCGGCGAAACTTTCTCACGCCGAAGCCGCCAAAAACAAACAAGAAAGATTTGTCGTCTTGTTCCCAAATCAGAAATGAGGTTGCTCATGTAGGTGGCGTGATAGGTCTTTTGTTTGCTGTTTGATCGGCCATGTTGGTGATACAGCATCTGGAGGAAAGAGAGGAGAGAGTGCAGGTAGTATATTTGTTTCTAACTCCAAGGAATTTGTTAACTTGAAAGAGTTCTGCGGGTTGCCAACGTTTGTTCAAAAGATGGTTGCTATTTCATTCGAGTTTCACATACCTGGGGAAATCAGAACAAACTGTTTCAGTGCGTATACCTTTGGAAGGGGCTAGATAAATAAAAAGTCAGATAGGAAAAGGTAATTGACATTCTGAAAAGCGGTCGAATATCTTCGTTCTTTACGCTTCTCAATCAAGCTGAAGAACCTATTTTTTCTCGTAACATACCAACGCTTTCAAAAAAGTCAACTTCAATTAGTGTTTCGATGTTGATGGTGCAAACTATATGTTTGTGTGCTGCTCACAAATGATAGCCGTAAAGTCCATACTACATGTGGTTCAAATTCCTGGAGCTTTTGAGTGACATGTATATGTAGTTAAAATTTATGAGAAACAAAAACGTAATTTGAATTTTTTTTTTAATTTGAAATTAGTTTGAATTTCTTTCTTTTTTTCTAATTTGAAATTTAAATTACTTATTATTATCTAAATTATTTACGTTACCTATTTGTCGTTATGATCACAAGGTTTCAACCGTTTTAAGTTCAGGCTTTCTTTAAGTCTCTATCGATTCAAGTAAGCTTCAAGGAATTTAGAACGGAACTCTTTATTCAATCTACGGGGGCATATTGTTCCTATTTCACTGTTCATATCTAAGAGAGATAACCGGTCTTGATTAAACAGTTATTGCTAGTGCTGTTTCCATTGTGCCTGAGTATATCCGTGTTGCCCGTCCCACGGATTAAACTCACTAACATATCACCAAAGTCACTAAACCACGTTTTAATTCGCTATGACATTATCCTTCTTACATCCTATGCTCCTACGGTAGCCTTGTTGTCAAGATTGTCTTCTTCTTTGGCAATGCAAAAGAAAAAGAAGCGGCCATGGAAGGAAACAAGTTTGGTTCTTGTTACTTATATTGTAAAAATTTCTTGCACATTTACAAGTCTACCATGCGTCCGTACATTCAGGTCTGGTACACCTGCTAATCATCTCGAGGTTCTAGACAAAATCAAAAGAGGAAACTGCAATATAATAGATCCTGACTTGGCATCTCGGCTTCAGCCATTTTCTCACCGACGTAACGTGGCTTCCCTCTGTCTTTTCTACAAATATTTTCATGGCAACTGCTCTGACGAGCTTTTTTCCCTAGAACCCCGACTACATGAATTTAAGCGTGCTACTAGATTGACATCTAGGTCTGTGGTGGCCTATTTAGGGGCCAGAAAGAAAGACACGGAAGACGAAGGTAGGTTGAACAAGTGTATTGAAATAAGATACATACAAAGCAAGATTGTTAGTAATAAGCAGATAGAAGTGTCCGTCCGAACGGTCAGGTTACGCTGCGTCTCGGCTGCTTACACACACACATGTTAGTATTTATAAAAAAGAGGAAGAGTTCATTCTACTGTAGGTGAGTTACTACAACAAGGTCCCATCCTTTCACTGTTAAAATAGTTAAATGCAACCGCCACTTCTACCCCAATTGCTTCCCTGATAACTACATTCTTCAAAAATTTAAATGCAGCGTAAATCGCCATCTTCTGTTGTCTTGAACCCTGTTCGTCTTTTATCCTTTCCTGATCCCCACTTACCCAGTCTTTTCGCTCACCTTAACTCTCTGTAAGCCCTGCATACTAGTAGCATTCCCACCTTGCTTGGAACGAAATGATTTTAAAAAATATTTTTTTAAAACGTATAAGATATTAAATGAAAGAAAAAACACGACGAAAGGACTATTAGCTATAAGAAGAGAGAATGCATTTCGGTAAAACTGACACCCTGTGTGCTAAGTTTTGGAAACGTCAAAATAAAGTAATAACAGAAATTTAAATACCTAACTAGTATAGCAACATACGACGGAAAATGTGACACAAAAATTTAAAAACGCATAAGAACAGCAAATGATACCTTTCAGAAACCAAGCAAATAATTAAGGAATAGGAAAATGTCTTTCGAAACAAAGAAATGAGTGCTGGATAGCTGTGTGATATACGGTCTCCTATATTACAATGAATGTTGGACAATCTCCTCACAGATAGAGAAGAGAACTGTTGGTGCTAATAATAAAAAAGAAACGGCTGAAATTTCTGGGATACATAATGAGGAGAGAGGACTTAGAGAATTTAACACTCACAAGACATTGAAGGCAAGAGAAACAAGGACAAACAGTATGTAACCTATTAAACGAGTCTGGGTGAATGGATGACAGAACACGGATAAAGAACAATGGAAATGATCGAAAGTTACTAAGAAAAGGAAAAGAAATGAAGTTGTGGAGTGCCATGATCTCCTATGTCCTAAATAGACATGGCGCACAAAAAAGTATTATTTCATCCAACTAGTATCCTCATTTTTTGTTGTTTTCACTTCGTTTTTTCAGTGTATTATGTTACGAAAATAATAATAATGAAGATATTCGTTTGAATAATTCAGGGTGTTGTGGTAGGATCCACCTAATTTGCATAGTGGAGTACCGACCATATAAATATGGTTGGTACCGGGAAGAGAGGAGAACGAATCAAGAGATTCAACCAGAGACTCTGCCCGACTGCGACTCAGTCAACACATTATCCAGGAACGGTCTTCCCAGGAATATACAAAAGACTATATGTAAATATTGTGTACACTTTCTTGTTTCAATACATTTTGTTCTAAGTACATTTTGTGTTGCATTATTATTCTATGCATTAGTCAAGTTTCAACACAGGGATACTTCATCAAAACATAATGGAAAAGTAATTAAGTCAAGTCTATAGTTCCAATGTCTACCACAATTTTTGTAACAATAATAATAACTCCCTTCCGGCTGCATTCTTTCCAACCAACTTATATATGCAAAAATTGAAATGCAATGTCAATCGCTATCTACTGTCCTCCTGATTACTCTTACCTCTTCCCGCTCATTATTAATGTTTCTGTTCCTAATTCTTCCGCACCCAGTAACCCCTTGTGTTATGGTGGCTTTACTGCCTTGCATGGGGTGATACCGATTTTTAAAAGTTCTACTTTAACGGACTCCTTATTTACACTATTTACATTTTGATTATCTTGTTTTATATCCAGGGTGTCCCTAAAGTCTGGACACATGCAATTTCATTAACTATATTGTGTTTACCTCCACAGATTAAACTTGGTTTTGTCGAAAGAAGAAAGAATTGACTTCTTTTTTCTAGGGTAGGCTAAAGAAGGTGTACTCAATGAAAACCACAGATGCAGCACACTTGGTTGAATGCATAAAGAGTGAATGTACCAAAGTTGATAGCAATGTCGAGTTATTGCATCGAGTTCACGTGAATCTTGCAAAGCGCATCAACCTTTGCATCACAAATGGTGGAAACCATATTGAAGTTGATATGTTCGGACATTAGGGAAACTCTGTATTTAAAAAATCTAAATCAAAATTGATGTGTTTTCAAACACTTAATTTCAGTCTGTAATGGATGCTACCGATTCCTTTCAATAGTATTCATCTTTTCCTCATATCAACATTTATGCGTCTGAAAAATACCTAAAAGTATTTTTGATCATCAAAACGTGCGTGAGCACACACACACACACACACACACATATATATATATATATATATATATATATATATATATATATATATATATATATATATATATTATAAATTAATAGATTTAAATATGGTTTTACCACTACACAGTGATAACCATGTTTCAGAAATGGAAGCTAAAGCCCTTGAATTTAAGTAAGTTACTCCAAAATTCGCTTGATGAGGAAATGGAACTAATGTCTTTGTTTTAATAACAAAATTAAATTCAAGGGCTTTAGCTTCCATTTCTGAAACATGGTTATCACTGTGTAGCGCTAAAACCATATTTTAAATCTATTAATTTATAATATTAATGCTCTGTAAATTTAAATTTACATAGAGCACTATTGTGTAAAAATAAAAATATCTATAAGAACACCGGATTTTATATCTTACTGTTCTTTCCTTTTTATTTATATATACACACACATATATATATATATATATATATATATATATATATATATATATATATATATATATATATATGTAAAGGGAACATTGAAGTCAACACTCAGAGGCGCAATCGCGAGGCCACATGTGTTGGGTTTTTTCTCGACTATTTATATATACGGGTGAGTGGTGCATTGTGGCTAGTCCATTCTGACGGTTATTTTGGCGGGAGTGGTTTGTTTATTTATTTTGGGTTAATTTATTTTCCTTGTTTTTTTATTTTATTTTTATTTTTTATTTCGTATATTCTTTTTGTTTTTTGTTGTTTTAGTAACGTAGCAAAAAAAATTTGAGATTTGTTTAGATCGTTTATTTAATAATTTGTTTTGGTCTGGGAAGGTAATTAAAGCTATTTTTCGTCCAATTCTTGGATTAATTGCTGTAGTCTATTCTAACTGTTATTTTGGTGGGGTGCAGTTTTTTAATTTGTTTATTATTTTATTTATTTATTTGGATTGATTATTTTTACTTGCTTTTGCTTATTTATTTTTATTTTCATTTATTCTAACAGTTATTTTAGCGTGAGGGGTTTGTTAATTTGTTTATTTATTTATTTGGAGTAATTTATTTTACTTGTTTTTTCTTATTTATTTATTTATTTTAATTTTGTATATTTTTATTTATTCTTTTCGGTTTTCGATTTTTCAGTAACGTAGTAATTTTTTTGATCGCTTACATACTAGTTATTTTTTCGATTGATTGTTGTAGTCTATTCTAACGGTTATTTGTGCGGGATTGGTTTGTTAATTATTTACTTACCTTCCTTATTTATTTGGATTAATTATTTTTACTTGTTTTTTCTTATTTATTTTAATTTTTATTTGTTCTTTTTCGTCTATCCGAACGGGGGTGGTTTGTTAATTTGTTTATTATTCTAACACTTTCGCCCCAGCCCCTCAACATCCGACGTCTTACTCTCTGGGTTGAGGTGTCTATTCGGTCTTAACCGAACTTAAGGGAGTGACCGTAAGTCCCCTGAGCATCCGTAGATCATTCGACCAGTGGTTTAATCCTGCTTCCTGCCCACGTTGTGTTTGGTTTGATCCAGAAAGTAGAAGTGATTTTCATCCATTCACGGTCGACTGAAGATGTAGACACGGCTGGAGAGTCTGTGCTAAGAAATTTAGAATGCACTAAAAATATATATATATCTGCAGAAAGCCGGACAAACAGCTATTCCATGGTTAAATTGTTAATGTCTTTTATATAGCAAAAAAGAATAGTATAGAAAAGAAACGGGTTACAGAAAAGAAAATAATTGACGTAAAAACTCATACACTGGATTCTAGACAGAGAGAGACTGGGTTGTGATTAGCTTGTTGTGAAATCGTCACAGAACGATATACGACTCCTTGCGATGGAGAAATAAAGATTTCTGTGCGCGGCTTAAAGTTTATAGTTGCGTTCCTCCTCGTTGGTAGTAACAGTAGTAGTAATCTTCGTGGTAGCAGAAGCATCGGTACTTATTCTAACAGTACATGTTAGCGGGGTTTTTGTTCCAATCCCTGACGTCACTTCCAGTCTCCGATATCTCTCCACCCAGCTCGACTTCACTCGACGACAGACGAACCCAAAAACAAGCTTTTGATTATTGTAGCTTGTTCGACGTTTCCGTTTCCAGTGGTAGTAATAATAATAGCAGTAGCAGTCTTATGTTGTTGGAGGAGTAATTCGCTTCTTCGTACTTATATCAACAAAATATGTTAGCAGGCGTTTGGTTCCAATCTCTGACGTCACTTCCAGTTCGTACCTCTCTCTACCCAGCTCGACTGCACTCGACGCCAGACGAGCCAACCACTCTGTCAACAGATTTCTGTACGCGTTTATATAGATAAACCTGGCTGATCATAAATCGACCCTTGGCCCTCACGCGTTTATCACGAATGCAGCCTTCAACCGAAAATCATGTGAATTTCAAAGTTCCACATAGCCTTAGTAAGCTCTATTTCAAATTTTAACCGATAAAATCTTACATTGTCTTCCTAATCACCCAATTCCAAATGGGCTAGATCAGATTCCCATCAGTAAACAAAATTGTTCTGATCTAATTTCGCTGTTCAAATCTACTCCAATTTCAATTAAAAAAAGAAAAATATATGTGTATGTGTTTGTGTGTGGTTCCCAAACTCTCTCTGTTACATTATTTGCTTGTGTTAATTTATTTTACTTGTTTTATATTATTATGTTGTTTATTTTTATTTATTCTTTTCAGTTTCTGATTTTTAAGTAACGTAGTAAAAATTTGTTTTCATACCTGCATTTTGAAAGGCGTTCAGATCGTTTATTTTGGTTCTGGGAAGGTAAGAAAAGCTACTTTTATCTTCAAGCAAAGTTTACAGGTTTTAGATTGATTGTTGTAGGCTGATGATCTTTTCCTTATTTTCCATGATATTTTTGGTGTGATTTGCGTTTTGTTTTAATTTCCCAGATGCACTTGTGCTATTCGCGTATTTACTATTTGTGAAAGATGTTTTGTTTGCATAATTTCGTTATATATATATATATATATATATATATATATATATATATATATATATATATATATATATATATATAAATGAACATAGAAGTCAACACTTAGAGTCAACAGTCTGTTTCATGCTAGATGCAATCGTCGTGTCCTGACTATTGCATCTATCATGAAACAGACTGTCGCCTCTAAGTGTTGACTTCTATGTTCACTTTTATATTTACACACGCTCTATCTCTGATATTGAGCACTTTATCCCATAAATATAGCACATCTTTAGACTATATTTCTTCATATACACACACACACACACACACACATACACACACACACACACACACATATATATATATATATATATATATATATATATATATATATGTGTGTGTGTGTGTGTGTGTGTGTGTGTGTGTGTGTGTGTGTGTGTGTGTGTTGTTAAAGAATTGCTATATTTGTCGGGGAATTTTTTTCAATATCGGAGATAAACAGTAATAAATATAATCAAGACGAATTTAAAATTTTGCCAATATAAATATTTTTCGCAGCAGACAATTATTCTTACCTACAAATACAAGAAAAAACTTCATAAACAAATTTAAAACAGCACGAAATAGATCATAACTCCACACACAACATGCATATATATATATATATATATATATATATATATATATATATATATAATTCATAAAGGCCAAGTGAAACATCGTACTGGGTATGACGATAAACTACGTCCAACAGCATCCCCAAAACCATATCTCGTCCTGGGTATGACGATAAACTTCATCCGCGTCCTGGGTAAGACGATAAACTACGTCCAACAGCAAGGCCTATGATAATACGTTTTTGAAAAAGTAATGTTGCCAGCTGTAAGTTTTTGAAAAAATATTAACAGCTATACTTTTTTTTTGAAAGAATAGTGCTGCGGCTATATGTTTTTGAAAAATAATATTACCAGCTTTACGTTTTTTTTGAAAAAATAATATTACCAGCTATACGTTTTTGAAAAAAATAATATTATCAGCTATACATTTTTGAATAAATAATATTACCAACTATACTTTTTTGAAGAAATATTATTATCAGCTATACGTTTTGGAAAAATAATATTACCAGCTGTATGTTTTGGAAAAATAGTATTACCAGCTATACGTTTTCGAAAAAATAATATTACCAGCTATACATTTTTTAGGAAAAAAATATTACCAGCTATACGTTTTTTGAAAAAATAATATTACCACCTGTATGATTTGGAAAAATAGTATTACCAGCTATACGTTTTTGAAAAAATAACATTACCAGCTATACGATTTGAAAAATAATATTACCAGCTATACGTTTTTGAAAAAATAATATTACCAGCTATACGTTTTTGAAAAAATAATATTACCAGCTGTATGTTTTGGAAAAATAGTATTACCAGCTATACGTTTTTGAAAAAGTAATATTACCAGCTATACGTTTTTGAAAAAATAATATTACCAGCTATACGTTTTTGCAAATATAATATTACCAGCTGTATGTTTTGGAAAAATAGTATTACCAGCTATACGTTTTTGAAAAAGTAATATTACCAGCTATACGTTTTTGAAAAAATAATATTACCAGCTATACGTTTTTGCAAATATAATATTACCAGCTGTATGTTTTGGAAAAATAGTATTACCAGCTATACGTTTTTGAAAAAATAATATTACCATCTATACGTTTTTGAAAAATAATATTACCAGATATACGTTTTTGAAAAAATAATATTACCAGCTATAAGTTTTTGAAAAAATATTACCAGCTGTATGTTTTGGAAAAATAGTACTACCAGCTATACGTTTTTGAAAAAATAATATTACAAGCTATACGTTTTTGAAAAAGTAATATTACCAGCTATACGTTTTTGCAAATATAATATTACCAGCTGCATGTTTTGGAAAAATAATATTACCAGCTATACGTTTTTGAAAAAATAATATTACCAGCTATACGTTTTTTAAAAAATAATATCACCAACTATACGTTTTTGGAAAAATAATATTACCAGCTATACATTTTTGAGGAAAAAATATTAACAGAAATAGATTTTTGACAAAACAAAAATTTTACCAAAAAAAAAGTTGTCGGCATTAAATGACCCATTGAGGTTGATGTGCCGTAAAAAATATTTTAAAAAATAAAACAAATCAAACCAAGTGAAACGACGTTCATCTCCTTGGTTCTCACCTGCATGTTCGGCCGCTATTGCCCACAGGAAATACTTCTTCCGGCTGTACCAGAGTGATATGTCTGATTGCAACAGATGTCTCTTTGTCAGTGCTCGTTATGACTACAAGTGTGTTTTCAAACAAGCGAAGTTTGCTGATAGATTGAAACAACCTATAGCCTCTCAGAAGTTCGCTTCTAGAGATGATTGGCCACTGTGCAAGAGTGTGCTGAACAGCAGCGAATACTCAAATCCCTCCTCTATTTAATCAATTTGAACTCCTGACATCTACTAAGGTTAAATGCTTTGCTCGGACGTTCTCTTCCAACTCCACACTTGACTCATCTGGAATATCCACATCTGATTTCCCCAATTGAACTGAGGCTGCACTGAATGATATGCGTATAACTTCGTTACTGGTTTCAGACATCATTTCCCAAAAAGACTTCCACAGAGCAAGCAAAGGTGACAGAATCCCAGCCGTCATCGTAAAGAATTGTGCTCCATTTCTCTCGAAATTATAAAACAAATGACTCACTGCTTCCTACTTCCCAACTTGTTGGAAGTCCTCCTCCGTTGTTTCTGTTCTTAAGAACACCGGAGAACACCCTCAGCCCTCAAATTATCGCCCTATTAGACTCTTGCCGCTTTTCAGCAAAGTATTGGAAGCTTCAAACAATGCTGAAGTGATTAAGCATCTTACTTCTCACGAACTCCTCTCGGACAAACAATATGGCTTCCGTTTCGGCATGTCTACAGCTGATGTGTTAAATGCAGTCACTCAATATATATATCAAGCTCTTGATATTAACGGCGAACGGCATATATATATATATATATATATATATATATATATATATATATATATATATATATATATATATATACATACATATATATATATATATATATATGTGTGTGTGTGTGTGTGTGTGTATAACGCATATATATATATGTGTGTGTGTGTGTTTGTCTTATAAGATACGTATATTTCAATGTTTTTCGCGAGTTGTAGTTTCATGTGAACACGCACCAGATATATATATATATATATATATATATATATATATATATATATATATATATATATATGAAGGATATTTAGGAAAAAGGAATGTATTGAATTACGTTTAATTGAATTTAACCGACAGGGTCTGTTTTAATTTTTATTTTATTTTTCAACTTCTTGAATAAGATCAGGATGAGATCAGACACACACACACACACACAGGTGTGTGAGTGTGTGTGTGTGTGCGTGTGCGTATATATGTATGTATGTATGTATGGGGAGAGCAGTTTGCAGAGTAATTACATATCAACTGGAATTTATTTCTAACCCACCATCACTGCCATCTTTGTTATCGGCTTGTATCAATCAATTTGCTCTTATTTCTACCTGTCCAGCAACTTTTACTACTATTACGACGGCCCTACCGCTGTAATGATTGCCATTATTAGTGGTACACGTATTACAGACACTGTTAGGGAGACATTGATAAAAGGAAAAGGAAAAAGCTTAAATTACCTGACTGATGTTATTCATATGGATGGAAGTAATTGTATAAATGAGGAAGCAGGCCTCACCGACTAATAAGCGTGGCTTTTTGTCGACCGACACCTTTCATATTTTTCTCACTTAAGTTTAAAAAAATATATAAAAAAAAGAAAGAGAAAAAAGACGAAAAGAACATTAATACTGCATTGAATAGGCCCCGATTTACCTATTAATCGTGTTTTTTTTTATTTCATGCCAAGAAAGCGATGAATATTTCAGATCTTAAAAATACAGAATATGTATTCTTTACTGATACGAGCCTCTGTGTGTGTGTGCGTCTGTGTGTGTGAGAGAGAGGGGGGGAGAGAGAGCGGCACAAATGGCGACCCAAAAGTTCGACAAATTTCAACAGATTGACCAATTTATTCATCCGTCAAGTTTGACAGGATCTATTTCGCGTCAGATATTTCACGGATCTGCCTAAATAAAGAACATCATTTTCTATTAAATTTCTAAAATTTTAAACTGCTATATATATTTAGATAGATGAACAGTTAGTTACCCCCAGGAAATTGCTAGAAAGGGAAGTAGATGATTATATATACCCAAAACATAATTTTAAAAAAATTATAGTCAAAATCTTTATTATGAAAACGAAAGATCAAGACTTTCTTACGTAAATACAATTTTTTATTTTCAGTCTTTTTTAGAAGCTTGGAAATTTTAGTTAAATTTTTTTTCTGTCGTCAACGCAAACCCTAAATTTGAACTGGGAATTTGAGTGTTTTTTTTTGTTTGTATTTTTTGTTTTTGTTTATTTATTGTTTTTTGTTTTTTTCTGAAAAACATTGATTCGTAAATTCTTTGATACAAATTGATTTGTAAATTCTTGTAAACTTCAGATATTTGTCGGATTTTAATGAAACGTTCAGGACATATTCAGAAAATGAATTAAATTATTTTAGAAAAGTTTCCTCTTTAGAAAAGCTTTATAAAAATATTGTTTTATATCTGTTACACATCACACATCTAATTTTTATGAAATTTCGACAAATTCTTTTTTGTATCGCTCAATGTTCATATTTTTTATAAGGACAAATCCTCGGCGTTTTTAAATCACCAAATTATTTTGGGCAAACAGGATCACCAGTTGTAGAAATTCTACCCTGAATTAAAATAAAATAAAAATGCAATAAAACTAATTATTTTATTGATTAGAAAGGCTTTTGTTTCATTAATAAAAAAATATATTATGGATATTATTGTCTTGCAAATTTTCGATGAATAATGATGAATAATGAATTTTTACAAGAATTGTTTTTATTTATCTTTGTAGTTTTAATTAGAATAATTTATAAACTTTAAAACTATTTAACATTTTGTATTAATTTGTAGGGGTCAAGTGATATTGTTATTAAATTAAAACTGTTTTTGCTCATAATAAATGGAAGAGCTCACAACAGTTTAACTACCCAGTATTTTAAAAAGAATTTTGATCCAGTGTCATATATATATATAGATAGATAGATAGATAGATATAGACAGGAATAGATAGATAGATAGATAGATAGATAGATAGATAGATAGATAGATAGATAGATAGATAGATAGATAGATAGAGACAGGAATAGATAGATAGATAGATAGATAGATAGATAGATAGAGACAGGAATAGATAGATAGATAGATAGATAGATAGATAGATAGATAGATAGATATAGACAGAGATAGATAGATAGATAGATAGATAGATAGATAGATAGATAGATAGATAGATAGATAGATAGATAGATAGATATGGATCAGGAACCTCTTAGCATTTGGCATTTGAATATCAGTATAACTCTATGCTACTTGAGCTGTTCCTCTTGCTGGAAACCCTGTCTTCTGACAACTGATGGGTTGTCCCTTTTTCTTGCTTTTTATTACTACATTTTCTATGAGCTTTTTTAGTTCCCGCTTAAATCTGCCGTAAACATAGTAGCATCTGTGTATCATATACTGTTAAGATTGTGCCCACCGATAATAAAGTATTATAAATCATCTAGTTCTCTTAGCATTGCCTCAGCTAAATATTGGATAAATCCGGTGAGAAGACACCACCTCGTCTTATGTCCTTTTTCGATTTTTGTGTATTCAGTGCATTTTCTATTTATATGCAGACGGTTTGTTCCCAGTATATTTTGGATAATGTTAGTATATTTCCAGAATAAATCAAGACCTAATCACGAGTACTTGAAAATTTATAGAAGTGCTTCGATCATCTCAAGAAATAATATGTCGAACATTACACAAGCTTTAAATACATACAAGAACTCTCAAATTGTGCCCCCATCCCAAAAGAAAACGATAATACTTTTGATACATCTTAATAATACATTTGAAGAACGTATCAGTTAATTCTGCTAAAAATTATGATGCGTTGTCCTTTTTTATTGCTTTCAATTACCACATTTTCTATGAGCTATTTTAAGTTTCCGTTTAAATCTGCCATAAAAATAGTACCATCTGCGTATCTTATGCTGTTAAGACTGTGTCCACTGATAATAAATTATAATAAATAATAATTAAATATTAAATAACCATTTTTGGTTCTCACCAGTCAAGATGCATGCGCATCGAAACAAAAATGCATCTTTGTCGTGAGTAAGTTATTTTGTCAGTATATAAAAATTATAATAAATAAATATTGCTCTACTCTTGGTATTGAGCCCTCTTTTGAATTAATGCTGCGAACGTTAGAATTTATATTATTTCGTTCTCATTACATTCTGATATATATATATATATATATATATATATATATATATATATATATATATATATATATATATATATATAAAGAAATAAAATATTGGAAAACCAAACTTCCTGCTGCCGATTAGACATCTTCATCATGCAGTAAAATTGGATTTTCCATCCCAAGGCGCTTTTATATACACCATTATCCCGCTGATTAAGTAAAAAGTGGGCGGGGAGAATTTGACATATTTTATATAAATACTCCTCCCCGGCTAGGAGGAATTTTCTAGCATATTTCAGAAAATTACTTCCAGATATATTCTGGAAAGCAAGTTCCATGAATGTTTCCAGCAATAGCGCCAATGTGTCTACTTTGAAGGTGACATCTAACTATATTGACCAGGTAAGCAAACTTTGCTTTCACGAAGTCATTTTGAAAATTCCAACGAGACCTACAACGAGACCTACAAACGGCAGAACCATAATCACCCACGTCCTGAATACGGCACATAGAAGATGTAGTATTGAAATTTCAAATTAGTGTGAGAATTCATGACCACACAATTAAAGCTTAAATAAGTCTTACACAAAGCCACAACTATCTGAAGATCTACTAGACTGGTTTGTTAACCGTTACTCAAATGCCAGACATCCAACAGCTTGAGGATCGAGCACACGATATTAATAAGTGGTCGGTCGAGTATAGCATGCTTAAACAACACTATTCGCCCGGTTTCCTAACTAGGTTAGGTGGGCGTTGAAGGGAAGTAAAGAAGAAAGGAAAAATAGGCAAAGGATGCAAGCGTAATTCTTTTCAGACGCTCCGTATCTCATCTGATTTGTTAGGTTCTAGCATTAATACGTCTTTGTGCCGGGTCGACCACCCAATCAGATAGCCAGTCTTCCAACCAACACCAGGAAAAAAAGACTCCCAATGTTTTCGTATATTCAGCCTCGCCAACGTAAAGAAAGGTTCCAGCTGTTACGCTATAAGCGATAGCCCTATGTTTGTTCATCTGTGCTGCTTTCATGAACAACCAGTGATTGAGGTTGTACACAAACATCTAAAACTAACTCGAGCTCTACTGTGTACTTCTAAAATCAACAAGACAAGGTATATCTATACCGGGTGTAACAGCAAAATTGTCCAAATCGTGCAACAGAAAAATTGTCCAATTGTTAGATTAACCTTTGAACCGTTGTATCATAGAAATGATTAACGATATCTTACTGGAATTCTCCGATGTTTTTATGACAATATTGATCTCTACTTTGTACACTAAGAATGTATTTTCCTCTAAGTTGAAATGATGTTCCCACTTGCTGTTGTGATCTCCGGATCCAGTTTTCCTCTCTACTGCTCTCTCTTTTTAAAACTTATTCACCATTCTCTTGATGGTTCTTGAATGGACTTTGAAGATGGAAGCCAGAGTATGAATGTTCGTATCATTAATGAAGGCCTGAATGATTTTTCAACATTGCTCCTTTGGGAAGACAGTGGGGCTGATACAAAATGATTTTAGCCTGTTGTCATTCTAGCTGAAATTCAATTATTCTCCCGACAATATGGCTAAACGTCTTATCTGAAAAGCCGGAAGAAAGAAAGTTTAATTTTTTTAGATATTCAACATTTTGTGTGATGTAAAATTATGCTGTAACACCCGATATATATATATATATATATATATATATATATATATATATATATATATATATATATATATATATCATTTATTTTAGGATATTAAAACAAAAACATGTTAAAAGATCGCGCTAAATTCAAACCTATCGGTTATTTTTAATATAGGTCATGAGGCGAAGTTGTCTGCATATAAATACTAGACAATATCCTTATGGACAGATGCAGTTTGTTACATTATTTCGTAAGATGTATCGAAGTCTGACGTTCAACTTTCTAAATAAGTAAAAGCTAAAAGGAGTAGGAATCTAATTTAAGACAATTCCAACCGGTTATATGTTCGGTCTGCTTCTTACATAAAATTTTGTAGTTGATAAACAAAAGACTTCTTTAAGAAACTGGTAAATAACTTAACCGTTTGAAAAAAAAAAATTGCAGAACTACTTTAGCAAATTAATGTGCAACTGTTAAATAAAACGTACCCATATAAGATGTTAACAATACCAACTAATCAATATTAATAATAATAGCTAGATACCTGTACATCCATATAAGATGTTAATAATACTAACCAAACATCAATACAAAGCAATATTAAATCAAAATGAATCTTACAAATAGTATAGTAAGCCATATAAGGTGCACCACAGTTCATCTACTGATTATTACTATAAGAAAAAGTATTATCAAATTCAAAGTTTAAACATATCGTAAGGTAAAAGGTAGGTTATGCCTACAGTATTCGGTCAATTTACTTCTTTTGTTTAATAAGGTGTTTCTCTTAGAAAATCTGATAATTTCTAATTTTTCATGTAAATATAGGCAACAGGCTTCATTTAAAGATCTACATGTTCTAGCTTTTTTCAAATTTTCCATTTTATCTGTGAATTTTTATTAGCTTCTTTTAAATTCCCAAAATATTTAGAAAGAGATAGACAATTTTTATAAGTACTATTGGTAAAGGATAAGATATATTGATACCACCTAGTCTTAAAAGAATTTTTAGTACCACCAATATAAAATTTTTCAACAGTCGGATTCTCTATTGTAAAAATCTTTAACATGCTTTTGTTTTAATATCTAAAAATAAATAATATTTAGCTCTACTCTGTATTGAGCCCTCTTTTAAATTAAATATTACGTACAGTGGAATTATACTCCATTTTTTCTCATTTTACCTGTATGTATATATATATATATATATATATATATATATATATATATATATATATGTGGAAAACTGTAATATTAGCCGACGCGTTTCGCCCAATGTGGACTTTTTCAAGGCAAAAACGAAATGAATTTATTGAAACAAAGTAACTAATAATAACAAAACAAAATGTCATTAGCAACTGGAAGAATTTAGAAAACCCTATTATATTCATATTGTCAACTGAAAATTACGTCAATACTGTCACATATGGAAATATTGTTTTTATTGTTGCGTTGACGGATTCAACTATTTTCTTTTGATTTCTTGATACAGTTGTATACGTTTGCTTGGGAGAGTAGTAATTCTTTTAGGAAAGGTAAAATAGGGAAAAAGCCTGGGCGTAGATTAATATTTGGATAATATTCAATGGCAGCACTCTCGGGGATTTTCCTTCTGAGTGAGTTATTTTCTTTTTTTTATCAGTGTGGCATTTTAAAAATCAAAATTGTGGTTGAATTTATTTCTATGTATTACTAATGCATTAGTTAAGTTGTTTTTTTGTGAGGTCTCTTTTGTGCTCATAAATGCGTTTTTTGGGGTGGGGGGGTAATTTCTACTTGTTTCTCCAATATATTGGTAGGAACAGTTTTAGCAATTTATTTTACAAATACCTACTTCAGAAATATTATTGCTATTAGTGTTTGAAGATCTGAGTATATCCATAATTGTTTTGGAAGTGTTTGTGGCTATTATAAGATTATTTAGATGGATATAATAAGATCCTCAAACACTAATAGCAATAATATTTCTGAAGCAGGATTTATAAAATAAATTGCCAAAACTGTTCCTCCAGGCCAACTGACTTATCGCGACTGATTTTTGCCCCCGCTACCATTTCATACGTGCATATATCTTTGTTGGCTTCATCTATTTCGCCTTACGAACATTACATTCATTTACGTGCTAATACCCTTGCGAAAGGTATGAATCTTCTCCCCCAGCTATGGGTAAATAGCAGGACAGACCGGGTTCTATAGCCTTGAATGGTAACTGGTCTGCCGTA
>OZ038481.1:27687647-27822647 GCA_964036315.1 Acanthosepion esculentum | reverse complement strand
ATATATATATATATGTGTGTGTGTGTGTGTGTGTGTGTGTGTAAATATATAGAAAAATAGGAAAGAACCGTTAGGTTAATAATCCAAATGTCTTTAGTATTTTTGTTTTATTTTTTAAAAAAACAGTGCTCGATACATAAGTAGAGCCTAAATTATAATTATTTTTTAAAAATATGATTCCATTGCTAGATAAGAGTTCTCATGTTTCAAAAATAGAAGCTAATTTCATCCTCAAGCGAATTTTGGAAGCAAAATTCGCCTGAGGATGAAATAGAACTGTGGCAATGGAATTATATTTTTAAATAGTAATTATATATATATATATATATATATATATATATATATATATATATATATATATATATATATATATATATTACAAGGTCACAAGGTTGAATTAATATTTCGTGTAGCATAACTTGTGAAAAAGCCTGAATTTTGTTTGTGCCAACTGAATTTTTTTTCAAAATTTGATTGTTGTTTTATTTATTTTTATTTAACTGTTCGATTTTTGTCAGTCAGCACCTCTAAGTTTCACACAAAGAGGTTCTTTTACAAGCAAAAACAGATACCGGCTTCGAATTTTGCTTCTGACCGCTTCGGTTTGCGGGTCAACAGCAGATCCTTTTACATTACCTTTATGTTCTGGCGCGGTGTAAATCTGCGCACTTCTTTCCTTTCCGCTACCACTCGAGCTAAACGTGATATGTAAGTCACGTGATAACTGTCGTCATGAGCGCTGTCTTCATCGTTTGCATCCGGTTTGGGGTTCATCAAATTTCACAACTTCCGCAGTTTATTCACTGCAGAAGGCAAGGGTCTGCTGAACGCAATAATTAATTGATGATACAAAGTCATGGCGGTTAATTCCTGCGTAAATTTGTCATAACATTTACGTATCGCTGCCATGTTCGTAAATCCTGTCGTTAATGGCTGAGAATCGTTTTACTGTACATGGACAAGACAGTAATTATCTGCGATTGCAGTCTTTTATATTAGGAAGTCTTTCCGACTGTTGATGCCATTAAATGTCACTTCAGGCTTTTATCGAACCATACAGACAGCAAGCCAAAAAAATGTATGTTTATTAATTTTTCTCGTGCTCTTTTCTCTTCTTCCCTTTTTTAATTACGCTTCTGTTGCTCTGGATACATCTTGAGTGTTCGTATGCAATTTAGTCCGTTTAAGGCTATTGTTAATATTTTATGAATACATGTGTAAGGCGTGTTAAATAGAAATTGTATTAATCCATAAGTGGATAAATAGGTACTTTGGGTTGGCTAATTTAAAGACATATCAATCCGATTTGCACTAGTGTCAAAAAGTAAGGCATAGATTCGGTTTGAACTAAAGTTAAAAAGGCAGACATAGGTCCAGTTTTCACTTGAATTAAAAAGGTAAACATAGGTCCAGTTTGCATTAGATTAAAAAAGATAGACATAGGTCCGGTTTGCACTTGAGTCAAAAAGGTCGACATAGGTCCTGTTTGCACTAGTGTCAAAAACAGTAGACATAAGTCCGGTTTGCACTAGATTTAAAAAGGTAGACATAAGTCCAGTTTTCACAGGAGTCAAAAAGATAGACATAGGTCCGGTTTGCAACCAAGTGAGCTCTAGCTACATCTATCTATATCTATAGCAAATCAAGGACGTACTAAAACGCACCACCCCAAAATATTCTCAACTGACCAAAGAAAAGGTTATTTTTTAAAATACATTTTAGTCGAGTCGAGAACATTTTTATCCCACCATTGTATTCATAATTTCTTTTAAAATTGTGAAACACCCGTTTCGTCAAAGTCTGCACTAAAAGCTTAAATTTATTTATTTTTAATTATCAACCAAGCTGGAAGTTAATTAATTTTGCTTATTAACCAAACTGAAATAGAATTTTAACGAAGGACCAATGTAACTCCCTCAGTACGATCTCCATTTGGTACAGAGCAAGGAGAAATGATAATAAACTTAAACACTCTTGCTTTTGAACAGGGATTTCGTAATTTTTTCTAGCTGCCATCACTAGGTCATCTTTCCACACTAAGATGGAGACATTTCTTTCTTGCTTTCAGGTAGGCTGCAAATTCCAGACAACTAACCTAACACTATAACTACATATACATTTCGCAAAAAAAAAAAATAGAAATTATTCAGTTGGCTTAGCAACATGAAAGGTTAGTGTTAATAGGATGGATGCACTTGGTACAGAGATATTAACTTCTGAACATCAGGGGGGAAGGCACCGAGAAAAAATCTTAGATCCCCACGTTCAAAAATTGTCTGTCAAACATCCGTGGCTATATCGCTATACCTACATAAAGCACCACCCACCTCTGTAGACGTCGGCTGGCTGATATGTGGTGCGTCCTCTCTTGATGACTTCAGCAAGATGCAAACAAAAGTACGAACTTCTAAAACCGAACAACAAATATAACGCTTTTGCTAATTTTATTCTTTGAAAAAATACAGGTTTCTTCAATGCAAATGACTTAGATTTTGTCATAAATTTTGTTATGTTTTTTATAAGAAAAAAAAAAGAAAAATCATGACTACTGCTCTCTGCTACCCCTTTATTCTAACCGTTCCCCACCGTCAACATATTTTCAACACACCACTGGATCTTCCCACCTGCCCCAGAAAGAATGTCAAAAAGTAAACGGGACTAATCTCCCTTGTTTTATGATTACCTCCCTTTGGAGACCACTTTCGTCTGGAGAGGACTATAAATAGCCACTACGCTGGCATCAATTATTCCAAGCAGAATAAAGTTTCCTTAAGCCTACTCTTGCTCTCTTTGTTATTACTGACGGTACCATTTTTGGAAATCCCAGGTTTTGACTAAATTCTGTAACTCCTGGACAATAAGACTTCCCTCATATTTGATTAAACATTTTTTAAATCTTTAAGAAAAGGACCATAAGCTTTAAATACTGTTACATTAGACTCTAACTATTACTATTGAGTAGTGAGTTCGATCCTCACTAGGGGCTCCATATTTTCGTCCTGTGCCACATCTAACCTTCCACCTGGCATAATGGTTAGCAAGCTTGTCTCGCTAGATCTATTAGGACTGAATAGTGAGTTCGATCCTCACTGGATGCCCCATACTTTCGGCCCTGTGCCACGTCTAAGCTTCGCTTAATAAGGAACACTTCTCCGTGATATAATAGTTGGCAAGCTTGCCTCGCTAGATCTATTACGACTGAATAATGAGTTCTATCTTCACTGGGTGCCCCATACTTTCGGCCTTAGAAAATCCACACACGCGCGCGCACGCGCTCGAGCACACACACATACACACACACTAGAGGAACATAGACTTGAAATGATAAACCCATTTATAGCTTAAATATCGAAACCTATGACCATGGCTATTTGATCTCCTTCATTCTGATATATTTCGTTTTAAGATTAGATTCAGCTGAACACACAAGGTGACCTTGCAAAATAACGATACACAATACGAAGAATAAATCACTCGCCTGAGCAGCATAAGAAGAAAAAGAAAAGAAATGGGAGACATTACTTTTCCAGGAGGACATCACAGATCTTTGTTATCAACAATGTAGTCTCTTTGTTAATGTCTTTTGTGTGCATCGACGTAAAATCAATTGATCTGTTATCACTGACGGGATACTTAAAGGGAACAGAAAGGCAATTCAAGTGTTACCTTTCATTTTAGTCAGACCTGAAAGTATTATATATAACAATGAATACTGTCTCTTTTCCTCTGTCTTTCTTTATTTCTCTGTTGTCTATACAATTCAAAATTGAATCTTCCTTTTAATCATCATAGCAAATGATGAATACTCTCCTTCTTCTTCTTCTTCTTCTTCTTCTTCTTCTTCTTCTTCTTCTTCTTCTTCTTTATGCCATGTCCCTTCAGGACAATCATGGCTCTCCACAATTTCCTGTCCTTTGTAGCTCTTAGTAAATTTTATCTTTTTGCTATCTCGCTGTTCTGTCAAGTCCGTTAGTTAGATCATGTGCTATTTTCCTCTGTCCCTCTTGACTTCAATATGTCTTGTGTGTGTCAAATTTTCCAAGCCCTCATTCCCTAGAAATTTCTTTCTGATGTTATTTATAAGTGTCCTTTTTGTTTCCATTTTCTCTTTGTCGTTGCTGTTCTTTTCATGGTATTCTCAGCATCCTTCTGTAGAACCACATTTCTGTTGCTTCGAGTTTCTTTTTATCTTTGGGGAGATTGTCCAGCATTCACTGACATATCGGAGGACTGATATTACGTAACAATTCAATACTATCACGGTGCGCCTTCGGATTTCGGTGTCGTACTTTCCGTCTTCTGTTAAAGCATTTCCCATTGTTGTACTTGTTTGATTTTGGCATCTCCAATTTGTAATTTGCATGTTGGGATGTCCCTTTTGCTGACAACCATGCATTCAGTCTTCTTACAATTGATGTTTAATCCTTTCTTCTTACTTTTCTTCACTACCTTCTGTAAGAGTTCTTATGGTTTCCTTTCTGTGTCTGCTATCAACACTGTATCATCTGCATGTGTCATGTTGGCAAGATTGTGGCCGCCAATAAAGAATCCTAATCTAATTCTTCCAAAATTTCTTCATTCTAAAAGTTGAATATGTCCGGTGAGAATACACATCTTTGTACTACACCCCTTTCATTTATATATATTTACTGAATTCATTTTCTATCGGTATGCAGGCGGTTTACTCCCAGTATAGATTCGAGAATATTTTAATATCCTTCCCAATTATGTCACAGTAATTTCTTTCCTTCGCTTCCATTTCTATCATGCAAAAGGAAATAGATTTATAAACTTAAACTTAACATGTGAATATTACTTTTTAATCATCTACTTATATAATTATAAACAGTGTTACTTTTTTCGGTATGTTTCTTTCTTTCTTTTCTCATTATTTCTGTCGTGACAAAGCAAGTAAATATCTAAACTTAACTCTTAATTATCATCAAATATTATAATGAATAAGGTTGCATTTTCTTTGTTTCTCTGCAACATCAGTCACACTAACAGTAATCAGATATGTACAAGTGTCCTGATTGCTAGACCTCGAGGTAAGTAGTCAATGGCATATGCACTATACCACTAAATTCACTGGTAAATACTCAGAAAGAGACTGTCGGAATTTCTGGGACGCAAAATGAGGAAAGGGAATTTAATACTCGCAGGACATATTGAAAGCAAGAGAAACATGAAAAAAAATGCGAGTAAATTACGAAACGAGATTTGATGTGAATGTAGGGAAATGAAACTACACTAGAAGAAAGCGAGAAAAAAGGACTAACTGTCAACTGCAAGAAGACAGAAAACATGGTTATCAGCAAGAGAAAAAGCCCAAGATGCGAGTTACGAATTGGAGATATAAACATCAAGTCGGTGCAGAAGTTCAAATGTCTGGGAAGAGTTCTTACAGAGAACGGAAAACACGACACCGAAAGCCGAAGGCGCATTTGCCTAGCGGAAGATGCCTTGAAACATAAAAAATTTCATTAGAAACAAAGTAAAGAGTGCTGCAATGTGATATCCATCTGGCAATGAATGTTGGACAATCTCTCCCCGACTCCAGATGGAGGAAAACCTAGAGGTAGCAGAGATGTGGTTCTACCTAAGGATACTGACAATTTTATGGACAACAGGGAAGTCTTAAAGAAAATGTCCACAGAAAGAACAGAACCAGGAAGAGACAGCTGAAATTCCATGGACGCATAATGAGGAAGGACAGCTTGGAAAACATAACACTCACGAGGCATACTGAGGGCAAAAGAGACAGGGGAAGGCAGCAAGCCACTTACCTGAGAAACTTGTGTGAATGGATGGGGAAACAAAGGGAGAAAACTGCTAAGACCCACACGAGATAGAAAGTTGTGGAGAGCGATGATCACCTATGCCCTTAAAAGGAAAATGGCAGAACAGGGGCAGCAAAAGACGATAAAGAATTAATTTGAGCAACAAAAGTTGTGGAAAGCCATGAAAAGGACTTGGCACCTAAAAGAAAAAAAATATTAACTTTCGCAGAGCGTACAGATACTACACTCTGATCCACCATTTACTCGTCCGCTCCAACAGTAACGGGATGTAACATGAGGTCATTTTAAATGTGAAGTGCTTATATGCGTACATATGGTTCAAGGACAAAATTTGTCACGCTGGCTTTGTTACCCCTCTTTAGTGCAATGAGGTGGGATTTTGGGAAATTGCCCGAAGACAGAAACGCGGTAAAGAGGTGACGAACAGGTGCTACAAGTGGATCCCAGCCCGGAGGCCGGAAAAAAGGTGGTCTAATCCTGTTTACTCGCTCTGTTACTAATTCGTTTATCAACTAGTGCCAATTTCTGATAACCTCACCTTGCAATAACTCTTGCAGTATTGGATGCAAGGTCTTATCAGTATTGCATACGCAGTGCATTCAGGAATGGTCAGATCTGTTTCTTCTCGTCTTTCATTTCTTTGAGAACCATTTTATTCGTTATCTATTTTGTTATTCTGTTCTCTCGATCTTTCGCTCTCTTTCTTTCTCGCCTGTTTGCATTTCCCATCTTTTTTCTTTCGCTTTCTATTTCTCTTACTTTCTTTCTTTCTCCTTTTCTCTCTCTCTCTCTTTCTTTCTTTTTCTCTTCCTCTCTTTTTCGCCTATCTCTTTCTTTCTCAATCGCTTTTTCTTTCTCTTTTTCGCTTTCTATTCACTTTTTCTTTCTCGCTTTCTTTTCTACTTTTCTTTCTTTCGGGATTCAAACAATTTCATTCTCTTACCTTCAATACATAATACACTGTCGTGCAATTTACGATAGTCCAAATCTTAACCAATATCCTCCCCAACACAAAGCTATATGACGTCATTGTACCAATCCGTCACATGACGTCCTCCATGGCCCATTAGGATCATAGGAGCACCAAATCTACTGCGGCTATATCAGGGGTGGTGTGTTTTGGGCTGGGTTTGAATTCAGACATTTATTTCTCCTAATCTCTTACCAAGAGAGATTTTGTAATAAAGCAACAACTCTAAGTAGAAGCTTTATTTGACTAATTCAGATTTAGTGTAGAAAACTTTTGTTTTATTATACAAGATGGTTACAAGCGAGAGGAAAGATGGGATGTGCTTATTTTATTACCGCAAGCATAACTGGTCGTTTTCAAGAACAAAAGATATGATTTTTAAATTAAAAAAACACAACGCTTTGGCATTTATTTATTTATTGTTGATTTTTTTTTATCGGTTATATGGGCGCTTGGTCGAGTGGTTAGAACGTATGCTTTTTTTTTTTTTAACCATCAAGCCGAGGTTCGAATCTCACCATGGTCGATGTGTCTGGGAGGTGACTTCTGGATACTATCTGCTTCTGAAGCGCATCTCAGCGCGTAGCATCTTTGGCCAATGTCTGAAAACCAGTCTACCGGTCGGACTAAGCCTTGAGGGTGAAATTCGGTTGATAGATCCTTTCGTAAACGTCGGGAGTTGTACTAGTAAAAATTTAAAACATTACAAATTTAATTCCCGAATTAATTTAAATTTAAAACTTAATTTTATTTTATGGCGTCGTTCTTGGGATGCTTAAAGCAAGTGTAAAGCCACCTGTCATTTTCTGTAGGTTGAACTTGTCTTTATTAATTAATGAACACATCTAATTTTTACACAAACTGGAACCAATTTTTACACACACGTTATTTATTTAATACGAAATCCTTTCAGAGAAAGTTATAGTTTGAAAAGTTAAACCAGCTAACGTAGATACCTTCATGAGATCGCTAAAAACAGAGCATAGCATGATGAAAAAGACACCAAACTTGACGGTAATAAAATTTTAGCGTCTAAATGCTTATGTTATTATTGAGAGGAAAGATCAAAGTATTTTTTAATTATTTTAAAAAAAATTTCCTTCTTTTTAGAACATTCTAAATTTTGATCAAAAAACCTTGTTTTTCTTTGTATCACCGAAACTAGTAAAATAACATGTAAAATTTTAGCACGTTTTTTTTTTCTGTATGACACACATTAACATTAATTTGGAAAACCTTGCAAAACTAAAAATAATTGTCGGATTTTAATGAAACTTTCAGAAACTATTCACAAATGATGGAACTTATTATAAATATGTTTTTTTTTATTAAAGACATGGCAAAAAATTGTTTTTAATATGTATTACCCCCCTACCTAATTGTACGAAAACTCTATAATTTCAATTTTGGGAAGATTAGTGATTATATTAGTTAAAAGCACAAGGCTTTGAGGAAACCAAATCATGTTTTTTGGGGTTTTTTTTAGTTGGACCACATCTAACTGAAAATCGTCTCTGAATTGTAACATACAAAACTCAATAAAACAAAAATATTATTTAATTTCAAAAGCTTTTAATTGCTTTTATTTATTTCAATGAACATGGACAATATTGTCTGAAAGCAAAAAGATATTTCCATGAAAAATGAATTTTTAAAACAATTATTTGTTATTTCTGAAATATTTTATTATTTTTACGTTATGTTCTAAACTTAGGGAAAAGTTTGTAAAATTTAACGAATGTTTTTATTAAGTAGATATATATTTACAGATTATAATTCCCAAAGCTTTTTACAAACTAACGAACAACAGTAGATAAAAAATATAATTTGTGTCAATAATAAGACTGTAAATCAAACCTACGGAAGACCGGAAGTATAATGCGTGTGATAAAAAAAACGTCACGTGGATTGAGTTTCTGTCTAGTATTTAACTTAAATACTGAATTTTTAATACAATTATTTGTTATTTCTTTAATTATAATAGATTTTTACATTTAAGTTGTTAAAATATTATAAAATTAGTTAAAAGCCGCATTCAGTTTCGTAAATGTCCTTTTGAGATAGATTTATTTTTGCAAAACACGTGTGAAGTTAATTTGATTTTTCAATTTCAACTGAGAAGGGTACCTACAAGTAACAGTATCATCTTATGAAATTTAAATTTGTATTTTATGTACACTTCTGATAAAATTTCATAAGAAAGGTACCTATAAATTAATTAGATACCTTTCTTATGAAATTTAATCTCACTATCAACAGTCTTATTTTAATTTCTTTATAATATATTTTCCATAAAGCATCGTAAACGTAAAGGTGAAAGCTAAGTACAAAAAAATTAAAAAATTAGAACGCTGAAAGTTTTCCTTAAAAATAACGAGGTAAACAATACGTTCACTTAAATCTAAATAATTTTACATCTCTCCTTCCGTAGAAGGAAATATCCTCACGTAAGCTATCAAAACGTCACGAATGTCTTTCGTCACCTTGTCAAGTGACGCGAAAGGTTATGACCTGCTTTGTTTTATTTTCAAACTACGTCCTTTCGGCGCAGAAACTAAGTTAAGCTTGGTTCAAAATATTTGAAATAAACATTATAATTTCTGATTTTCTTAAAATAAGTTTTGAAAAAATTATAATTGATTTTTAAAAGAATTTCAAACTGTGATTTTCTTTTTTTTTTTATAAATTAGAAAAAAATGGCTGTCATGATCTCAATTATCTATCAATTTTGCTGACTAAAAAAAAACAAGATTTTTAACGAAAATTTCTTACGTGATAGGAACGATTAAAAAATGTAAAAAAAAAATACTTTGATCTTTCCTCTTAATAATAACATAAATATTTAGATGATAAAGTTTTGTTTTCGTCAAGTTTGGCGTCTTTTTCGTCATGCTATACTCTTTTTTAACGATCTCATGAAGGTACCTAAGCTAACGTTATTTTGAAAACAACGTTCTCTAACAGAAACAACTATACGTCAGTCTGGGTTCATCATTTAATCTTCTCCTGACAAATAAGACATATGTTTTGTTCCTGGGAAGGATCAGAGAATGGTTGAACATGCTAGAACCAATGATAAGAACTAATGAAAATTTCTGCATAATCTTGAACCAACCATTTATTCCTTGTACAAGAACATACAAAAATTACCAAAATATCTACTTATATTCAATAATACGTATATAAATAAAAATACTGCCAATATAAAATGCATAATAATTGATAAGAATTCTACCTAAAAAAAATTAAGGTCTTTTTAGAGAAAATGATTGGTTTGGTTTGGTTTGGTTTGGTTTGGTTTATTTTGTTTTACGGCATATCAACCCCAATGGGTCATTTAATGCCGACAACTTTTTCTTCCTGGTAATATTTTTGTTTTGTCAAAAATCTATTTCTGGTAATATTTTATCCTCGAAAATGTATAGCTGGTAATATTATTTTAAAAAATGTATTGCTGGTAATTTTTTTTTTCAAAAACGTATTGCTGGTAATAGTTTTTTTTCTTCAAAAATTTATTTCTGGTAATAATTTTTACAAATTATTTCTGGTATTAAAACCTATTTTTACACTTTTATAATACTTGTTACCTCAGTTTCGGGGTTAACTATTTGCCCATAGCTGGGATCCTAACAGGTGCTACCACCCCGGGTCAGGGTGTACCTGGGAACACCAACAATTAAGAGGTGGTTCCACGCTCCTCAAAGCCTCTCGATCAGAGGCCTTGCTGTTTATCGTCTTACCCTGGACGCGGATGTAGTTTATCGTCATACCCAGGACGTTTAAAGAAAATGTAGTATCCTTTTTAAGAAATTTATGATTTCTGTAAATAAATTCAGTTTTATTATAGATCTCTCTGGTGAGCAGATATGATATTCGCTAAACTCCAATCAAACAAGTTCAACATTTAATTTTATCGGTTTATATACATATTGTTATGAATAATCAAATAATTATCTCCCCTTGTTTTGTTACTCTCTCCAGCACCTTAGGGTGAAATAACGAGTGTGACCGGGACAACACGGTGAACCGGTCAACACTAAAATTAGCTGCATACGATCTGCTCTTTAATAAGTGCTCACATATGCCGGACCCGTAGATGTTTGGGACGAGTCCATTCAACGGCAAAGTGTGGTTCCTGATTTTGGTCACACTCGTTATTTCACCTTAAGGTGCTTGAGGCACTTTACATCGGGTCCCGCAAGCCTTCCTTGTGTAAACAACGTGAGTGTTTGTTGGGGCTCGCTGTAATTTGCCTCTAGCTCCTTTTGCTCAATTTCTTTTTCCTTCTCCTCCACATTTTCTTTTATTGTACATTTTGTGTGTTTTTAATTTAAATTAAATCTCCCGTTGAAAGCCTGATGAGCGGGAGCGAAACCGGTTGCTTCGCCCGTTTTTAATATGTCTATTAATATCAAGCTTCATACGTTTATTGCTGTGAAAAAATTTTGTACCTTCAAAAATATCTTTAAATATATATATATATATATATATATATATATATATATATATATATATATATATATATAGGCTGCATTTTTTCATTCATACATGTTTCATTAAATAATATAGATAAGTGTTGTCTATATATGTAAGTTCTTTTCATATCGTCTGATAAGCTTAATAACTCTCGCGTGGTCATGTGTGACGTCATGAGCTGTGGTGCGATTTTCGCTTTCAGCGTCTTATATGCACGTGTTTATCGTTGCTTGGAAATCATCCATGTAAACAAAAACAGACTATCATCAATTTCTTGTTCGGGTATTGCTTAATATATTGGGTAATTGTCATCTTCGATAATGGCTTATGTAAGCCGAAAGCTTAGATTGAATTAAAAAATATGTATCAATATTGTGATTTTCTTTCATTGTTTAATGATAATGTTATTAAGCTTATCAGACGATATGAAAATAACTTACATAAAATATATAGACAACACTTATCTATATTATTTAATGAAACATGTATGAATATATATATATATATATATATATATATATATATATATATATATATATATATATATATATATATATATATATATATATATATGGGTGGTGACGCGTATGCGTTTCTCCACATTTCGCACCGGAAAAAGCATGAATACAATCAAATTTTTCCTTTGCTCTGCCCAAAATATTCTCTTTGTTGCCGGACTACGGTGGTTGACAAAGCAAAGAATGTGTTGGTATGGCCTCTCCCAAAACTACTATTCTCGCTAACATGAACAGTCGTTATTTTGTAACTAACTTTGACATGATTTCAATAATAGAAGCCATCTTCCATATTTACAGATCTATCATATGTCCGAGCAATCAATATTGCTGCCATATCGGATCTGGAGTTGTTGTTATATATCTCGAGATGCTTGACAAAATCCAAAGAAGGGCGTGTAATGTTATCGGTCCTGATCTGGCATATTGACATCAATCACTTTCTTGCCGTTGTGACGTACCTTCCCTAAGTCTTTTCTATAAATATTTCCATAGCAATTCTTCTGGTGGACTTTCCTCATTAGTACCTCGATCGCATGAATTGAAGCTAGATTGGCAGTTAGGTCCTTCCTTTTTTTACAGTTGAAATAGCTACATATAACTGTAAGTTCTATTCTAATAGTTTCTTTTCTCGCACTTCTCGAATCTGAAGCTTACTTTCGTTTTCGTACTTTCCTTCTACATAGGTTCTTCAAAGATTTAAATGCAACGTCAATCGCCATCTTCTGTCTTGCTGAAAACTGTTCTTTTATTGTCCTTTCTCCTCACTAACGTCTTCTCATCTACACCATTACACCTAATATGTCGAACAGCTGTGATCTTAAAGAATCTCATTGCATTAAACGCGTATTGTGACTTAAGTACACCGCAGACCTCAAGTGGAACTCAGTATCAACCCAAGTCCTCCTCACAAGGCCGTATGTGGCACAAGGCCGGTTTTTAACGTGGGGATATTCCGAATGCGTACGCTCCCCGGGCAAAAAATTCCCCGTAGACCCGTATACACGGGGTCGGATGGCTGTCTAGCTTCCCAGACGAGACTCTACCCGTAGGCATAGCCTTGTTTGAGTTCATCTCCACCCGAGGGCAGAGATGTAGACTATAGGTAAACTCATAGATGGAACTCAAATATACAAATATATATATATGCGCAAAGATGATAAAAAATGGTCGGTTCCTTGTTTCACTTCAATAAGTACCTGCTTCTCCTGCCATAATCTGTCTTTACAATAGCAAGATCAGACTAAAAATGGACTACTGCTGCCATATTTGAGCTAGAGCTACACAGTCCTCACTTTCCAAACTTGATAGAGCTCAAAAGTGTCTACACGGCCTTGTGGGTGATGAATTATTTCCGACTCTACAATTCCTTTTCCAAAGACAATACGCCAGAAGCCTCTCGCTACTCTATCGCTATTTCCATGGCAAATGAGCTACATTCCTTAGTTACATCAGTCCAAACATTTATATCTAAAACAAGCCCTGCCACGTCCACACGGTCGAATCAACCCCATTTCCTTCGTATTTCATAGGCAAGAAGGAAAGTTCCATCGAATAGCTTCTTCGCAGGAACTGCTACTTTGTGAAAGAGACGCCAGGGAAGATGCTTTCCCAATGGTTACAATCTTAACCTCTTCATGTCTCATGCTAACCGTTATCTTTCCTGCCTATCCTCATAAACTCAACTTCTTACCTTCTCCTCTTACGCTCATACAACAACCTCATTCAGTAAGCCTCCACCATAAGTTTCTCTTGAGCCTTAGATTAGATGAATTAGTAAAATAAATAAAAACATTTATAAGTATATTTGTATAATATATCTGGCTGGCGGAATGCTGTGGCTTCACTACGATACAAGATGGACTCAATCCACGGGAAATGGGAGTCCTTTTCAAAAGGCCCACATCTCTTGTAGGTCAGTCATCATCAGAGGCAGCCCATCGGACGACTTAAAACTACAAGGCTGTCTCCTTCGCATGAATGAAACCGTAGAAAAGGGTCTGTAATGTAGCTCCATAAAGCCGGAACTCCCGCCTGTTGCCAGACCCTCTTTTGCAGTCGATGTGAAAAAGTATCCTTCTCTCGTATAAATCTCGTATAAGCCTCGTTAACTGTTCTGAACGTCTGGAACAGACGTGATAAACAATCCTAAACCTTAGTTCACGAAGCCGAGCCATGATTTGATATGTAAGCATGCTCGTTCGTTTTAATTGTGCTGCCCCAGGAACATAGCGATATTACGCAAGAAAATTTATTAACATCCTATTCACGTTGCTGCAAATACTGCGCGGTGATTGGACGACGCAGAATCACACCACCATCTTACTTTACACATGAGCCGATTCCTTCTCTTCACGGCCGCTGCTGTGTTTTTGGCGCAAAAGGAAAATAAATTACACCGATTTTCCTCACTCATTACGTAATACCCAACGAAAACATTCAGCATAGAGGCGCCAACAATGTTAAAAACTAACCTGTGACAGCGCTGAGATATTGTTTGAGGCTGACTCTTTTTCTGTATTCCATAGAATGTGCAGTGTTTCCATTTAATTTTTCTCCCCAGAATCTATCTTAGTCGTTTATAAGCCTACTATTCGTCCAGGCATCGGATATTACCTCGGTTATATATTTAGAGATCCTTGATAAAATACAAAGAAGAATCTGCAATATTATTGGTTCTGAGCTGGCATCTCAGCTTCAGTCACTTTCCCACCTTAGTAAAGTAGATTCCTTGTGCCTTTTCTACAAATACTTTCATTTTCAGTTGCTCTAATGAGCTCTCCTCATTCGTACCTAGACTTTATGAATTTAAGCGCAGTACTAGATTGGTGACAAAGTCTCATCAATTTAAAGTTGGAATGGCTAGATGTAACTGCAAGTTCTATGCTGACAGTTTCTTCTCTCTTCTCGCTTGAGAAATTCTTTTCTGGTTTCTTCTTTCCAGCCAACTTTGATGTTCAAAAATGTAAATGCAATATCAATCGTTATATTCTGTCTTCTTAATTCTTGGTCTTTTATTGTTCTCTCTCATTAATAGTATTTTCTTTTTCTATTATTCTCTCACACTCAGTAACCCCTTTGCGTGGCTTCATTCCCTTGTTATATCAGTTGGATCGCTTTTTATTGAAAAATTCAACAGAATGCGTCATATATTTTTTTAATAACGACAGATATTTGTCATGCTAAGCCAGAGTTAGCATGACGACACATGGTGAGTAATTGAATGACAACATTGAAAAAATCCGTTGTAATGCGTTTCCACCTTGACGGAGAACTTGTTCATATTAAATAATGTTTTGTTATTGATGGAATCATATATATGTAGGAGAAGGGAATGAAAAAATAACCAAATGTCAGCTATAATTAAACATCTAGAAAAGCGCTGGAGATGCAGGAACGCTTAAATTTAAATTTAAATTTGAAATTTCTGGCGTCTAATGTGTTTAGATGCACAACATTGCCGAATTTATTTAGGATCATGCAACTTATGTTTTTGCTATTGCCGCTTTGTTATTCTTGGTTTTTGTTTTAAATATCTCATAGTGTAATAGCAGAAGTTTTGCTAAGAGCGGTAAAATGCTGTATGAACCTGAAAGTAAATTTAGCGTGTAAGACTCAGAAATTACTGCACTTTCAATACTTTCTATATTTTTTCATTCAGTTACCCACCTTTAATCTGATAGAATTTATGTATGATATTCTCCACGATGACATCTTCAAGCAATTTCTTGCCAGTGTTCGAATAAAATAACTATCTCGCTTTTTGGCTATTGTGGCATGTTGGGGCTTACTTTGCTCAATTCGGTAGTAGCAGGAACGAAAAAATAATCAACAGGATACAACCGGGAGACCCAGAATTGATAAAAATGCTCACCAAGTCCTATTCGGTCTCTTTTTCAGCGGCCACTACCTTCAAGGACAGCTCGAAGAACCATTCACAACCCTTGCTGCAGGAGATACGTATCAGTCCTGTTAGCATGAAACTGAGTTTTCACGTACCATGTGGGAAGAACAAGCGGAGAAATCTCCCTTCAAGACACCTCCTTAAAGGAAAAACCACTCACAACACTTGCTGCACGCGACCCGTAACAGTCCGAGCAGCTTGACGCTGAGATTTATCGTTCCTCGTTGGAACAAGCGGAGAAATCTCTCTTTGAAATATCTACCCAAGAGAAGAGCTCTGTTAAATGGGAAATTCCACTTTTTCCCCGCAAATATACCACTCTTTTCATTTTTTTTTTTGTTTTTTGTTTTTTGCCTATTATTTCGAGCCTTGGGTTTGTTCATTCCACTCTGTATACTGCCGAGTGCACACACGCAACCAGGTAAATCTCTACACAAATGCAATTATTGATACAAACAATATGAATTTAATCAATTTTCCTAAGGTATATCCTCCAAAAATCACACTGCATCTTCTATTCTGATAATTTCGTTAACAGTATTAGACAAATCCCTAAACACTTTTATTTGACACACTGGTCCCCTGATGATCCCAGCATTAGATATTAAATTATCAACTATTATATTATTTTTAATGCTATATGCCTTCAGAAAGTAGGTGAGCACGGCTCACCAGAGATCCCATTCCCTTGTTATCTATGAATTGCTATAACCTCTTTGGAAAGATAGTAGAGTGTGTTTCCGGTTGCTTCATCCACAGTTTTAAATTCAGTGTTGCTCTTCTAGACTGGCTGTTACCCTAGACTAGAGTGCCCACTCTACAATCCTATATAACCCATAGCTTGGAGGAGAATATATGGATTCTACTCTTCACAAGGGCATTAGCGCGGTAGTGAACGTAACGCCAATAATTACGCTACCCGCACACCAATATATGATTATAGACGATTAAATTAGGATTCCAAATAAAAAATTTAAAATTATATACCATATGCTGAATATTATTAGTAGCAAAACTATTCCCTATAGGTGCGTTCTATACACTAGTGTGTTCTGAAAGTATTTTATTCGGAAGAAGGATATCTTCTCAGGATTTTACCGGTTATTAAAATAATAAAGAAATTGAATAGAATACATAATCTCTTCCTTTTTTATTCATTTCACCCCAAGTAAGGCAATAAAACCACCAAGACGCAAGTGGTTACTGTGTGCAACAAAAACATTATTAAGGCGAAAGAACAATAAAAGAACAGGAATTAAAAAGGCATAAGATGACGATTGACATTGCAGTTCAATTTCTGAAGGTCAAATTTGATTGGAATGCAAGAAAGCGGAAAAAATTCCACAAGCGGAAAGTGCGAGGGAACACATTGTCAGCAAAGAACGTTTTTCTCGTTTTTAATCGTTTCAACCCAAGCCAAGCGACAATGTCACCAGAACGCAGGCACTTACAGAGAGTGAAAGTGAAAGAGAAAACTGAGAATAGGGAGGATCGAGGAAAGGACAAAAAAAATGAAACCGGGTTCAAGAAGACAGAAGATGGCGATTGACATAACATTTAAATCTTTGGAAATTGTATATATCAGGAAAGCAAGAAATCGAAAGGGAGTTCCACAGGTGAGAAGTGCGAGAAAAGAAATTGTTCGAGTAGAAGTGGCGGTTGATTCTATCTAGTTCAACAGTAAAAAAAAAAAGTGACACCTAATTGCCAATCTAGTAGCACGCATAAATTCATGTTGTCAGGTCACCAGGGAAAATTCTCATCATGACAATATCCGAATTCATTGGAACAAGACACATTTCGGGATATTTCCCATTTTAGAACACCGTTTTAAAACCGGAAATATCTCGAAATGTGTATTGATTATAATCGTATAGAATGTATATCTTCGTTCCAGCCACGTTTTATAAAAAGCCAAACGCACTACCAATGAAATATTTAAGATTAAGGACAAATACATTACCATTTCTGCAGTGACCCTTGTGCGATTCAGTGTCAAGATGTTTTCTATGTTTTGTTAGTTTCTAAGTATTCATGTACAACTTTCCTACTGTTGTATTCTTAATATAAAAGCTCCTCAAGATAGAAGATTAGTGAATGAGGTTGTTGTATGTAGATAAACGTTGAGGCTAGACTTGAAAAGATTAAAATTTTAGTAATAGGGAAAGCATCCTCGCGGGAGCCTGTTCCGCATGACAACGGTTCTTGGGAAGGAAGGAAAATGGAAATTTCCTTCTTAAAAGAATAGGAATGATTCAATGAATATGTGGCATGGCTTGTCATATGTATAAAGGTTTGTACTGATGCAACTAAGGAATGTAGCTCATCAGAATGTAGTCCTGGGTATGACGATAAATTACATCCAGCAGAAGACCTCTGATCAGGATATATATATATATATATATATATATATATATATATATATATATATATATATATATATATATGGCCCGACGATTGCATCTAGCATGAAACAGACTGTCGCCACTAAGTGTTAATTTCTATGTTGACTTTTATATATATATATATATATATATATATATATATATATATATATATATATATATATATATATATATATATCAGAGAGAAGATATGTTGCAGAATTTTGTGGTATATATGTATTGCGTGTTACTGAAGATTACAATACCAAAACTATCATAGTATATATAGAACTATTTGGTGGGGGGGGCTGAAATATTTCCAGATTAGACAGTCTTCTCATCGTGACACCTAACCAATGTGAGGCTAATTAACACTGACGTGCAGGAAAATAAAAGAACTCATACCAGCACGGAGAGACAGATACATCCACTTAGGGGAATAGTTAGCTGTCCGCGCATTTGAAAATCAACATTGTTATGGTCACACACGCACATACGAAAACTGGCTAATAAAGATTCTTTTAATCGAATTCACCTCAAGCAAAGCAGTAAAGACACTGAAACACAAGAAGTTACTGGGCGTGGAAGAGTTAGAAACAGAAGCATTACCAATGACTGAGTAAAAAAGAAGGTTAATCAGGAGGGCAATAGATAGCGATTGACATTGCATTTATTTTTGGCAGATTAAAGTTGGCTGGAAAGCATGGGGCCGGAAGCGAGTTCCAAGTGTGAGAAAATAAACTGTTAGCATAGAATTTACGGCTACATCTCGCCAGCTCAATTGTAAATTAGTGAGGTCTCGTCGCCAGTCTAGTATTGCAATTAATTTCAAAGAGTCTAGGCACCATGGCGAAGAACTCATCCGAACAATTACCATGAAAGTATTTATAGAAAAGCAAAGGGAGACAATCTTATAGTGATGGGTAACTGATTGAAGTCGAGATGCCAGATCAGGGCCAATAAAATTGGCGATTGTTCTTGCCGATTTTATCAAGCAACTCTAGATAAATAGCAGGAGCACCGAACCATATGTGGCAGCAATATTCTAAGCATGGACGAAAGGTAGATTTCGATCTGTTATTTTTTTGTGATTTAAAATGAGTTTCTTGCTCGATACGGCGAACAAACGAATGTTATAGTTTTTATAGTCTCGATAACAGTTTTAAATTCAGCTGCTGTGATAAGTGATGCAGTCATTTTGTAGTTGTCGTGTTAACAGTTTTCGATATCGCCGTAGTGATAACAACTTTCGTTTTTGATAGTGTGAGAAAATTTATAAATTTGATAATAGTTTTCTAATTAGTTGTCTTTATAACAGTTTGTTTGTTTAGCTGTTGTTATATGAATTCTAATTTAACTATCCTGATAACAGTTATCGATTACGTTATCGTGGTAACAGCTTCCAGTTTAAGTGTCGTTAAGTTATGACAGTTTTCAATTTTGCCATTATGATAACAGTTTTCGGATTATCTATCATGTCACAGTTTTTGAATAGCATTCGTGATAACAGTTTTCTATATTCCTGTCGTAATAAGAGACTTCGGTTTAACTATTTTGATTCGTGATATCAGTTTTCTATTTAACCGTCTTGGTAAGAGTTATAGGTTTAACTCTCGTGATATATAACTGTATTTTGTGTAGCTATAGGAATAGCAGTTTTTTCTGTAGCTACTAATAATACTAATACTAATAGCTCTCGATTATTTGTGTTAACAGTTTTCGAATAAGCTTTCGTAACATGTGATTTCAGACTTTCGTTCAAATGAAGCGAGAGTTGTTATTTTTTTATTAAGTAACCCTCGACTGTTCCATTCGTCGGAGGGACGTAAGGACAGATTTTGATTCTTCTTCCTCGTGATCCTTTCAGCGGGCTTTCATGTAGCTTGGCGGCAACCATCTCCTCCCCAAGCTCTTGACTGACAGCCGAATATCATGGAAGATGGTGTGGGTCACCCTCGGTCATTACACTAGGTGCTCAGGTTTTGAATTCAGAGTTGTCCTTCTCCTAAACCAGGCCGTTCTAAGTATAACGATAAACTACATCCGCGTCCAGGGTAAGACGATAAACTACATCCGCGTCCAGGGTAAGACGATAAACTACATCCGACAACAAGGCCTTTGATTAGGAGGTTTTAAGAAGCTTGGAACCAGCTCTTAATTGCCGATGTTCCCAGAGCCCGGCTGGTAGCATTTGTCATGGTCCCAGCTATGGGCAAATAGTTAACCCCCAAAAGGGATCAAAACACTCTAAAAGTATAAAATAGATTTTAATACCAGCAATACTTTTGGGGAAAAATTATTACCAGCAGTATGTTTTTGAAAAAGAAAAATATTACCAGCAATATATTTTTGGAAAAAAAATATTAAAAACTATAAACATCTTCGTCGGTATTAAATAACCCATTGAGGTTGGTATACCGTAAAACAAACCAAAACAAACCAAACCTAAATTGGCTACCGCCCAAGGCTATAGGACCCAAGGCTATTTACCCATAGTTGGAGTATTAGCACTTAAGTGAATGTAATGAACTCCCCGGGAATTTGAACTCGGCGCTATTTCATATATTCTATATTTCCACGTCCTTTTTATTCAACGGGACCGTTGCAAACATATCCGTGTTTCATTACATCAACCAGTCGCCGTCTCTTCCACATCGCCTTCCATCGTCTGTTACTTTTCTCTTTCTCTCTAATATCCATCTACATCTGCAGAAATTCTCTACAGAAACTTTGTCTACCACTGCATTTTCTCTATTTCTTGTACAACCCCAAGCGACGGCAATAAAATGCTACACAATGACCCTTCTCTCCAAGATTTGCAGAAATTTATTTTTGTTACACGGGCGAACATCTCTCAAGAGATAATTAAGAGAATACACAATGTCTGAAGAACAAAGCACCAATTTAATCAGGTGATGGTGCCAAAATTTGTATTCAAGCTGAAATGTTAAAGAAAGACACCTCGCTTTCTTAAGCATACAAATATGTATGAGGGTGTGTTGAAATGTTCTCACTTCGACCGACTTTCCAAAATCTAACCAAATGATCAACAATCAAAAAAATTCTTAATCGGGCTGTGAACGTTTTAGCCACCAACTTAAGCGTATATTGTCAGTGAGCTACTATTTGTCAATGACTGAGAGTTAGTTATTATAACGAATCGGAATTGGTGCACTGACTTTATACCAAAAAATTCGCCACCAAACAAATAACAATTAAAAACTAAAAGTAAATCTCTGTGGGTCATTTTTGATGTTTCCGTAGCTTAGCTTCGCACAAGGTTAAGTATACGGTACCCAATGAAGATTGAACTCTCTACTCAGTAACCCCTTGTGTCCTAGTGGATTTACTGTCTTGCTTGGGGTGAAATGATTAAAAAAATAAAAATTATGATCAACGAGATTTGCTTTGGGCAAGTGAAGCCGGAGACTTTTGACAAAGATTACCCTTCTTTGAATATTGGGAACTGGCGCTACAGAATCATAAAAAAAGAACTGCACCAAATAATAGAAACCACATCGCTTGAGGACTAGTAACAGCAGCAGCAACTAAAATGGATAGCGCATGTAACTCGATGCGAAAATAATGACATAATCAAAATGTTGACATTCCACGCCACTTCAAATAAAAGATAGGAAGGAAACTCCCATCAATACTGGAAAGAGCGGTAACAGCTACTGGACTTAAGAAACCTATTTTCCTGACAAATGCTTTTAATGGAAATATTTGATAAATTTGAACCGAAAGCAATGCTGACTGATTGGGCAATGGATGCCAAATGTTCCATTGTAGGGAAGCGGCTAATATTACGATTACCTTTAACAATTAACTTTACACCTGAAACGCCTTGAAATGATTTTACTATGAAGATGCATTGGAAATTATTTTAGATTAAGTTGGTTACGACGTACCAACACTTGTGGTGTTACTTAAGGTCAAATTTTGTATGATGAAGATCGAACCCACTATTCAGTAGTAAGAATCGATCAGACTCTTTTCTTAATCATTATCGCATGCCGAGGCAGCCAATTCTTGATATAACTGGCGTAAAAGTTTTATTTTACTCTATGAACGTTTCTTCTGTTTTAACCATGAACAAGAAGTCAATATAACAAATCTTCTTTTCCTGTTTGTATCCAAATCTCATCTTCCAATCGGCGACCATTCAACAGCCTCATTTTGAGAACGGGTTTTGATTCAATCGTTGTTATAACAATTTTCGATTTATCTATCTTGATAGCAGTTTTTGGATTAACTGTCATGAGTGTTGTTCTTGGTTTAACTGACATTTTCGATTTAGACGTCGTCATAAAAGTTTCCGACTTATCTATCGTTATAACACTTTTTAATTTCATATAGCAGTTTTTGAATTCATATAGTAGTTTTTGATTTCATATAGCAGTTTTTGATTTTGCTGACGTAATAGGCGATACGTTTTTAATTTACTCATTATCATAACAGTTTTAGAAATTTTAATACAGTTTACCTGGCGTGACAACAGTTTCCGATTTAACTGTCGGATAACTGTTATCACTTATAACAAGTGATAACAGTTTTCAATGTGCTATCATCATTTTTCCATTTACCTGACATGATAACAGTTCTTGATTTATCAGTCGCAAAAGTAGCGTTTTTAAAATTAACCGTCCTGATTAGTTTTCGGATTATGTTTCTTGAAGCAGTTTTCGATTTAGCTGCGATGATATCACTTTTCGATTGAGTTTTTGTCATAAGTGATATCAGTTTTTGAATGAGCTACTGGGATAATTTTATTTCAATATTGCTATCATTATAAGTTTCCAATTTAACCGTCTTGATTGCATTTATCGATTTAGCTATCTTCATAAGTGATAACATTTTTTGAATTAGTTTTGATTATGACAGCTTTCAATTTAGCTGACTTTTTTTTTCAGAAATGGAACGAAAAGAAAATTTCGAAAAGTGACAGCTGAGATCTTTTAATTTCTAGAGAAGTTCTGTCGCAATTTGATTTGAATATTCTTGGTTCAACTACATAATGACTCGACAGTTAGTATATTACTGTACTTATAATTATTTGTATATATATATATCCGATGTGATGAGAACGAAAGTAATATATAAATTCCAACGTTCACAGCATTAATCCAAAAGAGGGCTCGATACCGATAGTAGAGCGATAATTATTTATTTATTATAAATTATTTGACGGGTGAGAATCGAAAATGATTATGAACCATCAGCAGGATAGTTCATAATCATTTTCGATTCTCACCCGTCGAAGTGCAGTTGAAATGCACTGAAACGAAGTTGCATCTTTGTAGGGAGTAAAATGTTTTTTTCTATATGATAAAATTATAATATATATATATATATATATATATATATATATATATATATATATATATATATATATATATATATATATATATATCACTTATTTGCAAAAGAAACCCATCTCTTCACTTGACAGCTTGTTGTGTTTTTCATCCAGAATTTTATTATTTCTATCATTTATACCAGAGCTAACGCTCTGTTATGGGCCCGTCCGTATGTGTTCAGCTTCACTTTTACAAGCTCTCTTACACACGTGGCAAACATAAAATTTGTTAGTGTTACCTATGTTGGAAACCTGCCTGTCCCTACGTACAATCATGTGACGTTTGAGTAGCAAACATCAGCCTTGCATGTTCAGTTTCAGGTGAGTCAAACTAACAGGGAATTTGTACCAACTTAGCTTCTGAAAATCATTGGCTAAGAAGGGAAGGTGTCCGAGTATGGTAAACCTAAATTTGAGCAGCGAAAAAAAAACTTCTTTGTTTAAAAGGTTGCTTCAATTTAATTCTTAGTCGATGTAGAATCAGGTTAAAAGACTCGATTATTTCCTAAGCTTAGCTGATGACACAAATTCAGATGTGTAGAATTTGTTCATTGGGGATCAAACTAATTGCTTTAGTGACTCAGTAGTAGTATACAGGGTCGAATCATCCACATTCTCTTCGAATTCTATTTGTAAGGTGGAAATTTCACTAAGGCAGTTTCTTCAACGGAACTGTAATTCTGTGGAACAAACTCCGGAGAAGATGCTTGTCACTACAACAAATTTAAAAAGGTCTGTCACAAAACTCACACAAGTAACCAGCAGATCTTTCTGGTAGAATTGCATATATATATATATATATATATATATATATATATATATATATATATATATATATATATATATATATATATGTGTCATCCACAGACAGACTGTTTCGCTGTTTCACAGCTCATCAATGCGGCTAGACGTCCGGTTGCCTCTAGCTAGGATCGAAACCCGACTGAATTTGCGTCAGTCTGAACTTCTCCCACTAAGCCGTCGGCGCACGGCAGGGATGAAGGTGAATTTTAGCGTGTTTATTTTTTAGATTTAGATAAACACACAGTGACTGACAGCGACTCAATTCTGCCGAAGAGTCGTGCAATATTAGCTTAAATAGTCACTGTTTACAAATTCACACCTCAAACCAAAGAGCTCAACAGAAATTAATTTTTCAGGAGCCAATATATATATATATATATATATATATATATATATATATATATATATATATATATATTACAATGAATCATTCATACAAAAAGTAGATTAGTAAAATTAATGATATAAAATGGCGAAATCTCTTCGCAAACAAAATTTTAAAGTTCCGTTAACTTACGAACGACTCGATGAATGTTATGATCCTTGTTTTTAATAACTACAAGCTGTATAGGGTATTTTTTTAATCTGCTAGTACTTTCAACTGTACATAGTCATCCTCAAGCATGGAAATTATTTGGTGTGTGTATATATATATATATATATATATATATATATATATATATATATATATATATAGTCATCCACATACAAGCCTGTTTCACTGTATCACAGCTCATCAGTGTGTGGACGTCCGATTGCTTCAAGCCGGGATCGAAACTCGATTAATTGACCTAAGCTATCGGTGAAAAGAGAAAAGGAAATTTTAGCGTATTATATATGAAATGTGTATAAACACTAATGGCCAAGAGGGCTCAATTCGTAATTGATGAGTAGTGTGTTACACACACACATATAACACACGCACACACACACACACACACACACACATATATATATATATGTGTGTCTGTGAGTGCGTGTCTGTGTGTAATGAGTACGTCTGTTGGTTTTCATCGTTTAAATGAAAAAGGAATGTTATATATTAATAGAAGACAATCGTTCTAACAGAATTATAAATAGATTAACCTGTTTGACCGGCTATATATTTGTACCTTTCCCGTCAGTACCAGTGGTCAATGTTCAAGGCCAGGCTTTCAAATGCTGATATTCAAGGAGGTAAGTCTTTCCAACTTGAATGACTGAAGCGAAACAATCTTCCTACCTGACTTTAGTGAATAATAATATAAGCCTACTCCGTAGTTGCGAGAGTTGTGTATCGTCCACTGATGCTAATAGTCGGGTGTTCGAGTCCAGGTAAAAGACAGTATTTTGAATACCGATTTTCCAATACGGTAGGTCTTTTCCCCTTGCAAGATTGTCGCCACTAAATTTTCCTACACTAATACCCTAGATTCAACATTGTGCAGGACTAACCCTAGCTTCCTAAGAGACAACTTCGTGTTGTTATGTTTAAAGCTGACAGTAGTAATTTTTCTAAAATTAATTTAAGGTTTAATTTGCAGTATAAGCGCCAAAAGCCCACGGTAATGAAAATGTTCCATTATCGTGTGAAATTGCCTGATTATTTAAAAAAATGACAATAAAAACGCTCTTTTACCGTTTACAATGTAAGTTCGATCTCTTTCGCGTTTTCCGGCCGCCATTACTGGCGTTGTTTACATACGTTTGCCTCGAGTAGTCACGTGCGGAAACTTACTTAGTTAACGGTATTTTTACTGTAAACGTATGTAAACAAAGCCAGTAATGGCGGCCGTTCTGTCAACGCAACACGAAAGAAGTCAAACTTACATTGTCCATAACTCATAAACGGTAATAGAGAGCAAACTTTTAATGTCATATTCGAAATAATCAGGCAATTTCGCACCATAATGTAATATTTTTATTACATTGAGCTGCAAATTAACCAATTTAAGATGTAAAATAATATGTGGGAGTGGTAAGAAATTTTATTAAGGCTGTAAAAATGGCCATTTTCAGAGTATATTGAAATGTATACAAAAGCATATGAAACAAAATGGGAGAGTAAGGATAAGAGACAATTGCTGAAAAACGACGACCAATAACTGGTGAACCCTTTTTCTTATTTCTTTTGTCGTTATATTTATTCAATCCACTTCTTATCCTTACTCTTCTTCGTCCATTTTGTTTTAGATACTTTTGTATATATTGCAATATACAATGAAATTGTCCGTTTTTAAAATCCTGAAAATTTAAGGCGTTTGAAAGTTAACGGCTCAAAATTAAGCATAAATTGCAATTTTCAAAATTACACCTGTTGTGTTATATATACATATATATAATTAGATAAAAATATATAATAATTTTACCTACGAACTCCTTAACGTCTACTATACAAAATATGCCTGATGTTAATAATATCCTATTATAATTGTGCTTGTCCCTTTCTTCCTTAGTTCGCCCGACCATTACGCTTTGTCGGTTCCGTTTTGATCGGGCGGAAAGAAGGGAAAAAGATACTACTTTGTTTCATTGAGAAAATCAAAGAAAGAATTAATGATAGAAGGAAAGGAAGATCGAAGTGTCTAACGGCTGTGTCAGTGAAATGGAAAAAATTGTCAATTTCAAATCTTTTCATTTGTACCCACTTTTTAAAATAACGACCAGCATTCATATTTATAATTGTTATTGCAATATTTTGTTAAATTTGTTAAGCTCAAATGTTTAACAATGCGATAGGGCATTTCTACGGATATTTTATTGTCATAGAACTCGCCATGAGCTTACACGATCAAACAATGATTCTGAAGCCGGCATCTCTAAAATAAACTAATATCTATTCCTTACAACATATTAGTAAAATCTTGCAGGAAGAAAAGAAAAACAGTGATGAACATATGATCTCCGACAATTTATCCAGTGCATTAGTTTTACCCAGAAATAATCTCAACCCCAATTTCGATGTCAAAAAGGCTGTAATTGTGAAAGGAGAAAATAACTTACTTAGACGAAAAATTCTTGAAAGGACAGTTATCGATTTTTGCAAAATATTAATTTACGCTCTGGAATTTTAAAAAAAATCTCTCCTTTCTTAAAAGAAATGTTTCGTTCTCAAGCCAAGATATATGAGAATAAAAACAAAATGAAGTAAAATACATAGAAATAAATAATAATCACATATAAATAAAATCAAGTACAACAACATTAACTCAGACGCAGAGATAAAAAAAAAAATAGCTAAATATTCTTCTCTTGCAGATAGATTTTTTTTTCACTCCTGTGGCAGTGGAAACTTCAGGGGTTATTGGCCCTCGTTCGGAGGATTGGCGCGATTGCGTCTCGATTAAGGAACGAGCCTCGCGAAACGGAGTGGCTCTTGCAGCGTGTCTCATTGGTGATGGTTCGAGGTAATGCTTTCTCCATCATAGCGGCTGGCAGAGGATAGAAAAATTGTTTATAGTTATGTTGTTCTGGAATTGTCATCATTGGTCGACTGAACTTGCTTTGTTTCAATGACTTTTTTTTGTTATTATTAGTTACTTTGTTTAACTCACTTTCGTTTAAGAGGCGGAAAAATGACGTCACTTAACGTCCTTAGTTTACTTTTTTTGTCCAATAAGATTTTAGAATATTTTATAGCGTTCTCTAATTCAAAATTTGAAAATACAACAATATTTTCCCTCAACGTTACTTCTATGGATAAATGCAGGCTGCCAAATAAAATTTCCACACATGCATTCATAAATTTCCCTGACAGGAATCGAATCTGCATCTTACACGGAAGCGTCATATAGCCTGACGTGCTATACCATTTAGCTACAGAGGAAGCGCCTGGTTAGCAAAGTCAAATTACTGTTTTTAAACAACAAATTTCCCATGATTCCTGTCGGTGGACACTATTTTCTATGAAATTTCTCGGACTTTCAGGCTGGTAACCGTAGTTAATACTATTTTTTATAAACATATCATTTACTTAAATATTTGTATCTATAACATATATATATATATATATATATATATATATATATATATATATATATATATATATATATATATATATATATATATATATATATCAGTATAATACAAAATGGAAACTGTAACCATGCCCTGACACTATCTTAAAAGACAAAACAATTCTAAAAAGTAAATTAAATTACTGTAATCATTCGGGTATAATACACAGTCTCATAATATAATAATATGCCCTAAATATAAGCCATTAAATTCTGAAAAAAAGACATCCTTCGTGTTTATTATGCACTGACTTAGAATTTGAATCACCTTTATTTAACTATTTTTATCCAGTTTTTTTTTATCAATTAAAAATAAAAGCCGAATTCCAGTCGAGTTCGTTACATTCACTTACATACAAATAAATTTGGAAAAGGTATGAATCCATCTCCCCCAGCTATGGGTTAAATACCAGGACTTGTATCTGGAAAATAGTTGTTATCCACAAAAAGTTGTTAATAAAATATTCACTTTCCTTTGAAAAAAAATTATTCTTACAATTCCAAATATGTTTTGACTAAATATCACAAAAAGGGTTGATAAACAGTAAAAAAACAAATCAATCAATGAATAACTCTTGAAATGATGCCAGTGGCTACTTCCTTAGTATGGCCAAATACTAAAATTGTGTTGGGACTACTGTTTGTTGCTAAGAAAGTGTTACGTCAATGTTCCGAAAAGAGAGTAGTTGTCTGAATTAAAAATTAAATTCGAGATGCCAGTTTTTATCGAGGGCCGAATATCAACATCAAATACCGATGGGTGTCACGCAATTATCTGAGCCAAGAGTGACGGTCTATGTATGTTTGGATCTGCATACGTTTGCATGCTTTCAGCTGTGTGTCTGTGCATTGTAAATGTTTATAGACGTTTAGTTTAATCCAGCTACGAATAGATTTGAGTCACTCTGCTTTCATTGCCTTAATCGGAATCTACTGATTGGCTTCATTCACTCTCCAAATCCCCGTTTTCATTGCATTCATCACTACCTTGAAATGACTATGCGATTCACTGTTTTCATTACTTAATCTTTATCCACGAATTAGATTAAATCATAGTGCAAGTCCATGTTAAAATTAGAACAAGATATATCGTATTTCACACGAGCTATCGCGTTAATCCTTCCCACAATATTTAATTGCAAGATTATACGTATTATCTGCAGCTATGTGGATTTTTTTAGATAACAAAATCGACTGAGAAGCAAGAAACTGTAAGAGAGTTTCACAAGCGAGAAGTGCGATAGAAGAAACTGTTAGCATAGAACTTACGGTTACATCTAGGCATTTCAACTGTAAAATGATGAGACCTTGCTGCCAAGTTAAGACCAAATAAATCGAAATAGTTCTTTTTTTCTTTTTTTTTACCCGAATTGAATAGGAACTCTTCGTCTGCAACATAATGAGTTTTACGAGAATATCCTATTCAAATATTTTTATAGAAAACCGTTTAATAATCTTTTATAAGCATTAAGCACTTTTTGTATTTTTACGTTTTTTACGTATTTTTAAGTTGTAAAATTTTCCTTTTATAGACCTGTTGGTATATAAAAATTCATATATTGATTGATATATATTGATTTAAACACATTCCTGCTTAGACAATGATACAATAAAAAACTTCAGATAATAGTGCTCAATACTGTGCGTAGCTTAAATAAACATAAACTTAATGATGACAAAATATAAATACCGTAGGAACTTAATTTTTATCCTTTTAGTCAGGTATCGTCAGGCTAAGTTATATTTTTAGAATTAGGATATACTCGTATCCTTCACTCTAATGAATTTATATTTTATAATTCTTAATAAGGTATTTATATATTCTATAACTTTGTTTTATTCACACAAACAGAAAGAGAGAGAGACATATATATATATAGAGAGAGAGAGACAGACAGACAGGCAGAGAATTAATATAATAGAATTAATATAATTAAAAAATTGTCATTTAACTGAATGCTGTTACCTTCAGCATCCCGACTCCAGAATTTCGTAGATGGACTCGTCCGTCCACTCTTCAGGGGATATCATCAATTGGCTGCTTATATTTCTCGATTTTTCTATTTTATATGAATAAAAAAAGACAAGAAGAAAAATTATTCTTAGCCGAAGAGTTTCATTCTCTGAGGGACTTCATCAAGGCAATGTAGGATTTATTTTGCTGCAAGTGTTTATATACAAAAGCGAAGATGGCATTGGCTTATCAAGGCTTTTAAATTTGAGAACGTTCATGAATGTTCATCAGGTGGTTGAAAGGTCAGCCAAAAACACGAGGAGAACACAAAGTATCATAATTTAAAGTCTGTCAAAAACTAAACAAGTAATATTCAAGAAATGTTCTTTTGTTTTTAAATGATTATTGTTCAGATTGTGATTAGATTGTAATGGTATAAGATGGACGCATGTGCTGTACATCTTCAAAAACATGAGGTGATGGATTTGATATATATATATATATATATATATATATGTATATATATATATATATATATATATATATATATATATATATATATATATATATATATATATATATATAAAGAAGGTATGCTATACTTATTGGATAAAGTGTTCAGTATCAGAGATAGAGCGTGTGTAGCTTTAATTATCTTCCCAAACCAAAACAAAACTATTAAATAAGCGATATAAACAAATTTTTACTACGTTAATAAAACACCGATTAAAATAAAAATAAATAAATAAATATATAAGATAAGAAATAAAAATAAAAAATAAAAATAAATAAAAACAAGTAAAATAATTTAACCCATATAAATAAACAAATAAACGACTTCCGGCAAAATAACCGCCAAAATAGACTACCCACAATGCATCACTGACCCGTATATGCAAATAGCCGAGTAAAAAACAACACTCGTGGCCTGACGATTCCATCTAGCATGAAACAGCCTGTCACCTCTAAGTGTTGAATTCAATGTTCACTTTTATATATATATATATATATATATATATATATATATATATATATATATATATATATATATATACATATATACATAATTGAAGTTTTTGGAAAGCCACGATCGCTGTTCGCCTCCGTCCCGAACAGGCATCACTTTAATATTTTTTTAAATAAGTAATAGGGATCTATCAAGAAGTATATGAATACCAAACACTTTAAATACATCGTTACATGGATCAGGTATAACAAACTTAGCATATGAGATAGGGAAATCGAACATAGATCAATCTGTACTAGAGGTAGTTTCGCCCAATACCGCATGTTGTTACAAAACCAAAATATTAACCTGAAAACTCGAGTCATGTTCTTAAATAGTCCCGTCAGATTTAAACTTTCATATGAATACCATGTCTGATAACAAACCCATTCAGAAGTATCTAAAATGTCAGCTGTACACAACTGCTTTCTAAGATCAACGCTTAAAAATGACTTTGAGCAAGTGAATCTTACGGGTCTTGACGAAGACTGGCCTTACAGAATCACAAAGACCTGTTTCAAAAAGCAGAAACCCCGTCACTTGAGGACTTTCAACAGCTGCAACAACGAAAATGGATATCACATGTAAATCAAAGAGAAAATAATGAGATAATCAAGATGTTGATATTCAACACTACTTCAAATCAAAGGTTAGGAAGGAAACCCCATCAATACTAAAAAGAGCGATTTTAGCTACTGGACTTGATAAATCTATTTTCCTGAAAAAATTGTTTTTAGATAAAAAATTTTATAAAATTCAACCAACATTAGTACTAGCTGTTTGGCCAATGCTGATGTTTCCTTATAAGGAAATGGCTAATATTACTATCACTAAAAATCTTTTAGCAAATATTTTAGGCAGGTTATAAGGATAAATTTAAAAAATTAAAATAAATAAAATCTAAGGAAATTATAAAAAAATAATTTTTTACTTCATACTATTTCCTTTATTTCTTCTCCTCCTCCTTCTTTTCTTCTTCGTTTTCTCCTTCTTCTTCTTCTTCTTCTGCTCCTTCTTCTTCTTCTTCTGCTCCTTCTTCTCCTCCACATTTCTCTTCTTCTTCTTCTTCTTCTTCTTCTTCTATGCACCATGTCAATTGTTATATAGGAATAAACTGTCGCTGCCGACACTTGAATTTGAACATAGACCGCCAGTGAACAAACAGGTGACCCCATTATTGGTGATCCCATTATTTCGACTATGAGAGAAACGCAGAAGTAGGAATTAGCTTTGTGTCTAAATGATCTCTATTTCTAGTCTATCCTCTATTACTATACGGACCGCAATTCTCTATTCTCTTCTCTACACTATTCTCTATTCGAATCAATACGGTGGTTACTTTTCGAGGGAGTATTATTGAGCAAGTACTATTAGTGCGAGTGATGTTCGAAGGCGTCTGACACCAGTATTGTTCAACGGCGTACTATAGTTGTATCTGCGATTACAAAGTCTCTACTACAACGAGCATTACGAAAGTGACAACGAGTATTTGTTGACATCACAAAACCAATATGTGTTCGGATTTCGGTGTCACATTGTCCGTCATCTGTTAGAACTAATTCTTAAAGTTCTGTACTTGTTTGATGTTGATATCTGGAAACCTGTAGTTCGTATCTTGAGCTTTTTCTCTTGTTAACAACCATACATACCATCTGCAATTGAGGGTTAGTCTTTTCTTCTTGCTTTCCTTTACTAACTTGCCAAGATTGCCTTGTAGTTTTCCTTCTGTGTCTACCATCAACAGTGTAATCTGCATGTCTTACATTATTAAATATTGCACCCACCTGTATAGTACTAGCATTTATTTGTTACATTTGTTGAAGAAAACGACTGCTTTTGCAATGACTTACGACGTAAGTTCGCTTGCAATAATTCTTAACTAAAATGAAAATAACAGTTAAACGCAAAGAGCGAAGGAAATCTCCTGTCCGTGATATAAAAGCTGATCCCCTCAATCTTATCTTGAGACTAAAATATTTTGTTTATCTAAAAGTTTATATTTAAATGCTATTTATTCATTTTGCTTCTCCATTTTTTAGAAAATCTTATCACTAAAAATATATGCTTTTTTTTTTATTTCTGAGTTTTACAACTTTTCAAAACCAGTATGTGTGGGATTAGACTTCTACCAATGCTGTAGATCAGTTACTTTTTATGAACCTAATAATAATACGTTACAGCCAAACCTGATAGGCTGCTTCCAACTAGTTATTTATATATATATATATATATATATATATATATATATATAAGCAAATGTAAAAGAACGAAGAATAAAATTACAACGTTCAAAGCATTAATTTAAAACAGGGCTCAATACAAGAGTAGAGCAATAAATATTTATTATACACTGATACATTAGATCATGATGGTAATAAATGATGGCGATTTAATCGTTTATTACCATCTTACATATTACATGTTCTAATATAACAGTATATAATAAATATATATATATATATCATAATCTCATATATACATATATATATATATATATATATATATATATATATATATATATATATATATATATATATATAAAGGGGAGATGTTATAGTGGTTCCAACGAAAAGTGTGTATATTATTTTTGGTGGTAATGTGGTTTTTTAAAAAAATATATATTATGCTTTATTTTCCATAATTTTGCAACACGTGTTTCCGGTCTCGCGACCTTCATCAGGTAAAGAGTGGATATTTCCACATATTATTAAAAGGAATTAATTTTTCTTATGTTTTTCGATGTTAAATATTCTCGATATTAGACATTCTCTTTTTGTGCGTTAGTGACCGAAATGTCTTCCCTGAACTGGCAGTGAAAAGGTTTTCCGTGAAGGGTAATAAGACAATTAAGACTGGTCCGAGAAGGGGTGAGGGAGATATCTATATTCTTATCTTTTAATGACCCCAGAATATATATATATATATATATATATATATATATATATATATATATATATATATATATATATATATATATAAAACAATTAAATAAACAAACATAAGTAAAATTAATCCAAACCAATAAATAAGTAAATAAATTAAGTAGATAACAAACAAATAAGCAAACCTTGAACGCACATATGAACACAAGTAAATGTAATAATAACAGTCAAAATAAAATAATCAATAATAATTTTTTAAAAAACTAACAACACTATAAATACCCCCCCCCAATGCATCCGTATCCACAATTATTTCCATCCAATAGCTCCTAGAATAATTCGCAACATAACCGTTATTACCCACCAAAAACATTACAGTAGTCTACCCATAATGCTTCACTGACCTGTATATATAAATAGTCGGACAAAAACACAACGCATATGGCCTGGCGATTGCGTATAAACATTAAACAGACTGTCGTCGCTGGGTGTTGACTTTAATGTCCACTTTTATATATCAGGAATAGAACGTATGTAAATATAAAAGTGGACATTGAAGTCAACACCCAGCGGCGCCAGTCTGTTTCATGCGTATGCTCAATCGTCAGGCCTAAATTAAATTACAGAGATCGACCATTTCAACCGTTTTGTAATAAAATGATGATAATGATGATTATGTCTTCCTTCTGTTCAAGATGACACTGGATAAAAGAATCAGCATTGCCCAGGCAGTAATTACAGTAAATTGCACTCGGCCCGTCTCTTACTCCCTTGATCATAATTTGCAAATTGGATGATTGGCATTTTAACAAGGCACAAAGATATATACAATTCTTTCATCCTTTTGTGAAGACCTTTCCCAATTGTGTACGTGTTTCTATTTTACACGGTGAAATTTAGTGTGCTTGGACACGCCTTTTAAAAAGATGTTAACCTTTCCAGATGGAGTGGCTTGATTTGGCCGACAAAATACATGCGGTTTCTTGCGACTGGATCTAATAATACCATTTGACTTGTAGAGGAGCATACGCCAGTAAATCAGCCCGATAAACATGGCGGATCACATATGGCGGCCTGCTTCGAAAGTTTGTTTTGTAATTTTTCACCGACAGATAATCAAATTTCGATACGATGAGAACCAGACTCATTAATGGTCAGGATGCCTCGCAAACTGTTATTGACTCGAGTGATGGTTTTGAAGTGAAGAAAACAGATGAACACCGTTCAAATAATGACTTGAACTTCGACAGTACTAGCCAAGGACAAGAGGCAAAAACGTATAGCTGAATGTAGCCTACATCGTTGTGTGGCTAGTGTAATTGTTATCGGCGCGAAAAACAGACTCGGCATGCAGAGTTCGAATTCTGAACGAACCTTGGGATGGTGGGGGAGTTCCTCTTCTCACAACACTTTTTTATTGTCAGGTAATTTTATCTGAATCTAGTGGTACTTAGCAAATTCTAAAGTTTAAGCTTAATTTAATATAAACCTAATGACATTTAAAAATTTCATGGTGGGTGATGACAAAATTACATTAAATGAACCTAAAAAAATGATAAAACGAAGATAGTATTCCTGCATTGTTATTTATCAGTGCCAGGTAATTTCGGTTGAACCTAGAAATGCTAAGCAAATTTACAAGTTTGAGTCTAAATTCATGTTCAAGTTTGAGAATGCTTAGCGAATTTTCACGCTTAAGTCATAATTCATATTTACTTCATGCTTAAAATATATGCCTAATGATAAACTTTTCAATTAATATTGCTTAGTAACCCGGCATTAAAAAATCTGAGTCACAGTTTATGCTTAACATTTGAACTAACCTGAGCCTTGTCATATTAAAAACACAATATAATTCCCTTTCACCTATGGGTTAAATAGAACGAATAGTGAATTGAAACCCTTAAAAATAATATGGCCACCTGGGTTCTCTTGCCTCAGATACAAGGAGAACTCTACATTCAAAATAGTCCTGGGTATGACGATAAACTACGTCCAACAGCAAGGTCTCTGATCAGGAGGTTTCGAGGAGCGTGGAACAACCTCGTAATTGCTGGCGTTCCCAGGTCCGTCCACCCTGACCCGGGGTTGTAGTACCTGTTGAATAGTTAACCCCCAAACTAGGGTCAAAACACTATGAAAGTGTAAAAATAGGTTTTAGTACCAGAAATACTTTGTAAAAAATGATTACCAGCAATATATTAACAGATATACATTTCTGAAAATAAAAATAGCAGAAATAAAAACAATATATTACCAGATATACATTTCTGAAAATAAAAATAGCAGAAATAAAAACAATATATTACCAGATATACATTTCTGAAAATAAAAATAGCAGAAATAAAAACAATATATTACCAGATATACATTTCTGAAAATAAAAATAGCAGAAATAAAAACAATATATTACCAGATATACATTTCTGAAAATAAAAATAGCAGAAATAAAAACAATATATTACCAGATATACATTTCTGAAAATAAAAATAGCAGAAATAAAAAATCTTGTCGGCATTAAATAACCCATTGAGGTTGATATGCCGTAAAACAAAACAAAGCAAAACAAACATTCAAAATAAGCCTGTGGTGAGCTTCGTAAGGCTAGCTTGTCTGAAACAAACCCACTACCGCTACAGCTGCAATGCATACGGTGATCCTAAGGCCCCACTGGGTTACGGGTCTCGTGAACACGTCACAGTTACATTTACATTATATTTGGAATTTTCGAATGGATGTCAGGCATGGCGCCAAACCCGTTCCAAAATACCTAAACTGCCAGCTGTATGCAATCGCTTTCTATGATCAATGGTTAAAAAAAGGCTTTAAGCGAATGAAGCCTGAGGATCTTGGCAAAGATTATACTTTTTCGGGGACTGGCGATACAATGTGACAAAGAACTGTACCAAATAATAGAAACCACATCACTTGAGGCCTTTCAACAGCAGCAACAACTAAAATGGACAGAGCGTGTAACTCGAAGAGAAAATAATGACATAATCAAAATGTTGACATTCTACACTACTTCAAATAAAAGATTAGGAAGGAAACCTCCAGCAATACTGGAAAGGACGATAACAGCTGCGCGACTTGAGAAACCTATTTTCCTGACAAATTGTTTTAAGAGAAAGATTTTATAAATTTCAACCGAAAACAGTATTGGCTGTTGAGTCAATGAATGCCAAATTACCATTACCATTTCACGTGGTTCCCAAGGAAATATCTTAAACCAGATGTTCATAAATAAATACGCCACTGCCATAGAAGTATAGCCCTCCTTGAATATATATTCTAACTTTTGTCAAAGGGAGCTAGCTATTGTAGACAGAGCGCAAGTGGAACGTTAATCTGAATTATCTTAAAACTTGTACAATTTAATAAAAATTCCAGTCTGTAAAGAGTTAACGCTAAATAACTTCTGTGACCGAATTTACAAACTTATCACAAAGGTCCAAATGCTGATATCTCAGTTTCCTTCTGAAATAAAACAAAGCTCTTAAGCAATTAATTAAAGAATTAATTAGTAATGGAATGCGATTTATAAAACAAAAGGCAGTGATAAATTTAATGAATTACACCATTTTGTAAACAATATATATACATATGTGCTTGAGTAGAAAAAAACTAATAACACATACAGTGTAGAGAAAGAACTATTTGGACACTTGGAAAATATTTAATATACTTCAGTCAGTCATGTGCCATGCCTGATACACGCTTAGGTGATCATGCATCTTTCGATACAGATTTCGAGGCAGATTTTTTTTCCGGCAGTAGGTTGCCATTTCTTTCTGCGGTAGACCAGTTGTCATCCAAGAAGGGAGAAGAAGAGGATTCATACCTTCCCCAAGTGTATTAGCACGTAAGTGAACGTAACTGATTCGACTGGAATTCGAACTCGGCTCTGCGATCCCTCAATCCTAGCCACTATCCATTACTCCACCGTGCCTCCTCTACAGTTACTTTTAATTTACACAGGTGATGTTTTCTGGCGCTATATAATCACAAACAAAGAACTGTACCAAATAGTGGGAACCACATCACTTGAGGACTTCCAACAGCGGCAACAACTAAAATGGATTGTACATGTAACTCGAAGAGAAAATAATGGCATAATTGAGATGCTGACATTCCACACAACATCAAATAGAAGTTTCGAAAGGAAACCCCCTTCAATACTGAAAAGAACGATTCAACTTGAGAAAACCTGATTCCCTAGAAAAGTGCTTGAAGAGAAAGCTTTTATAAATTACAACCGAAAAATGTACCTGCTGTTCGGTCAATAAATGCCAAATGTTTCCTTATAGGGAAACGGCTAATATTACCCTTAACATTGCTTTGTGCTACCCTCGGATGAGACTACAAAATTTGCTTCTTTATGAAATGAAGGATTTATCGACTTAAGAAAGTGTCGGTTTAAAGGAACACACTTTTCTCCGAATTAGTTCTTTAAATCGATGTTTTATTGTATTTTAAATAACATGTTGGGCTAGTAAATAGTTGCATTTTATATAATCTGTCTAAGCTTAAACTAAATATAGGCGGTCGACATGTATCAAAGAAAACTTTTTCAAGTGCCCAAATATTTTTCTCTTCAATTCCCAATGTATTTTTCAATATGATTACCGTGAATCTGGACGTAAACTTAAGTTTCATGTTCTTCTCATTTAGATTTTGTCTACCGGGAAGAAGAGTGGAGCTTAAGATTAATTTCAACAAGTAAATAGCCAACTCGGTGACGTGACGACCATCGGAGATAGGCGGGCAGCTAATATTTCAATTAAGAAAGACGATGTCATTTTTTAAGTTGCTTAATCTATGTAAAAGTTCTAAAACAGTAAACTGTTGAATATTCAGCTGAATATGAAGCACGTTCAATATTAAGTATAATAATTAAAGATATAAATTAGCTACAACATTCGCTGTCAGAGCAATTCAAAATCAAGCAAGGAAAAAATAGAAAGATAAAAGGTCTCTTGAGGAAGATTACTTGATTAAATTTCCTTATGATTAAGTGCAAAACACTTTTATGTATTAACTAACATTACATATTTATCTTTTGATTAAATTTGTATATTCATATATTGACTGATATTATAGACTGAACTCGTTACCCTTGGTTAGTAGTCTGTCTAGGAGAAGCATCACTGATTTTAACATCGACCTAGATGGGGTTCACTATTCACATTATTCGGACTATTGTTCTCATCTTTGTTGCCATATTTATCACAACGTTTCGGCCGTTGTACGCTCTGGTCTTCTTCAGGTGCTTGAAATGTCGAACTGAACCCTTTATTTCGCTCACTGGGGTAGACTGTTCTAGTTCCACGTGCCATGTCTAATGGATGTCATCAGTTATCTCCTGCTTAATTCCCTCTCCAAGTTCTCCACCGCCTTAACCAGGTATTGAACTCACACTCTTTGGATCTTGTCACTGGATCTAACTAACGCCTTTATCCACTGTGCCATGTGTCCTTGAGGAGTGTGAAGTCTTCTTCTTCTTCTGCGCACGTGGTTTTTTCTTCTTTTTATTTGGCCTGACACTTCCGTGTTTTTCGTTTGATTTTTGGCGGGACGTGTTGTCGTTGGTTGATATTTTTGTCATTCGCTGACCCACATAAGCTATGTCCGGGTTCTGTCAGTTATCGAGGACAGGAACAATAGAAGGAAATGAAAGGAAGTATGTGTATAAGAGAAGAGAGAGAGAGTGAGAAAGAGAGAGTTTTCTTTGTCATTCTCTTAGTGAAAAGGAAAGAGTATATTTCCATATGGTGTTACTACTACCTACGAACCCAACAGGAATTGGAACTTCGCTCTACCATTAACAATTGCGAACAAGTATCCATTACGCTACACGCACGTCCAGGCTTATAGCATCTGTAATTCCCATCGAGATGACCAGGCTCGACGTTGCTTAATTTCAATGATTGTACGGGAACCGGTGTTTCAACGTGATGTGGCCGTAAGCCCTTGAAGGCAAGAGGGACAGAGGAAAGCACCGCGTACCCTATCTATTGAGCTTGTGTAAACAGTTGGCAGAACAAGGATTAAGAGAAATAAAGAAAATATTAAATTTGCTAAAAGCTACAAAGGAAAATGCGGCGAGAAGAAGAAGAAGAAGAAGAAGAAGAAGAAGAAGAAGAAGAAGAAGAAGAAGAAGAAAAAGAAGAAGAAGAAGAAGAAGAAGACGAAGAAGAAAAAAAAAGAAACACGTTCACGTGCCTCCAGAGAAAGACATTTGAAGGCGTGCCACTCATTCAAACGATCTACTTCCCTGAAAGAAATATTGCAAAAATCATTGACAAAAGATTTTTTTTTAATTATTTTACTCCAAGCAAGGTGATAATGCCACTAACACGCACTGATTTACTGAGAGAGAATGAGAAGATTTTAGTGAGGAGAAAGGTCAATAAAAGAACATGGTTCAGCAAGTCAGAAGATGGCGATTGATGTTGCATTTAAATTTTTGTAGGCGGCAAAGAAACAAGTAACCGGACGATAATTCCACATGAAAGAAGTCCGAGAAAAGAAGCTATTAGAATAGAACTTACGGCTACATCCAGTTTTTATATTAAAATGTTCCTTTTTTCCCAAGATGTTTCTGCTTATTTTCCATTAATTTCAGATCATTGACTAAAACCTTCCATCACTGGTATGCATCTATGTAAATGATTACATTGTTTATGGACGCATTGCCAAAAACAAAACAAGATAATCCGTTCTTTGCCTCTGATCTCTCCTTTGACCTTGCTCTATCTGTCCAATGGAGATATCACTAGCTTGTAACTTTCTATAGCTCAAAAACTAAACTAGTATAATTTCGTCACAACCGATCAAATTCAGGGTTTTCACCAGTCACCATGAACATTTCGGCTCTCAATAAAGCTTCATGTTTTGGATGTTCAGAAGCTGTATGAGTGGAATATTCTTCTTACCAATGAAATACGGAAGGCATGACGGTGATTCAACCCTGTGGACATAGCAAAGAAAGACTTGGCTGTAAAGGTTTGAGTTGGTGGTACTAAAGATTGGAGCTCTTCAGGCCATTTGCCATGGAAGTAGCGATATAGTAGCGATAGGCTTGCGCCATTGTGTTTGTGGGAAAGGGGGTTCAGATTGGAAAATAAGTGATTGCCCACATGGTCGCATAATAGATTACAAGTAAAGTTTTCTTTTGTATTTTTTTACTGTTTTTTTTTTCCTTCCCTCCAGGCCTCAAGTAGAACTCATATATACGATCAATTTCTAAATATGGCGAGAAAAATGGACGGCTCGTTTTAGCGTTCTAGAAAGTACTTGACTTCTGTCATACTGTTTTTCTTTACAAGTGTCAGATTAGACCAAAAATGGAGTATCGTATCTCGACTGAGACTGCTTTCCAGGGTTCAAAATCGTTTACGTGGGGTTGTGGGCGATAACGTGACGCAACGTCACAAGTCTATCACCAATCTCTTACTATTTCCATGTCAAAATGTTCAGCTGAGCGCTCCGTTGTAATTTCACCAGTTCAGGCCCTTACAGCTAGAACACTCCATGTCATTTTCACGGAGTCAAATCAACCTCATCTCTTCCCTGTTCTAAATCTAAGGAGAAAATTCCACTCGTATAGCTTTTTTGCCCAAGAACTGTGACTTTGCAGGACAGACACCCACGTTGTTGCTTTCCCGAATATATCGATCTTGACCTCTTCAAATCAGAGGCTGATCGTCATCTTACCTACTTATACTCGCAATTTTTCTTTCATTCATATCAGCATTACCATTTGTTTTTACTGTAACCCTCTACCTTGGGTGGCTCTCGAGTTTTGTAATAGGTGAAGTTTTACTATATATATAAACAAACAAATTCGAAGAGTGTGGATTTTTCAAGTATTGAACCACGGACATTTGGGCTAGCGAGACTTGTAGATACATCCGCCTGATAGTCAGGGATCCGAAACCTTCGGGTAAATTCAAAGGAGGTTATCCTATCAGCAGGTGTATAATATCGACGCTATGGTACTACCATTTTGTGAATGGTTTCTGGACCGTGCAGTAGTCTCTAGTGGGGGTGTACTCTCGATGCCATGATGATGGGTACTGTTACGGCAGTATCCCAGGACGAGTCAACCCAGGTTATTTATGCGTGCATCTCCAATGGGTGTCTGCTTCATTGCCTGCTTGTCATCCACCAAAACAAACAAAATAAATATGAATGCAATCAAATTGAAAACGAACAAAATTAGTAAACCCAACCTAAAAAAAAGTAGACCCCAGTTATACCATCTCTTATCCTAATGTAAGGGGTCTGCATTTTAATTTCTCCATTCAGTAGAATGACGTTACATAATACCAAATAAAAAAAACTGTACCAAATAAGAGAAACTACATCAATTGAAAACTTTCATCAACAACTCAAATGAATAGCACTTGTAATTCGAAGGTAAAATAATGGCATAATCAAGACTCGACCGTGCAGTCGTCTCCGGCGGGTCCTCTCGATGCCATGATGATGGGTACTGTTACGGCAGTATCCCTGGACGAGTCAACCCAGGTTATTTACGCGTGCATCTCCAATGGGTGTCTGCTTCACAGCATACTAGCCATCCAGCAAAACAACCAAAATAAACATGAATGCAATCAAACTGAAATCGAATAAAACTAGCAAAGCAAACCTAAAAAAGTAGATACTAATTATACCATCTCTTACAATAATATAAGCAGTCTGCGTTCTAACTTTCCAAAAAACTGTACCAAATATGACAAATTACATCAATTGAGGACTTTCATCAACAACTAAAATGAATGGCACTTGTAATTCGAAGGTAAAATAACGATATAATCAAAACTGGACCGTGCAGTCGTCTCCGGCGGGCCCTCTCAATGCCATGATGATGGGTACTCTTATGACAGTATGTCCGGGCAAGTCAACCCAGGTTATTTATGCGTGCATCTCCAATGGGTATCTGCTTCACTGCCTGCTTGTCATCCACCAGAACAAACAAAATAAATATGAATGCAGTCAAACTGAAAACGAATAAAACTAGCAAACCCAGCCTAAAAGAAATAGTAGACCCCAGTTATACCATTTCTTACACCAATGTAAGGGTTCTGTGTTCCAAAAATGGAGTACTGTTGCTATATTTAGGTAGGAGCTTTCCAGATCTCACATTCCAGTCTTGATAAACTTCAAAAGCGTCTCTGAGTTCTTGTGGGAGAAGAATTATTCTCCACCCTGCAACCTTTCTCTCACAGGCGGGATATGGCGAGCCTCTCACTTCTCTATCGCTACTACCATGGAAAGTGCTCGGACGAACTGTATCTCCTGGTTCCACCAGGTCAGATTTTCACGGCTAGAATCCGCCATGCCACTTACATAATAGCAAACTACCCACATTCTCTCCATATTCCATCAGTGAGAAGTAAGTTCCACTCAAACAGCTTCTTCCCGCAAACCATTGCTCTATGGAACAAACTCCCTAGGGGATGTTTCCTTGATCACTATAATCTTAACCTGTTCAAGTCTAGAGTCAACTGTTATTTTCCCCTCCTATCCATATTAACTACACTTTAACGTAACCTTCTACATCGAGTGGCCCCCGGGCCTTGTATGAAGAGTGAACCATACTGCAAAAAAAAGAGTGAACCATACTGCAAAAAAAAGAAGCTTCACTGTTGTAGCGTTGTGATGTGACTAAAACAAACTAAGTAAATGTATTTATATTTTGTTTGTTTTATATGGTTATCGTATCGGCATCTTTTATATGGTTATCGTATCGGCATCTTTTATATGGTTATCGTATCGGCATATTTTACTTATTCTCAATTCAGTTTACTGGCGGTATGTCTGGATACAAGATATGAATGAATTTCAAATCAGGTTGCTGATGTCGTATGGAAAAAGAAAAACACTAACTAGGCCAGCATTAAATCCTATAGAAACGGTCGGTCTGCGATTACAAGCCCCCATCAAACCTGCCCACCCCAACTTCATTTTCCACCCAAGAAACCATTTCCTCTTTGCAATTTCCTCGCTACCCACTTCTCTTGACTCAATCCTGACACATTCTTAACCCAAATCTAGACTTTACCCACAATTGTAACCTATTTTGATTTTATATTAGCGTTTTTACTTTTTAGTGGTGACGCCGTTCTCATTCGCTGAGGTCTTCTGCCAATTTCTTAATGCAGGAAATACTCCCCCTTACGAACTACTTTTGCACAAACGAAATAGTAATTTTAAACTTTTCATTAATTTTTAATCTACCAATGAATATATTTTATTATAAGTCTGTCAACATGATCCAAAGCATGTTTAACCGAATCGGGAAAGTTCTACGTTCCTAAAATATCAAATGTTCTATGCTAAGATTCTTCTCTTGCACTTTTTACTTGTAAAACTTTTTTCCGGCTTCTTGCTTTCCAAAAATTTAAATTCAGTGTCAGTCGTTATCTTATGTCTTCTTAATTTCTGTTCTTTTATTTTTCTTTCTCCTTAACAATGTTTATCTTTCAGACATTTTTATAATAAACAGTATTAATAACATTTACCGGTCTGAATGTCCGAGAAACTTTCATAGAAAATATTCGTCCTCCGACAGGAATCGAACCTGTATTCTATACGGAACCGTCATATAGCCTGACGTGCCTTAACCGTTTGAGCCACAGAGACCTGGCTAACCGAATGATCCTCTGTGGCTCAATCGGTTAAGGCACGTCAGGCTATAAGACGGTTCCGTATAGGATACATGTTCGATTCCTGTCGGAGCACGAATATTTTCTATGAAAGATTTTCGGACATTCAGGCCGGTAAATGTTATTAATACTGTTTATTATAAAACAGAGCATTTACTTAAATATTTGTATCTATAAAAAGAATGTATAAACATAAAAATGTCTTAAAAATAATTGTCGGACTTTGTCCATTTCATAATGTTTATCTTATAGACTTTCATGTGGTAGCGGCTTTGTTGCCTTGCTTGCGGTGAAATAATTAATCCTATGACCGGGTGTGGTCTTAGGAACGCTGTACTGCTGAATAGCTGACTAGTTCCTCCCGAATTGAAAGCCAGAGACATTCATTCATGCGTGACGTGTCTTGCGCTAGTAGACCTAACAAACACCATCCTTCTCCAAATCAAACGATAGCCGATGCGATGCGATGCTCTCCAACGTGAAGGCTCGCCTTGGTCACGGACACGTGGCATTTGATTCCAGGTGGGTAACCCTTTGCCCTGACCGTTGATTTTAGTTCAGGAAGCCCTTCGTCCAGCGATGCCGTGTAATCCCTGCATTGGCTGATATGGTAATCAAATGACAGGGAAAGACATTCTGTGTAACGCTTTTTAATCCTCTAAAATATCTTAATCGGACTAAAGTTATGTTCCTATTGATAGATGTATGTAGATGAATCGGAGGATATAACCGTAACGTTTCCCTCCTTCATACATATATTGTTATTACTACTACAACTACTACTACTACATCAGTCGATCTCCAGAGACCATGGATCTGCGTCCGAAGAGTTATGCCCTCTCCACAGCGCAGGTCTGGACAGCGTTTATTTTTTTAGAATTTATATGCAGAGTTGCCCTTCTAGTCCGGTTGCCCAGACTGCCCAACTAGTTACCCATAGTTAGAGGATTTGAAATCAGCTTTTTTCCTTCTCGTAGACCGGTTGCCACCCAAGGCTATAGAATCCCATCTGTTCTTTCTCTTCTTTTAACGGGACGTCTTTGTCCCTCTGTCTTTCTGTTTCTTTCTCTGTTAATTCTGAAGAGTTATGCCCTCTCCACAGCGCAGGCCTGGGCAGCGTTTTTTTTTATGAGAGATCCGCAGTCTCCCCTCTCCACGCCGCCGATGTCGTCCAAGGGAATGGCAGATGCCAATATAGCTTGGTACCAGCGTCGTCGCTGGAGTTGTTAAAACGAAAATGAACATATACATATGACTGCCTTAGAGACTCCGGCTCCGGATTTTAATGCAGAGTTGCCCTTCCCCTATTCTGGTTGCCAATCATCACCACATGACCCAGACTGCTCTACTATTTACTCATAGTTGGAGGTTTTGAATTCAGAGTTTTTTTCTTCCCCTAGACCGGTTGCCATGCAAGGCTATAGAATCCCGTCTGTCTTGCATATATATAATTCCATCAAAAAGAACATTCCTCTAGTCCGATAAAGTCTTTTAGTGGACGAAACGTGTTACACAATTTTTCCACTTTTGTCATTCAATTGCGCATTATTGTTCTGATATATATAAATGTATATATACACTCATATAAATATATATAAATATACAGTCTAGCCCATTATGAATGCTCGTTGAACTTACAAGAAAATTCTTTGACACTTTTTGTTTTTAATTTTGCTGAGTCTCTCGCCATCCTCCTCGCAAGAAAAGCCTGATGATTCGATCATGCGACTGATAGTAATAGGTTACACGGTACCAGTAATACAGGTAAAGTGATTTTTTTTAATTACTACTCAATGCAAGTCAGTTTCACCTGCGTCCATCCCTTCAGGTCGAACCACCTGTGATCACCTTCATATCAGTAATACTAGCACGTGTGACTAAGTTATACATTGGTAACTAGATTTGTTCTTTCTGTTCTCCCTTTAATGGGAAGTCTTCTCACTCTGTCTCTCTGTTTCTCTTCTTCTCTCTCTCAATTCCGTAAACTCCTGTATGAGGTGTAGGAACACAGCTTCACTACGTTAGGTGCTATTAACACACTTTCTGTAGCAAGTAGGTTTTTAAAGGGTGAGGGTCGGGTCTGCTCGACGCCCAACGAGCTTGGAATTAACAATTGTCCTTTTCTTAGACTGATTGCTAACCAAGGCTAGAAATCTCAGTCTGTCCTGCTAATTAACTCATAACTAGAGAGAAGAGATGGGCTCGTATCTTCCCCAAGGATATCTGCGCGAAACTAAATGCAACGAACTTGACCGGAATTTGATCTCGGCACTCTGATTTCACTTTCCGAGTTGCAAACCATTTACACTACTCGAACATCCAATGGAGCGTCTTACATGTAGGTGAATATTTTATGTGCCAAGACTTTGTATAAGTATCATACGTTTGAAAACTGTTTAATAAAAAGAGATATCCTTACATTTTAGGCAAGTTTAGGGAATATTTTAGCATCTTTTGTGAACTTGTCTAAAATGCAAGCATATCTCTCTTCCACCCCTGGTTATAGACTCTTCAAGATTAATGGTATCATGGAACCATTACAACTTGCTTTATGACAGCGAAGTGATGGGCACATCTATGTAAGTCTCCTTGCTCAGTGAAATTCCATCGAGAACAAAATGTCAGACTCCACTATCCCAGTTCACTTTTCATTGGGATTATAAAGGAATAAAAGTTTCTTCTTCGTCTTTTTCTTCTTTTAAATTTAAGAATATGGGAATGCGAGGGAAAATATACAGACATGAAAAGAAAGAAAGAAACAAGCAAACAAATAGGTTGAATTTTGATGATTTCACTCCAAGCAAGGTGATAATGCCACTAAGACGCAAGGGGTTACTGGGAGTGAAAGAGAATAATACTTTAGTGAGGAGAAAGAACAATAAAAGAACATTTTTCAAGAAGACAGAAGATGGCGATTGGAAGGTGGTGCTACTGGCAAGAAGTGCGAGAAAGGGAAATATTAGAATAGAACATACGGTTGCATCTAGCTAGTTCAACAATAAAATGTTGAGGCCTAGTTGCCAATCTAGTAGTAAGCTTAAACTCATGCAGTCGAAGTATCGATGATGAAAGCGCATCAGACCAACTAAGAAAAAAATATTTGTAGAAAAGATAGAGAGAAGCGACTTCACTTCGATGAAAAGTGACTGAAGTTGAGATGACCGGTTAGGATCGTTTACATTACAGATTCTTCTTTGAATGTTGTCAAGAATCTCGAGATAGACAGCAGGAACACCAGACCAGACATAGCAGCAATATTCAAAGAACTGACGGATGGTAGATTTATAAATGTGTGCAAGATGGATTCTGACGAGAAAAATTGTCTGCACGACACAGTGAACCAATTCGTAGCAATTGATTCAATATAATCAAAGAAAGAAAGAAAAAAGATATAGGTAGAAAGAAAGAAAGAAAGAAATAGAAATATATATATATATATATATATATATATATATATATATATATATATATAAAGAAATATAGTCTTAAAGTGTGCTATATTTATGGGATAAAGTGCTCAATATCAGAGATAGAGCGTGTGTAAATATAAAAGTGAACATAGAAGTCAACACTTAGAGGCGACAGTCTGTTTCATGCTAGATGCAATCATCGGGCCACGAGTGCTGTTATTTTTCTCGGCTATTTATATATACGGGTCAGTGACCCGTATATATAAATAGCCGATGGCGATATATAAATAGCCGATGGCGATTTATATATACGGGAGTCAGTGACCCGTATATATAAATAGCCGAGAAAAATAACAGCACTCGTGGCCCGATGATTGCATCTAGCATGAAACAGACTGTCGCCTCTAAGTGTTGACTTCTATGTTCACTTTTATATATATATATATATATATATATATATATATATATATATATAAATAAGTTGACATTTATAGTTTGAAAGAATGAAAGAACGAATATAGCCTGAAAGAAAGAAAAAAAATGAATGAAAAGAAAAGAAAAACACCAGAAGAAAAGTATGCAAAGAAAAGGGGAAAGAAAGAATGCCGGAAAATAAACGAAAAATTAAGTAAAATATTGAAATCAAGTTTAACATTTGAAAAGTTCGTTTTATTTTTTGACTTAAATTTTGACTCTCATTTGAAATTCCTAGTTTGCTTCTGAAGCTATTTCTTCCCGGAAATACCAGCCGGAAATCAAAAAGTTCTCAAGTACTTTGAAGAAGAAAGACAAAGATCAAAAAACGGACAAATATATGAGTTTCTATTAATTTCTGATATTTGCATGTAGCGACATCTGGCGGACCAAATTAAAGTCCCATCTATATTTAGTGGTTATTACAATTTCTAAGAAGTTTAGTTTTTACATGCTGTTTTTTCGAATAAAAATGTCGTCTAGTGAAAGAACAGACGGTAATCTTTATGCTCATCTGGATTTATAATTATATCGCGTTTCACACCAGTAACCAATCAAAATCTGAAAACAAATGAGAAAACCCAAAGTGATATTTGGAGACAGTGCTTCAGCCAAATTTGATAAAAATGAAACCATCTAAAAATGTATAAATAACCTCATGTATGAATTACTACGGGAGATAATTCTGGAAAAAGTCTTTTTTAAGTAGTCAGAAATTAGGATTTCAGTGTTTTTACATCATCTTTTTAGCATATACACTCATATCTCATTTAAACGGATAAAGCAAGAGAAACATCAAATACAATGATGCCGATTATCCGTAGATGCCGATGCTACGCATGTAATGACTAATATCAATAATTACATTACGAAAGAAAGGGGTCTAATATAGTATTGTACGTTTAATCAAGCAGACTATCCACTCTGAAATTGTAAAATACCTGTATACTGTAAATAGGCATTATTTTGTACTGCTTTTAAATTCTCCCTTTTCCGTTTTTCTACTCTTCCCCACCCCTGATTATAGAAAATGATGAATATAAAACATCTTAAACACACCGGCATATAAAAAGGTGGGGCGGGGGACCAATGAAGCAATAAGATACACGTGTGGTTATACTGATGTAAGCAAAGTGACAGCCCACCCAACTAGTGGTCAACTTGTGAAGCAACAACGAGGTCTGTAATACCAAGGTATGACTGTATCACGTATTCTTGATAAAATCCAAAGAAAAATCTGTAAAGTTATTAGTCCTGACCTGGCATCATGGCTTCAGTCACTTTCCCACTGTTGTAGCGTATTTTTTTTCCTTGTGTCTTTTCTATAAATATTTTCATGAGAATTGTTCTAATGAGCTTTCCTCCTTGGTACCTTGAATAGGTTTCATCGTTTTACTGCTGTCCTCCTGATTACTCTTCTTTTGTTCTCGCTCCTTAATAATGTTCCTGTTTTCGAATTCTTCCACGCCCAGTAACCCCTTGTGTCTTAGTGGCTTTACTGTCTTACATGGGGTGAACTAGATTAACACACATACACACACACACACACACACACACATATATATATATATATATATATATATAAAGGTACCTAAAAAAAATGAAAAAAACTGATACCTACAGCTTAAAATGGAAAATATTTCTTGAAGCTTTTATTTTAATTTCAAGCTAATCGATTAAATTTAATATTTCCAATGAGCAAAAGACTTTGCTGTATTTCAAAAAATAATTTAAAACTAATTAACTGGGAGGAGTTTTTTTAGTTATCTTTCATCGCAAAAGTTTTCCCGTTATTAAAACAAATCTTACCAAAAATAAAATGTACTTTTTCGAAACTTTATTTGAGGAATATTAGCTTATTTATAGGATAATTAATCTGATTTGAAATAAATATTATTCACTTTAAGTAGAAATATCGCAGAAATAGATTTTTTAACCTGACAGTAGCTGTTTTTTAACCCGACATTAGCTATTTTGGCGTCTGCTTGGTCTAATACTGTCCGCTGACCTGAGATGGAACAAATACATTGAATCAATAGCTTCATCTACCACAAGGAAAGTTGGTTCTATGTGTCGCGCCAGAAAGTTTTTCTCGCCTGAGTCCACCCTTCAAATTCACTGTCGAAACTGTTAAATGTAGCCCTATCTTCTACTGTAATAGTTTCATGTCTCGCCCTTACCGTCTGTGGAACTCCCTTCCTCTTACTTACTTCCCTGATAACTATAATCTTCAATTATTCAAATGCAATGTCAATCGACATCTTCAGTTCATCCTTTCCTCTATCACGCCTCTTCACTCTTGCTCCCACCCTCTGTAACCCCTTGCGTGCTAGTGGCACTCTCGCCTTGCTTGAGTTAAAAAGAAAAAAAAAGAAAGACAGGTTTTAAATATTTTATGAAGAAGAAAAATGTAAACTGGGTGATAGTGTTCCAATCGGTCGTGATCTTCGAGTGGTTTAAGACACCCACAGTAAAAGATTTTATCTGGGTCTGAAGCAACTTGTGATTTGGTACTGCATCAAAAATAAAATCGAGATGTTAGAACTTCAAAACAACCACACCCTGTCCACGAGTATGTAAAAAGAAAGTAATGTAAATAAATAGGCGAACGCCTTTGGGTTCAAGTGCCACTTAGCCAGAAGTTAGGGAATTCGGATCATGCGCTTATATAGCCTATCCGTATTCTAGAAGAGCCAGTCACGAGGTATCCATTGAGGTGTAAGGAGTTAGGTTTGGAGGAGCGGTCGAGGAGAGGGGAAGTCGCAGTCAGCAATGTGGAGAAGGACAGTGAGTGTGGCAGTTGCAGTGGGAGATAGACAGAAGACCAGTCGAATTTCTCATTTGTCGAAGGAAAGATCTGCTCCGTTAGTCTGTCGTGAGAGAAGACAGAAGATATCCAAAGTGACACTTACGTAATCCTTGTCTTTTTTGTTGTTTGTTTTCTGAATAGTTGTCTAATGTTTCAGCCCTTGTTTTTTTGTTTAGTTTTTTGTTAGTTTGTTTGCTTTTTGGATGGTTGTTTAATGTTTCAGTCATTGTTTTTTGGATGGTTGTTTAATGTTTCAGTCATTGTTTTTTGAATGGTTGTCTTATATTTCAGTCCTTGTTTTTTTTTTTTTGTTGTTTTGTCTTTTTTGTTTTTTGTTAGTTTGTTTGCTTTTTGGATGGTTGTTTAATGTTTCAGTCATTGTTTTTTGAATGGTTGTCTTATGTTTCAGTCCTTGTTTTTTTTTTGTTGTTGTTTTGTCTTTTTTGTTTTTTGTTAGTTTGTTTGCTTTTTGGATGTTTGTTTAATGTTTCAGTCATTGTTTTTTGAATGGTTGTCTAACGTTCCAGTCCTTGTTTTTTGAATGGTTGTCTTATGTTTCGTTCCTTGTCTTTTTGTTGTTTGTTTTCTGAATAGTGGTCTAATGTTTCAGTCCTTGTTTTTTGAATGGTTGTCTTATCTTTCGTTCCTTGTCTTTTTGTTGTTTGTTTTCTGAATAGTGGTCTAATGTTTCAGTCCTTGTTTTTTGAATGGTTGTCTTATGTTTCGTTCCTTGTCTTTTTGTTGTTTGTTTTCTGAATAGTGGTCTAATGTTTCAGTCCTTGTTTTTTGAATGGTTGTCTTATCTTTCGTTCCTTGTCTTTTTGTTGTTTGTTTTCTGACTAGTGGTCTAATGTTTCAGTCCTTGTTTTTTGAATGGTTGTCTTATGTTTCGTTCCTTGTCTTTTTGTTGTTTGTTTTCTGAATAGTGGTCTAATGTTTCAGTCCTTGTTTTTTGAATGGTTGTCTTATGTTTCGTTCCTTGTCTTTTTGTTGTTTGTTTTCTGAATAGTGGTCTAATGTTTCAGTCCTTGTTTTTTGAATGGTTGTCTTATGTTTCGTTCCTTGTCTTTTTGTTGTTTGTTTTCTGAATAGTGGTCTAATGTTTCAGTCCTTGTTTTTGAATGGTTGTCTTATGTTTCGTTCCTTGTCTTTTTGTTGTTTGTTTTCTGAATAGTGGTCTAATGTTTCAGTCCTTGTTTTTTGAATGGTTGTCTTATGTTTCGTTCCTTGTCTTTTTGTTGTTTGTTTTCTGAATAGTGGTCTAATGTTTCAGTCCTTGTTTTTTGAATGGTTGTCTTATGTTTCGTTCCTTGTCTTTTTGTTGTTTTTTTCTGAATAGTGGTCTAATGTTTCAGTCCTTGTTTTTTGAATGGTTGTCTAATGTTTCGTTCCTTGTCTTTTTGTTGTTTGTTTTCTGAATAGTGGTCTAATGTTTCAGTCCTTGTTTTTGAATGGTTGTCTTATGTTTCGTTCCTTGTCTTTTTGTTGTTTGTTTTCTGAATAGTGGTCTAATGTTTCAGTCCTTGTTTTTTGAATGGTTGTCTTATCTTTCGTTCCTTGTCTTTTTGTTGTTTGTTTTCTGAATAGTGGTCTAATGTTTCAGTCCTTGTTTTTTGAATGGTTGTCTTATGTTTCGTTCCTTGTCTTTTTGTTGTTTGTTTTCTGAATAGTGGTCTAATGTTTCAGTCCTTGTTTTTGAATGGTTGTCTTATGTTTCGTTCCTTGTCTTTTTGTTGTTTGTTTTCTGAATAGTGGTCTAATGTTTCAGTCCTTGTTTTTTGAATGGTTGTCTTATGTTTCGTTCCTTGTCTTTTTGTTGTTTGTTTTCTGAATAGTGGTCTAATGTTTCAGTCCTTGTTTTTTGAATGGTTGTCTTATGTTTCGTTCCTTGTCTTTTTGTTGTTTTTTTCTGAATAGTGGTCTAATGTTTCAGTCCTTGTTTTTTGAATGGTTGTCTAATGTTTCGTTCCTTGTCTTTTTGTTGTTTGTTTTCTGAATAGTGGTCTAATGTTTCAGTCCTTGTTTTTGAATGGTTGTCTTATGTTTCGTTCCTTGTCTTTTTGTTGTTTGTTTTCTGAATAGTGGTCTAATGTTTCAGTCCTTGTTTTTTGAATGGTTGTCTTATCTTTCGTTCCTTGTCTTTTTGTTGTTTGTTTTCTGAATAGTGGTCTAATGTTTCAGTCCTTGTTTTTTGAATGGTTGTCTTATCTTTCGTTCCTTGTCTTTTTGTTGTTTGTTTTCTGAATAGTGGTCTAATGTTTCAGTCCTTGTTTTTGAATGGTTGTCTTATGTTTCGTTCCTTGTCTTTTTGTTGTTTGTTTTCTGACTAGTGGTCTAATGTTTCAGTCCTTGTTTTTTGAATGGTTGTCTTATGTTTCGTTCCTTGTCTTTTTGTTGTTTGTTTTCTGAATAGTGGTCTAATGTTTCAGTCCTTGTTTTTGAATGGTTGTCTTATGTTTCGTTCCTTGTCTTTTTGTTGTTTGTTTTCTGAATAGTGGTTTAATGTTTCAGTCCTTGTTTTTTGAATGGTTGTCTTATCTTTCGTTCCTTGTCTTTTTGTTGTTTGTTTTCTGACTAGTGGTCTAATGTTTCAGTCCTTGTTTTTTGAATGGTTGTCTTATGTTTCGTTCCTTGTCTTTTTGTTGTTTTTTTTTCTGACTAGTGGTCTAATGTTTCAGTCCTTGTTTTTTGAATGGTTGTCTTATCTTTCGTTCCTTGTCTTTTTGTTGTTTGTTTTCTGACTAGTAGTCTAACGTTCCAGTCCTTGTTTTTTGAATGGTTGTCTTATCTTTCGTTCCTTGTCTTTTTGTTGTTTGTTTTCTGACTAGTGGTCTAATGTTTCAGTCCTTGTTTTTTGAATGGTTGTCTTATGTTTCGTTCCTTGTCTTTTTGTTGTTTGTTTTCTGAATAGTGGTCTAATGTTTCAGTCCTTGTTTTTTGAATGGTTGTCTTATCCTTCGTTCCTTTTCTTTTTGTTGTTTGTTTTCTGACTAGTAGTCTAACGTTCCAGTCCTTGTTTTTTGAATGGTTGTCTTATGTTTCGTTCCTTGTCTTTTTGTTGTTTGTTTTCTGAATAGTTGTCTAATGTTTCAGTCCTTTTTTTTTTGTTTTTTTTGTTAGTTTGTTTGCTTTTTGGATGGTTGTTTAATGTTTCAGTCATTGTTTTTTGAATGGTTGTCTAACGTTCCAGTCCTTGTTTTTTGAATGGTTGTCTTATGTTTCAGTCCTTGTTTTCTTTATTTTGTTTGTTTGTTTTTAATAGATGTCTAATATTACATTCCTTGTTTTTTGTTTCTTTGTTTTTTGAATGGTTGTCTAATGTTTTATTCCTTTTTTCTTTTTTCTTTTTTTTTTTTTTGGTTTGTTTGTTCGTTTTTCTCCCTATTCTTATTCCTTAAGAGCAAGTCAGTAGAGAATGCTAACTGTGTGTGAGGAGATATGGATCAGTTTACCACTTCCGTTTTATAAAATACTGCGAAAATATGGAGACAGAAATTGTGCCATATGTCTAATAAAAATTTCCATTCAAAACTATACGTTTACCTTCTGTAAACTTGTAATCGTTTCATCACTGGTTCGTCAGTTTTTCATTAAACAGAAACCAGAAACCAATTTGATTGTAACGCTGTTTTATGTAAACAACCGAGCTGATAAGTACAGTAGAGTTTGAGACACCGTGGAAGCTATATATAATTTATAATTTACTAAGTGTACACTACACATGCCACAAGGCCACAAGTATGGAGCACCCAATAAGGATCGCACTCATACTCAGTCGTAATTGATCTAGCGAAACAAACTTGCTAACCGTTTCTTATACAATAGCTTTCAACATTTTATTTCATGCAAACAAGAAAAAATACACTATAAAATGAAGTTATTAGATTGTGGTTAAATGCAGTAGAATCCCCGAAAACCGGACTAAGAAGGCCTTCCGGATATGAGGGATTCCGGATATGAGGAATTGGTTACAAAGTCCGGATATGAAGGTTTATATTTAGATTAAAATAAAAGAACTGAAATCAGGTTTAACATTTATTTTCAGTGTTTTATAGTAAACAAAATAAGCTAATGGTGAGTGAAATATAACGGAACTGATTTTTACGGAAAAAGAAATAAATTATGTAATGTCAATGAAAATTCATTAAATTAAGTATACCACGTATGCAAATCAAATTTTAAAAAAAACGAGGATTTTTTAATCGCTGTTTCATAATGATTCTTTCTCTTCTAATCTCATTCTCAACCTTTTCCGCATTTCGTTTTGTTTTTGTTCTTGAAATTTTTTAAACGAAAGACACTTTTTAACTCTGCGTGCTTTGTTGCCTTCGTCATAGATGAATGCTGGCTTTCTTTCCATAAAACTGACAACCTTTTCAATAGCTTTTTCAATTTCAGTCCAGGTTTCATCACAATCATGTTTTTCTTTTTATTTCTTTGTTCATTCTGACAGTGTGAACGCTGGAGAATAGTTTCTTTGGAAGATTTTATATCATACAATGTTGACTTTCCTATGTTGAATTCAGCCAATAGTTACAATGAACTTTTACCAGCGTTTAGTCTATTTAAAATTTCCGCTTTTTGCGATAACTCTTAAGTTGTTCTTTTCATCTTATTCCCATCATCTTTTGCACCAATACAAGCCATTAAGGTGAAATAAACATAAGCAATTATCCAGAGTAAATTTCCTGAAAAACAGAAATTTCAAATCAGTTACATATCACCCAAATAGTTCAAATATACACATCAAAATCATGTCCGGATATGTGGGATTCAGGATATAAGGGATTCCGGATTTGAGGGTTTCCGGATATGAGGCATTCCGGATATGAGGGATTCCGGATATAAGGGATTCCGAATATGAGGGATTCTACTGTATAGTTATTTCCTAAACGAAGCTTAGATGTGGCACAAGATTGAAAGTATGACGCTCCTAGTGAGGATACAGCGAGACAAACGTGCTAACCATTACATCACGTTGAAGTGCACAGATTGTGGTCAGATATAAGTCCTTTGTAGATTTCGAATATCATGAAAGAGAATAATGTTTATGCTTGAATATATAAAAGTGTTTTTAGACCGTTCCGCTTTTAAGGCAGTCTAAAAATATCAATGTAAGCGTATGAAAAATGAAAACCCGTAACTTGACAATAATTTATTCAAAGAAATGACTTACGCAATTAGTCAAGACAAGCTGGCACAACCATAAAGCAGAAAAATACTATTTACTAATACAATTACTATTCTCATTAGTGACTTGAAGCAACCTACTGTCAACAGAAGATAATTTGAGATTTTTTTTTCAAGGAGTACACAAGCAGTTAATATTGCTTCCTGATATTCACTTTTGAATACGAAATGCTTACCATGTTCATAAACACCTTTATGATTTATGCTTCCGGATTGGGTTTAGATACGCGAAACAAGGTAACTACACTATAAACCTGTTGTTTTCTTTATTAAATCTGATTTTTACCTAAATATTTATTACTTGCACTAGTAGCGAAAGCTAGACAATTATCGGGCATGAAAGTTATTTTTATTTTGATTGCCATCTTCTAATGTCCGAAGGCTGGCCTTAACAAATTCAATGGGGGACAAGTGGTTATTTTAAATCTTTCGTCTAGATTCCATTATCGATAATTGCCGCTCAAAACATAAGCCTCTTAAAAAAAGAAAAAAAAGAAAACTCATAAGTTGTACATCTAATATGAAAATAGCACTTAAAATGCTGATCTGACCAGTTTTCAGTTCTTACCGGGACAGTTAAATTTTATTGAAATTTCGGCTTTTCCCACTCAGTGGCCAGTGTCAAAGTTCAATGGACAACTCTGGGAGGTCGAGTCTGGAAGGGTCGTAAAACTCTGGGAAGAAATGTTAATATCAGATTTTTAGGAACACGTGACAATGTCAGGGGTAAATAAATTTGTTTTTGACCTGAAAATATAGAGGAAGTGAAATCCACAAACGAAATTCCTCCCAAGCCGCAAAGGGAATGCCAAATAGAGAAAGTCTTTCAGGGAATTTCCTCTCGGGAATTAAAAAAAAAATCAAACCCAATATCGTTTTTCAGCTGGGTATCTGGGACCGGGTGTCCAGTTGAGGAGGCGAAGAGATGGCCATTATTATTTCCCTTCCCTTTCTTACTCTCTCTCTCTCTCTCTCTCTCTCTCTCTCTCTCTCTCTCTCTCTCTCTCTCTCTCTCTCTCTCTCTCCATTCCCTTTTTCTGTCTCTCTCACTTTTTCTTTCTTTCTCTCTCTCTCTCTTTCTGCCCCCCCCCCTTACGTTCTTAAATTCCAATATTTGTTAGAACAGTTTTGTGAATGTCTGGATATGTGCGTCTACAACTTCCTGTAAATGCCACTGTAAATATATCTTTATCTGTAGAAAAATGCCACTGGAAAATTCACAAACGAGGATTTCCTTGCAGACTCTATAAATAATTCTAGTCACAGGTCAGAGATGAAGGACTATACACGAATTTTTTTTTTTTTTTTTCAGATTTTTTAGTGTTTTGCTGCTAACCGGGTGACTAGAACGCTCATCATCTTGAACAAACACTCGACCGTCCTTAAAATATACTTGCAACTAAAAAAAAAAGAAGACTTTCACCAAAAGCGTAACAAAGCATCTCAAATACTTAGTAAATTTGCCGAGCTTCACGCAAAATTTGATGATGGTAAATTGCCAGGAATTATCAGCGTAAAGATTACCAAATCATCAATTCATTCCTTTCCTAGAGACATTGATACCAAATCATCATTTCGTGCCTTTCATAGAGACATTGGTACCAAATCATTAGTTCATACATTTCTTAAAGGCAATGGTACCAGATCATTAGTTCATACCTGCCCTAGAGACAATGACACCAAACAATAATTTCCTACTTTTCCTAAAGGCATTGGTACTAAATTATTAGTTCGTATATTTCCTAACGATATTAGTATCAACGCATGATCATACCTTTCTTAGCGGCATTGGTACCACATCATCTGTTTGTATCTTTCCTATCAAATAAAAGATTTAAACACTCAATATCTTTTCTTTTTTTTCTTTTTTTTTTGTATATAATAGAAATGTGCTTTGTGAAAAACAAGCGGGAAATATTGTCATGTTGGTATTTATTTATTTTTTTCTTTTATCAGTGTTATTTATTTTCTCTACCTTTCAATGAAGGTTTCGCGTTGCTGAAAAATAAGCCACAATTGTCGACTTCTCCGAAACTGAATCTCAGCGGAAACAGAATAAAATTCTTGGATTTTGTAAAATGATATTTCTTAATCAGATTCGCGAAAACAACGACCAGCAACTTACTATTTACTCTTATTCTTTTTATTATATCATTTCAGCGGGACGCTGCTGTGCAATTTATAAATTATATCAGGAACTCAACAGCAGATTCACAAAGCATTGCAGATACCGTAAAAGAAGCAGCTGCATCTGGATTCTGACATATTTACGGATACAGTGTGTCTACAAAATTAGAGACCTCACGGAATTTAAATTAAAGATTAAATGAACACAAAAGACATCTTTTTTACAAAACAATACACTCAATGCATACTCATAATTTGATTTAAAGAAGGCCGCTTTAATTAAAAATGAAAGCAATTTTCAAAAGAAGTCGCTACAAGTTACACTTGAAGTCTTCTTTGAAGAGTCAGATATCAGTTTACCTGGAAAGAAACGACGCAGTTATTAACAAGAAGAGTAGAAATTAATATACAAGATTTCACAGCTCTAGCAAAACTCCTTCATAGTCAACCTATGAACTTTTCAACCCACCCTAGTAAATAAAAGAAAGTGCTTTAAACATAAGATCATCTACAGTAAATTTGCATCCATTTTCTTACATTTCATCTTTCCTGACAGATCTCCTATCACAATCAGGGACACTTAATAATAAATTTGATAAAAACTTAAACAAAAAAAGTACGAGGAAACTAAATGATGTTGGCTAGAATATATGCCCGGACACAGTCGAGACGCCAGGTCAGCATTGACTATATTACAGACCGTTCTTTGGATTTTGTCCAGTATCTCGAGAGATAAAGGAAGAGCACCAGACTAGATAAGGCAGCAATATTCAATGCACAGGCGAATAGTAGATTTATAAATGTGTAAGATGGATTTTGACGAGAAGATTGTCTGGCATGACAGAGTGAACCAACTTTGCTAGCATCAGACCTGGTAAATAATTCAATATAATCACTTCAATCCATGTCAGTGGAAAACGTGGGACCAAGAAGGCTCAAAGTGTTGCTATCCTGGAGGTAAGCATCCGCCATGCTGATGGAATGTCAAAAAAAACAAAAACTTCTCTCTTATTAAAAGATAACAATTTAGTTTTGGAAGCTTCAAAATTTACAAGTAATTCCTTGCCCCAGTTAACAACTGTGGAAGTCATCTTCAAGAGCAACTGCCAATTTTACTTTGTCTGACCTATCGCACTTACGATTAAGATAGGAGTAAATAGTTGTGTTATTAGCCTAAATACCTAGCTGGGACTTGATCTGTGCGGAAAGTGGAACCAGACTGCTCTAGTCTCTCTTCTATGTTACATGTCAGGGTAGGTAGATCCCTCTAGCGTAGGGTAGCAGCCAGTTTAGGATAAGTAAAACTCTGAATGCAAAACTGTGATGGAGACAACGAGAAATCACTTCAATATCTTTCCCGAAAAGTCACTGCACTACACAAATGATAACGTGAAGGAGTGTGTGGGGAGGCATGATCGTCTACCCATAGCCCCGGGCTACATCTGGCCCGCGAAGGAGTTTTGTCCGGCCCGCCAATTTATAAACCTGGACACAAATTATTTAATTAATTTGTGGAGCAAGTGGCAGAAACATAGCAGTTGGAGTTAATCGACTTGCAACGCGACGAAGTTTTTAAATCAAAATGTAATTGCGAATCCACTGCCTATTTAATGGTATCATTATTTGGAAGTACATCTGCTTGTGAACAACTGTTTCGAAAATGAAATATACTAAAATCGTTTTTCGAACAAGGTTGGGTGATGACCACCTGGGGGATGTTTTGCTTCTGTTGCCGACAAATATTTCACCTGATGTGAAGAAGTTATCGAACTATAAGCAGAAACAGGTGTCTCATTAAATAATATTCCATTTTTAAATGTATTTCATTTGTAGTAAGGAATTTGCATTTTTTAATGATTGTGTTAGTTGTTATCCTGTTATACCTGAAGTAAAATAAGGAAACTTGTTTAAATAATTGTAGTAATCTAGGAAAGTTTACTGAATAAGGAATAACCAAAACGGAGGTTGGAAATGAAATGGTAATCTTTATAACATCAACAAAATACAATACTCGCCAGCGGCGTGAAGTAGGTAAACCACTGCTAGTGGAGGACTACTGAAACAGCATATTATTCCCACTTACGATAGTGTTCAACGTATTTATGAGGATTGGGAGATACCCATTAGTGTTCATAGGTACGGTACATAACAATAATATAGCATTAACTTCGTTGTTTTTTTTTAAACCTCCAGACCAAGGCAGTCTTCTTGGCGTAGCGGTCAGGGGTTTGAAACAATTTATTATAGTAAATTTGATATCATGGCCCTCCTCCAAGACATTGCATAGCTGTCTGGCCCACTCGCTCCAAAAGTTTGCTGAATCCTGGTCTACATCCTGAAAGGATATAATATTTAAAAAACAGTTAACTTTAAACACGCATCTTCCGCTTTTTGATCTTCGCGGGAAAAAATGTTAGTTTTGTTCAAGATAATGACTGATGATTGGAAAGTGATTTATTACGAGAATCCGAAACAGAGAAAATCATGCTTCAAGTTCGAAGATAGCCTTGAGCAATTCAATCTAAACAGAATCTACATGAAAAATAGATCTTTATGGGGAATTAAAGGGAAATTGCTGAGACCTGTTGAGACCTATTTTTTCTAGTTCACTCGAGAGTCACTCAAGATAGAGGGTTACTGAATGAGGTGAGTGATATGAATGCAAGAGTGAGAAAGAAGTGAAGATTATAAGGATGAGGAGACATAGCGATTGACCCTTGACCTGAAAAGGTTATGATTGTAGTCTTCAAAGAAACATCCACGCAGGAGTTTGTTCCACAGAGTTTGTTTCCCTGGAAAAAGATGCCCGATTGACCCCCCCCACACACACACACACACACACACTTACATTTGGCTCTAAGCTATGTAGGGTTTGTATCTTGAAAAATCAGTTATTCTCCAAAAATTGTTAATGCAATATTAACACAAAAATTATTTTTACAATCCAAAATATATTTTAGCTTTAAATAAATCAAAAAATGGGTTAGTAAGCCATAAGAAAATAATGAAATCTTACATTTGGATATCGTGAGAAACGTGAATGATTCGACTCCGTGGTAGTGACATTGTGTTCCCTAGCTGTGAAGGTTTGAACAGGTGGAACTAAAGATGGGAGCTCATCTGAACATTGGCGATGGAAACTGCGACTGAGTAGCGATCAGCTTGCAACTTTCCGTCTGTGGGCTATGAGGTTGTAGAGTAGAAAATAAGTCTTCTTCGATAAGATCGGCCACAGTTTCTAAATTGGATAATTGTGACTGCCGTTTCAAAGAATACATTGTGATATATTTCTTAATATTCTTTTATTTTTACTAATCTTCATTAATGATGTTCAGGTAGCGTAACGGTTATTGCTTTTAAAAAATGGAATCGTCGAGCCGAGTTCTAATTCCGGCCTAGTTTGTTGCATTTACTTTTTGCACTAATGCCGCTAGGAAAGGCTTAAATCTATCTCTTCTCCCCGAATCTATTAGTTAAATAGCAGAGTAGATTGGACTCTAGATTGGAGAAAGACAAGTAAGAATTCCAAAACCTTGAAGAAGTTAACAGCTGGCCACTTCACTATCTTCCCCAAGTGACAGTGATCGCGGGGACTGAGCATTTTCTCCTTGACCCAAATGCTCAGTACCCACGATCACTGTCACGCTGGCGTCGATATTACTCGAACTCGGACCTCTCTTAATGCAATGAGGAAGGTGTTGCTGTTGCTGTGTTGGAATCCACGAGAGCAGGTACTTTCTCCCATCTCAAATGAAAGGAGAACAGATACTATGCATTTATCCCTGACTTCTTCACTAAGGCAGGTTATGACACAAGGTCTTTGATATTTGTGTGAGGTGCCCATGCACATGGGCTGAGGACAAAATTGTCCAGCCTCTTGGAAATTTATTTATTACGAAAATTCCGTGTGTGTTGTTATGTAGCATTAGGAATGTTTGGTTTTTCTAAAAAATAAAAACTCATTATAAAAATTGCTTAAAATTCTATTTTAAATGATACAAGGTGGTACTTAGCTAAAAGTCTTTGCAATAACATCCCTTGTGTCACTGAAAATATTTTATTTTGAAACAGAATTTTAACCCTGAAAATTTTAGTTCATTCAAAGGTTTATAGGTCTTCCTTTTTTATTTATGCTGGATTGTCTTAAGTAGATTTATTACAAAAATATTGCAGTAAGTATATTCACTTATTACGATCACTGTTTTCACGTTGCAACGTCCACCATTTTGTTTATTGAAAAAATTTTACAATGCCAAATTTATTAGAATATCCGGTTGTAAAGAAGAATTTTTGCACATAAAGTTAATCTCATATTTATCGCTTATTCTTCATCTTCATAATGTCACAAATTTTGATAATGAAATTATATTCTTCCTATCGGATTTGTGCTTTTATTTTCGAGTTGTGTTGGAGTTTTTCTAGCGTTTAATTTAGTAAAGTTTGTTACTTGGGATAAGCTTGGTTTACATATAATTAGGTACCTCCAAAGATTCGAAAAAAATGAACATATATGATGAAAAGCTGCTCAAACTTAATAAAAACTTAAATTTTTATCGTCAAAATACTTGTTAAAACTAAAAGAAAAAAACAGAAATTTTTATGTAAAAATATTTCTATTATTCCTTTTTTAGAATCTTAGAAATTTTAATTAAAAATCTTGTATTTCTGGCCTTAACATGAGGCCATAAATTTGTATAGGAAATTTGAGCGCCTTTTTGCGGCGAAAACAGACTGATTTGGTAATAATGGTTGGATTTTAATGAAACTTTCAGGATAAATGAATTAAAATGTTTTTCTGATGTTCCTTTTTTAGAAAATCGTAGTAAAACATATTTTTATTTTTATTTTACATCTGTTACCCACTACATAATTTAATTTTATGACATTTCAATATATTTTTTTTTGTGTAGCGTTTAATGTGTGGTTATAAGGACACGTCTTCAAAGAATTTAAATATTCAATTTTTTTCTTTTTTTGGTCAAGTTACAGAAAATCTGCTCTGGATCGTAAAATAATGCAATAAAACTAAAACATTATTTCATTAGAAAATCTTTTAATTGCTTTTATGAGTAAAATAAATTATGAAAATTATTGTCTTACGAAAACAAAATTCGATGAATAATGAATTTTTACAAGAACTGTTTTAATTTTTTTTTTTAATTTAATTAGAATAATTTATAAACTTTTAAATCTTTAAAAATTCTGTATTAATTTGTAGCGGTCAAGTGGTATTGTTATTAAATTAAATCAGCATGTACTAATCATAAATAGGTAAGTTTCCTACAATTCGACGACCATCGGTATTTTAAAAAAAGTAATTTTTTGTGTGTGTGTATAAACGTGACGATTTTGTTTTGTAAACACGGACGTCCATACACGACATTATCAGAAAATAACGGTGATTATATACACATACATACATACACACACACACACACACACACACACACACACACACACACACACACACACACACACATATATATATATATATATATATATATATATGTATGTATGTGTGTGTGTGTGTGCTTATGTGTGTGCATAGACATATATAGCAAATTTAAAATTCATTGTTTATTTTCTAGCATTTCCTCGACAAGCGTCTTCGCACGTAAGACTATAAAGTACCTAAAATTCAATAATATATTAGAATGCTTAAAAATAAATTTTTTAAAGATTACTGTATCGTTAAATACAAATATATAAAAAACCATTTACATTGTATTCTTCATGTAGTTTTGATACAATTATCTCCTCCTTTCTTTTCCTAAGTATCAGGTTGTCGATAAATGTGTCAACACCTCATAAAAACATGCACCTCCGTGTTACAAAAATGCCTTTCTGCGATATTTGAAACAAAAAGTAAGTAATATCTGTTTTAATTCAGATTAATTATAATTTAAATCAGTTAGTATTTCTCAAATAATTTTTCAGACTAGTATATTTTATTTTTGAAAGATTTTTAATAAAGAGAATTATATTGTGTTGGCTGATTTGTCAATATGGACGACTTTAGATTCAAATCAATTTAAATTTGATTTGAAATATAGCAAAGTATTTTGCTTATTAGAAATAATAAATTTAATCTATTTGCTTTGGAATTAGAACTTAAATATAACCATCAAAAAGATTTTTCATTTTAAACCTTAGGTATCGCTTCTTTTGGGGTTACATACAGACAATGGTTCATGTTTTCTCGATATTTGCTTAACAGTGGATTTTATTTCCTTGGTCTCTGGTAAATTCTTCAAAGATTGTTTGCTAAATCATAACATGGTTCAAGCGGTGTATGTTTTATTACTGTACAAAATGTTATTTACTTATTTCATACTGAAAAATATTACTTCTTCAATTAATGTTAACGAATATAAATTGATGTTAGATAATATAACATTAATCCGGGATATAATTGCTCAACTTGGGTTTTGCATTAGTTGATATTTTTTTAGTTATTTCACTCCAAGCAAGGCAGTAAAGCCCCTAAGACTCGAGAGGTTATTGAGTGTAAAAGAATTTTAAAAAATAGAAAAAAATTTAAGGAGCGATACCAATAGAAGAGTCATCAAGAAGACAGTATATAACGATTGGCATTGCATTTAAATTTTTGAAGATCAAAGTTGGCTAGAAAGCAAGAAGCCGGAAGAGAGTTCCACAAGCGAGAAGTGCGAGAAAAGAAACTATAGGCATAGAATCTAGCCAATTCAACTGTGAATTGATGAGACCTTGCCGCCAGTCGGTCGTCTGTATCATCATTTTGGAATAGGTCCCTCAAGATATTCACTTTGTATAATCGCCGCCTACTGAATACAAGAACACACCCCGTCGATCAACGAGTGTTCCATCGTATTTAGAGCTTAACACGTCGCCCATTATAAAAGAATGGGTGAGTTTTCTACGATTAATGCTTAATCGGGAAAAGATAACGTATTCCTTTATGGTCTTCGAAACTCCTCGCATCACTTTGAAGCTGACACCATTTTTTTTTCTGTAAGATCTCGCCATTTTAAAATCTGTATCAGTCAGTTATGTGCCATGCGTGATACACGATGAGGCGATCATGTATCTGACGAGGTAGACCAGTTGTCATCCAAGGTTAAAGAACCTGGTCTGTCTTGCTATTCATCCATAGCTGGGGTGGGAGAAGAAGAGGATTCATACCTTTCCCAAGTTATGAATTTACGTAAGTGGATGTAAAGGATTCGACAGGAATTCGAACTCGGCTCTCCGATTTCTCAATCAGAGCCGCTAAATCGGGAAAAGATAACGTGTCCTTTCTGGTTTTCTAAACTCCTCCAGGAAGGTCTGTATATGGGGCCATAAAGACGTCAGGTTGACAGGGCTGCTGAATCGGCTTTGTCGTTTTCTTTAATTCCTAATATAGATCAAATGGAGCATAATTATTTTTAAATTATACAAAGAGTTTACCTAAGATTTTCACAATTAAGGTTTCCTCTATTTACATTATTCGGACTATACTTCAGGTGTTTGGAATGTCAGACTGAAGGTAGACTGTTCTAGTTCCACGTGCCATGTCAGTTATCTCCTGTCAATTCCCCTCTCTGCCTTAATCGGGTATTGAACTCACACTCTTTGGGTCCTGTCACTGGATCTAACTAACGCCTTTATCCACTGTGCCATGTGCCCTTGAGGACATCTGTGTATCAATTTCTGGGTATTATAAACCTAATGTCTCCAGAGTTTGCCAGAGCTCATATTGCAATTTTTGTTGTTATTATCGCTTTTCTCTGGCACTCCTTATTACTGGTTTCCATATTGTATTCATTTCTGTGCTTGGTCGGCTCAGGAGATTTTTGTGGCCTAGCATATGTGCTGATTTCCTCTATACTGTTTTTTCTCTTCCAGGGATAATAGCACAGAAATGGGGTCTGGGAAGATGAATTCTTTTTAAGTTGCTTACTGAAATAATGTTGAATGCCAAATCTATTACACAGGTTGCGGGACTAAAAAAATGAATGTGTCTTTTGGAAGGCGTTGCCTAGCAATTGTTTTTTTTGTTTTTTTGCAAATGACTGCAGTTTTGCTCTTGTCTTTGGAGCCGTCTCCCAAAAATGTAGTTTTCTTTGGAATAATGTTCCTTAATAGTAGGAAAGCGAACTTTCTAATCACTCAGCCACACGTCCATTCAATCCTATTTACGGTAACATGTAATTGCATTGTTCGTAATTTGCATATGTTGATGTTACTGTCTCTTTAGAAAAAGGTCCCTTGAAGACAAACAAATGCGGGATATTTTTAACAGAAATATTTCCTTAAAGTTCGATTTTAGTCTATTTTTATGGGCCCTAATTTAATATAGGAATTATTTAATGAGAGTTTTTAATTTTATTAGTTTATAAGGTGAGGAATTGTTTTCCATTTCCATTTTGTCCCTCCAACTACGCTAAAACGGTTCATTGTTTCCTCTTTGGATGTTGTGACGATTTCTAGTTTTGCACTTTGATTTCAAGGGGGGTCGTTGACGTTTTTTTTTTTTTTTTTTTTTTCGTTAAATGGTTCATGCTATATTGAGGATATTTCTTTTGGGGATTACGGATAAGAAATTTCCTTTAGTAGAATGAGATGGTCACTGATTATAAGATTTTGGTTTTAAAAGAGATTTGGGGCTGTTGTCTAAGACAGGAGTGGACAAACTGCGAGACGCGTGTAGCCCGTCTGATGATTTGAAACTATCCGCAAAAAAAAGCACGCTTCATCATTCAAACATGTTTAAGAAAAGAGAAAACAGAGAATACTGAAATATCTCTCTCTCTCTCTCTCTCTCTCTCTCTCTCTCTCTCTCTCTCTCTCACTCTCTCTCTCTCTCGCTCTCGTACAAAGGCAATGCAAGTTCGATCCTTGCCGGAGATAGCATTTTCTTCATTAAATTTCCTCGAATGCGCAAGCCGATACACTTGATACACACCGTTCAAAACAAACATGGGACGTCTATTTCAAATACGAATATCCACTAATAACGTTTTAAGTAACTCAAATCTCGGCCATATCACATTGAAACACCGTACGATTACTGAAGTTAATCCTGGTCAGTACCTAAATAAGTGACCGCTTGGGAATACCAGGTGCTGTAAACTTGGATGTACGGGTGGTGTAATGGATAATGGCTCAGAATTGTTAATTGTTGAGAATCGCGTTCCAATTCCAGGTGGGTTCGTTATATTCACTTACGCGCAAATACATTTGAGAATGGTATGAATCCACCTCTTCTCCCCCCAGATATGGGTTAATTAGTAAGACTTGTACCACTAAATCATTATCTCGAAAATATTTTTTTTTACAATCAAAAATATTTTCTGTCTTTAAATAACAAGCAAGTGGTTGATAAGCCATAGAAATCGAATCAATCAATCAGCTAATCAATTAATTCTTTAGACGTAGATATATGTGCATGCATATGTAAGTGTTAAGGCTTTGCATGACCAGCCGATTGATAGCATCAAGCCTCTCTAACTGCTCGTCTAACCCAATTTAGGGACAAACTGGATTTTTGTTATTGATGTCCTCTCAATATCCGGAATAAGAGACCGCTCAGATATTAGGATTCTGTCCTCTAGCATCACGGCTAGACTCTTTTTCGTATAAAGAGAGAGGAGTTACCTGTCTGTTGTGGATGCAGTCGGCGTATTCTAAGGCCCGCCAACCGAGGAGTGCTCAAAAAATGCGGATACTTGTTTGATGAAGTGCCGTGCCAAACATTTGATCACTTACCAGTCGTAGAAATTCGTATGCCCAAAGATATTAAAGTGTCACTTTTTAATGTCGCGGGCTATGTTACACTAAAAGATTGCCCTAGAGAGCAAGAAATATTTAATGATACAGCTTTTTTATTGTCAAGAGTATGGCGATTTTTTTTAAAGGAATAATTTCTGGTGTTTTAAAGAATTCCACTTGATACAACAGTTAAGTGGGCGTTTTCCTGTTTTTAAAAAAATGTACAAATTCTTTAACAAATACTTCTATGGTTAAATAAGAAACAAATAGGAAAACGTTTATAAATTTAACATGTTTCGCTTTTATTCTGGCTTCATCAGAATTTTTTTCGGAAACTGCTTGGATTTTTAAAAGATTTCTGATGAAGGTAGAATAAAGGGGAAGAATGTTAAATGTATACACAGTTCCCGATTTATCTGTCTATATTTCTGAGATGAGGTATTATGTACACTATTCACATTATTCAGATTATTCTCCTCATCTTTGTTGACATATTTATCACAACGTTTCGGCCGTTGTACGCCCCGGCCTTCTTCAGGTAGTTGGAATGTCTTCTATAAAAGTGAATACTAGCTAATTGCCTCACAGATGAATAAGAGACTTGAAACAACAGAAATGTGATTCTATAGAAGGATACTGAGGATACCATGAACCGAATATGTGAGCAACAGAGCAAGTTTTAGAGAAAATGGAAATAAGGACACCTATATTTAACACCAGGAAGAGACAATTGAAATTTCTAGGAAGCGGAAGAGGGCTTGGAAAATCTGATACTCACGGGACAGAGGAAAACAATTTACTAAGCGCTACAAAGGACAGGAAATTGTGGAGAGCCATGATCGCCTACGTCCTGAAGAAACAAAGCACATAGATATGAAAATCAAAGAACCAGATCTAAAGGCTTTGATGTTGTTTTAAGATTTTAGGGAAACAAGTATTCTCGAGAAATAAAATGTAAGCAGAAGTTAAGACTATAAATATGATTTTAAAAAATCACGGAATAAAACTTTTTAATTTTAATACAGTCATTGTTTGTCGGGATTTTATCATTCGTTATTTTACTTGATTTATTGATAAATATTTTGGTGAAAGCTGAAGTCCTTTTCTCATTGGTTTATACGGGACCAATTGCGTTTTTTCGCCAATTGGAAGTATAAATAATTGATTGTTAGTATCAGGTAGAGTGGTTAATTAGCTAATTATTAGATGTCACTAATAAGTACTAATTTTCTCAATTTTAGACAAGTAGGTAATTTAAGACGAATACAATCGACTCCAGTCAAACTCACAAGCTGCGTAGTTACAAGCTCTTTACTTGGAATAAAAGCTGAACAGAAATTATCTCAACATTAATTTTTTTTAAATATTCTTGTTTAATAGTTTTAAAATTCCAGATGGGAGCAAATTTCAGCATATTTTGCTTTTTATTTAAAGAAAGGTAAAAATGTAAAAAAAAAAAATAACGGATTTGCGGATTTTATGTTTAAAAGTTAGTGCGACCATCAGGCGGTCGAATGGTTATGGCGTTGACTTTCTGACCATGAAACCCAGGTTCGAATTATACCATGGCTGAATATGCGACGATTGATAATATCGCCTTGTAGAGATGATCACAGTGTGCAGGAATAGTCTGAGAAAACACACCAGGAGTTAACCCCAAGCCTTATGAGTAAAACTGAGAAGACGAAGCTGTTTGGAAGCCGTCGATGGTTCCAAGAACGGGAGTCCTAACTTTATACGCAATTCAATCGAATCCCTTTGGCTTTGGTTAACAATCTATCTAGAGATGGTGACTCAATTCAAATGGCCATCTCCTAGCAGCCTGACCGATCGGAGGGATATATCAGCCTAGAAAACGCGAATTCGCAGGCGGAAATAGAGTCGCATTCATGAAGAATGTATTTTGAATCGTATAATAAGTATTTATGCTACCGTAACGATTATCGGCGTGAAATCAGCGAACCGGGTTCATGTTCCACAGTAGTCTGTTGCGTTCACTTTCGCACTATTGGGGAAGCCTCTTTGAGGGTGCAACCATTCATGGCGACTCAGGATCACCTCAGGTATGAAGAGTTACTAATTTGGTTTTTGACAATTTTTTTTTACAAAAAATTTCCTATGTAAAGTTATTTTTAATACGTAACTTAAGAAATTCCCCTAGAAAATACATTTTTAAAAATTCAATAGGAAATACATTCTTTCAAAATCTAAGCAGATTACTAAGAAATATAAAAACTTCTCTAGAAATATGGAAAAGAGTACTAAACTGCCATGTGATATCTGTCCTCCAGTATGGCAGTGGGTGCTCAAAGACGAAGAGGCGACTTAAAGCAATAGAAATTTTGTTCTACGGAAAGATATGGGAATAGCATGGACCGAACATGTGAGTAAGGACGAATTTTTGAAAGAAATGGAAACAAAAAGGAAACTAATTCTTAACATCGGGAAGAGACAGTAGAGGTTTTCTATGACACATCATGAGGAAGGAGGGTTTGGATAGTTTCGACTCCAGATAACAGCCCCATATTTGAGTACTGGTTGAATAAATATAGTGGAAAGGCTTTTTACCTTTTTTGGAGTAAGATTCGTAAAGCAACGTTTAATTAAACCTATTCTTTGATTAGCCTTCCTTACGATATCAGAAATCTGTGATCTTGGAGATAAATCACGTGAAATTAGAATCTTTCTGTTCTTTCACTTGATTAAGGCAAACTGCATCTCATGTGTATTTCAATTTGTTTCTGATCTTCAACACATTTTCCCCACATTGAATTTTTAGATGCCATAACAAACTCCAAGCTGAAAGTGAATTTAAATCATCTTGACGTAATGAGCCGTCATCTTTTTCATTGATGCAACGATATAGTTTAGTGTCATCAGCAAATAATTTAGCAGTGGATTAGATCAAATCAGGAATGTTGTTTACATAGATGAAGATCAGGGTTGTCGTCAAAATGGAGCCTTGCGGGATACACTGAATTTCTGTCAAGAAGATAAACCATCTTGAAGAACAACTCTTTGTCTTCATGAAAAGAGGAATGATTTGATCCAACTTAGAACTTTGCCACGAATACTCACTCGAACAGAAGTGTTTGATGAGGGACTGCATTAAAACCTTTAGCGAAGTCGATTCAGCGCAACTTCGTGCGACATGGAGATATAAATGCATGAAAATAGAGACGCATGCGCATAGCTGATCGCCAGCGCTACGAATAAGTGGTTGAAATAAATAGAGGCAAACTGTGGTCTCTGACAATTATCGATAAGGATCGTTGGATTCAGTTCATAAATAAATCTAAGAAAATGACACTGCTATTTTTTTCTTGTTGGGGGGGAGGGGATGGGCAAAAGTGGAAAGTTTTATGTTAAGTAAAGGAGGTAAAGAACAGATTGAAAGAAATGAAATAAAAAAAATGAAGGGACAAAACTAGAGACATAATGAAATGAAAATCCATAACAAAAACTTAAAAGTCAAAAGAAATGTAAGAAATTATGACAGAAGGAATGGGAAAAAAAGAAAGAGAAGACTAAAAGGGAAGAAAGGGGGGAGAGAAGGGTAACAGAAAGAAAAAATGGATAGAAGGAAGGAGATAAAAAGAATGAGAGAGAGAGAGAGGAGAGGGTCTAGAGGGCCATCAGTTTTATTTTCATATAGATAGGAAAAAAAGGAACGAGTGAAATTTCAAGGAAAAAGCAAAGAATAAAAAGAAAAATGGATACCGAGAAGGAAAGAAAGAAGGAAACACTGAAATGCTTTTCACATAGAAGAAAAGAAAGAAGGAAACACTGAAATGCTTTTCACGTAGAAGAAAAGAAAGAAAGAAATACTGAAATGCTTTTCATATAGAAGAAAAGAAAGATAGAAGGAAATACTGAAATGCTTTTCACATAGAAGAAAAGAAAGAAGGAAATACTGAAATGCTTTTCATATAGAAGAAAAGAAAGAAAGAAATACTGAAATGCTTTTCACATAGAAGAAAAGAAAGAAGGAAATACTGAAATGCTTTTCACATAGAAGAAAGAAAGAAGGAAACACTGAAATGCTTTTCACATAGAAGAAAAGAAAGAAAGAAATACTGAAATGCTTTTCACATAGAAGAAAAGAAAGAAGGAAATACTGAAATGCTTTTCATATAGAAGAAAAGAAAGAAAGAAATACTGAAATGCTTTTCATATAGAAGAAAAGAAAGAAGGAAACACTGAAATGCTTTTCATATAGAAGAAAAGAAAGAAAGAAATACTGAAATGCTTTTCATATAGAAGAAAAGAAAGAAGGAAACACTGAAATGCTTTTCATATAGAAGAAAAGAAAGAAAGAAATACTGAAATGCTTTTCATATAGAAGAAAAGAAAGAAGGAAACACTGAAATGCTTTTCATATAGAAGAAAAGAAAGAAAGAAATACTGAAATGCTTTTCATATAGAAGAAAAGAAAGAAGGAAACACTGAAATGCTTTTCATATAGAAGAAAAGAAAGAAAGAAATACTGAAATGCTTTTCACATAGAAGAAAAGAAAGAAGGAAATACTGAAATGCTTTTCACATAGAAGAAAGAAAGAAGGAAACACTGAAATGCTTTTCATATAGAAGAAAAGAAAGAAGGAAACACTGAAATGCTTTTCATATAGAAGAAAAGAAAGAAGGAAACACTGAAATGCTTTTCACATGGAAGAAAAGAAAGAAAGAAATACTGAAATGCTTTTCACATAGAAGAAAAGAAAGAAATACTGAAATGCTTTTCACATAGAAGAAATGAAAGAAAGAAACACTGAAATGCTTTTCACATAGAAGAAAAGAAAGAAGGAAATACTGAAATGCATTTCACATAGAAGAAAAGAAAGAAAGAAAGAAAGAAATACTGAAATGCTTTTCACCTAGAAGAAAAGAAAGAAAGAAATACTGAAATGCTTTTCATATAGAAGAAAAGAAAGAAGGAAATACTGAAATGCTTTTCACATAGAAGAAAAGAAAGAAGGAAATACTGAAATGCTTTTCACATAGAAGAAAGAAAGAAGGAAACACTGAAATGCTTTTCATATAGAAGAAAAGAAAGAAGGAAACACTGAAATGCTTTTCACATAGACGAAAAGAAAGAAGGAAATACTGAAATGCTTTTCACATAGAAGAAAAGAAAGAAAGAAATAATGAAATGCTTTTCACATAGAAGAAAAGAAAGAAAGAAACACTGAAATGCTTTTCACATAGAAGAAAAGAAAGAAAGAAACACTGAAATGCTTTTCACATAGAAGAAAAGAAAGAAAGAAACACTGAAATGCCTTTCACGTAGAAGAAAAGAAAGAAGGAAATACTGAAATGCTTTTCACGTAGAAGAAAAGAAAGAAAGAAATACTGAAATGCTTTTCACATAGAAGAAAAGAAAGAAAGAAATACTGAAAAGCTTTTCACATAGAAGAAAAGAAAGAAAGAAACACTGAAATGCATTTCACATAGAAGAAAAGAAAGAAAGAAATACTGAAACGCTTTTCACATAGAAGAAAAGAAAGAAGGAAACACTGAAATGCTTTTCACATGGAAGAAAAGAAAGAAGGAAACACTGAAATGCTTTTCACATGGAAGAAAAGAAAGAAAGAAACACTGAAATGCATTTCACATAGAAGATAAGAAAGAAAGAAATACTGAAATGCTTTTCACATGGAAGAAAAGAAAGAAAGAAATACTGAAATGCTTTTCACATAGAAGAAAAGAAAGAAAGAAACACTGAAATGCATTTCACATAGAAGAAAAGAAAGAAAGAAATACTGAAATGCTTTTCACATGGAAGAAAAGAAAGAAAGAAATACTGAAATGCTTTTCACATAGAAGAAAAGAAAGAAGAAAACACTGAAATGCTTTTCACATAGAAGAAAAGAAAGAAAGAAATACTGAAATGCTTTTCACATGGAAGAAAAGAAAGAAAGAAATACTGAAATGCTTTTCACATAGAAGAAAAGAAAGAAAGAAACACTGAAATGAATTTCACATAGAAGAAAAGAAAGAAAGAAATACTGAAATGCTTTTCACATGGAAGAAAAGAAAAAAAGAAATACTGAAATGCTTTTCACATAGAAGAAAAGAAAGAAGGAAACACTGAAATGCTTTTCACATAGAAGAAAAGAAAGAAAGAAATACTGAAATGCTTTTCACATGGAAGAAAAGAAAGAAAGAAATACTGAAATGCTTTTCACATAGAAGAAAAGAAAGAAAGAAACACTGAAATGCATTTCACATAGAAGAAAAGAAAGAAAGAAATACTGAAATGCTTTTCACATGGAAGAAAAGAAAGAAAGAAATACTGAAATGCTTTTCACATGGAAGAAAAGAAATAAAGAAATACTGAAATGCTTTTCACATAGAAGAAAAGAAAGAAGAAAACACTGAAATGCTTTTCACATAGAAGAAAAGAAAGAAAGAAATACTGAAATGCTTTTCACATAGAAGAAAAGAAAGAAAGAAACACTGAAATGCATTTCACATAGAAGAAAAGAAAGAAAGAAATACTGAAATGCTTTTCACATGGAAGAAAAGAAAGAAAGAAATACTGAAATGCTTTTCACATGGAAGAAAAGAAAAAAAGAAATACTGAAATGCTTTTCACATAGAAGAAAAGAAAGAAGGAAACACTGAAATGCTTTTCACATAGAAGAAAAGAAAGAAAGAAATACTGAAATGCTTTTCACATGGAAGAAAAGAAAGAAAGAAATACTGAAATGCTTTTCACATAGAAGAAAAGAAAGAAAGAAACACTGAAATGCATTTCACATAGAAGAAAAGAAAGAAAGAAATACTGAAATGCTTTTCACATGGAAGAAAAGAAAGAAAGAAATACTGAAATGCTTTTCACATGGAAGAAAAGAAATAAAGAAATACTGAAATGCTTTTCACATAGAAGAAAAGAAAGAAGAAAACACTGAAATGCTTTTCACATAGAAGAAAAGAAAGAAAGAAATACTGAAATGCTTTTCACATGGAAGAAAAGAAAGAAAGAAATACTGAAATGCTTTTCACATAGAAGAAAAGAAAGAAAGAAACACTGAAATGAATTTCACATAGAAGAAAAGAAAGAAAGAAATACTGAAATGCTTTTCACATGGAAGAAAAGAAAGAAAGAAATACTGAAATGCTTTTCACATAGAAGAAAAGAAAGAAGGAAACCCTGAAATGCTTTTCACATAGAAGAAAAGAAAGAAAGAAATACTGAAATGCTTTTCACATGGAAGAAAAGAAAGAAAGAAATACTGAAATGCTTTTCACATAGAAGAAAAGAAAGAAAGAAGCACTGAAATGCATTTCACATAGAAGAAATGAAAGAAAGAAATACTGAAATGCTTTTCACATGGAAGAAAAGAAAGAAGGAAATACTGAAATGCTTTTCATATAGAAGAAAAGAAAGAAGGAAACACTGAAATGCTTTTCATATAGAAGAAAAGAAAGAAAGAAATACTGAAATGCTTTTCATATAGAAGAAAAGAAAGAAGGAAACACTGAAATGCTTTTCATATAGAAGAAAAGAAAGAAAGAAATACTGAAATGCTTTTCATATAGAAGAAAAGAAAGAAGGAAACACTGAAATGCTTTTCATATAGAAGAAAAGAAAGAAAGAAATACTGAAATGCTTTTCACATAGAAGAAAAGAAAGAAGGAAATACTGAAATGCTTTTCACATAGAAGAAAGAAAGAAGGAAACACTGAAATGCTTTTCATATAGAAGAAAAGAAAGAAGGAAACACTGAAATGCTTTTCATATAGAAGAAAAGAAAGAAGGAAACACTGAAATGCTTTTCACATGGAAGAAAAGAAAGAAAGAAATACTGAAATGCTTTTCACATAGAAGAAAAGAAAGAAATACTGAAATGCTTTTCACATAGAAGAAATGAAAGAAAGAAACACTGAAATGCTTTTCACATAGAAGAAAAGAAAGAAGGAAATACTGAAATGCATTTCACATAGAAGAAAAGAAAGAAAGAAAGAAAGAAATACTGAAATGCTTTTCACCTAGAAGAAAAGAAAGAAAGAAATACTGAAATGCTTTTCATATAGAAGAAAAGAAAGAAGGAAATACTGAAATGCTTTTCACATAGAAGAAAAGAAAGAAGGAAATACTGAAATGCTTTTCACATAGAAGAAAGAAAGAAGGAAACACTGAAATGCTTTTCATATAGAAGAAAAGAAAGAAGGAAACACTGAAATGCTTTTCACATGGAAGAAAAGAAAGAAAGAAACACTGAAATGCATTTCACATAGAAGATAAGAAAGAAAGAAATACTGAAATGCTTTTCACATGGAAGAAAAGAAAGAAAGAAATACTGAAATGCTTTTCACATAGAAGAAAAGAAAGAAAGAAACACTGAAATGCATTTCACATAGAAGAAAAGAAAGAAAGAAATACTGAAATGCTTTTCACATGGAAGAAAAGAAAGAAAGAAATACTGAAATGCTTTTCACATAGAAGAAAAGAAAGAAGAAAACACTGAAATGCTTTTCACATAGAAGAAAAGAAAGAAAGAAATACTGAAATGCTTTTCACATGGAAGAAAAGAAAGAAAGAAATACTGAAATGCTTTTCACATAGAAGAAAAGAAAGAAAGAAACACTGAAATGAATTTCACATAGAAGAAAAGAAAGAAAGAAATACTGAAATGCTTTTCACATGGAAGAAAAGAAAAAAAGAAATACTGAAATGCTTTTCACATAGAAGAAAAGAAAGAAGGAAACACTGAAATGCTTTTCACATAGAAGAAAAGAAAGAAAGAAATACTGAAATGCTTTTCACATGGAAGAAAAGAAAGAAAGAAATACTGAAATGCTTTTCACATAGAAGAAAAGAAAGAAAGAAACACTGAAATGCATTTCACATAGAAGAAAAGAAAGAAAGAAATACTGAAATGCTTTTCACATGGAAGAAAAGAAAGAAAGAAATACTGAAATGCTTTTCACATGGAAGAAAAGAAATAAAGAAATACTGAAATGCTTTTCACATAGAAGAAAAGAAAGAAGAAAACACTGAAATGCTTTTCACATAGAAGAAAAGAAAGAAAGAAATACTGAAATGCTTTTCACATAGAAGAAAAGAAAGAAAGAAACACTGAAATGCATTTCACATAGAAGAAAAGAAAGAAAGAAATACTGAAATGCTTTTCACATGGAAGAAAAGAAAGAAAGAAATACTGAAATGCTTTTCACATGGAAGAAAAGAAAAAAAGAAATACTGAAATGCTTTTCACATAGAAGAAAAGAAAGAAGGAAACACTGAAATGCTTTTCACATAGAAGAAAAGAAAGAAAGAAATACTGAAATGCTTTTCACATGGAAGAAAAGAAAGAAAGAAATACTGAAATGCTTTTCACATAGAAGAAAAGAAAGAAAGAAACACTGAAATGCATTTCACATAGAAGAAAAGAAAGAAAGAAATACTGAAATGCTTTTCACATGGAAGAAAAGAAAGAAAGAAATACTGAAATGCTTTTCACATGGAAGAAAAGAAATAAAGAAATACTGAAATGCTTTTCACATAGAAGAAAAGAAAGAAGAAAACACTGAAATGCTTTTCACATAGAAGAAAAGAAAGAAAGAAATACTGAAATGCTTTTCACATGGAAGAAAAGAAAGAAAGAAATACTGAAATGCTTTTCACATAGAAGAAAAGAAAGAAAGAAACACTGAAATGAATTTCACATAGAAGAAAAGAAAGAAAGAAATACTGAAATGCTTTTCACATGGAAGAAAAGAAAGAAAGAAATACTGAAATGCTTTTCACATAGAAGAAAAGAAAGAAGGAAACCCTGAAATGCTTTTCACATAGAAGAAAAGAAAGAAAGAAATACTGAAATGCTTTTCACATGGAAGAAAAGAAAGAAAGAAATACTGAAATGCTTTTCACATAGAAGAAAAGAAAGAAAGAAGCACTGAAATGCATTTCACATAGAAGAAATGAAAGAAAGAAATACTGAAATGCTTTTCACATGGAAGAAAAGAAAGAAGGAAATACTGAAATGCTTTTCATATAGAAGAAAAGAAAGAAGGAAACACTGAAATGCTTTTCATATAGAAGAAAAGAAAGAAAGAAATACTGAAATGCTTTTCATATAGAAGAAAAGAAAGAAGGAAACACTGAAATGCTTTTCATATAGAAGAAAAGAAAGAAAGAAATACTGAAATGCTTTTCATATAGAAGAAAAGAAAGAAGGAAACACTGAAATGCTTTTCATATAGAAGAAAAGAAAGAAAGAAATACTGAAATGCTTTTCACATAGAAGAAAAGAAAGAAGGAAATACTGAAATGCTTTTCACATAGAAGAAAGAAAGAAGGAAACACTGAAATGCTTTTCATATAGAAGAAAAGAAAGAAGGAAACACTGAAATGCTTTTCATATAGAAGAAAAGAAAGAAGGAAACACTGAAATGCTTTTCACATGGAAGAAAAGAAAGAAAGAAATACTGAAATGCTTTTCACATAGAAGAAAAGAAAGAAATACTGAAATGCTTTTCACATAGAAGAAATGAAAGAAAGAAACACTGAAATGCTTTTCACATAGAAGAAAAGAAAGAAGGAAATACTGAAATGCATTTCACATAGAAGAAAAGAAAGAAAGAAAGAAAGAAATACTGAAATGCTTTTCACCTAGAAGAAAAGAAAGAAAGAAATACTGAAATGCTTTTCATATAGAAGAAAAGAAAGAAGGAAATACTGAAATGCTTTTCACATAGAAGAAAAGAAAGAAGGAAATACTGAAATGCTTTTCACATAGAAGAAAGAAAGAAGGAAACACTGAAATGCTTTTCATATAGAAGAAAAGAAAGAAGGAAACACTGAAATGCTTTTCACATAGACGAAAAGAAAGAAGGAAATACTGAAATGCTTTTCACATAGAAGAAAAGAAAGAAAGAAATAATGAAATGCTTTTCACATAGAAGAAAAGAAAGAAAGAAACACTGAAATGCTTTTCACATAGAAGAAAAGAAAGAAAGAAACACTGAAATGCTTTTCACATAGAAGAAAAGAAAGAAAGAAACACTGAAATGCCTTTCACGTAGAAGAAAAGAAAGAAGGAAATACTGAAATGCTTTTCACGTAGAAGAAAAGAAAGAAAGAAATACTGAAATGCTTTTCACATAGAAGAAAAGAAAGAAAGAAATACTGAAAAGCTTTTCATATAGAAGAAAAGAAAGAAAGAAACACTGAAATGCATTTCACATAGAAGAAAAGAAAGAAAGAAATACTGAAACGCTTTTCACATAGAAGAAAAGAAAGAAGGAAACACTGAAATGCTTTTCACATGGAAGAAAAGAAAGAAGGAAACACTGAAATGCTTTTCACATGGAAGAAAAGAAAGAAAGAAACACTGAAATGCATTTCACATAGAAGATAAGAAAGAAAGAAATACTGAAATGCTATTCACATGGAAGAAAAGAAAGAAAGAAATACTGAAATGCTTTTCACATAGAAGAAAAGAAAGAAAGAAACACTGAAATGCATTTCACATAGAAGAAAAGAAAGAAAGAAATACTGAAATGCTTTTCACATGGAAGAAAAGAAAGAAAGAAATACTGAAATGCTTTTCACATAGAAGAAAAGAAAGAAGAAAACACTGAAATGCTTTTCACATAGAAGAAAAGAAAGAAAGAAATACTGAAATGCTTTTCACATGGAAGAAAAGAAAGAAAGAAATACTGAAATGCTTTTCACATAGAAGAAAAGAAAGAAAGAAACACTGAAATGAATTTCACATAGAAGAAAAGAAAGAAAGAAATACTGAAATGCTTTTCACATGGAAGAAAAGAAAAAAAGAAATACTGAAATGCTTTTCACATAGAAGAAAAGAAAGAAGGAAACACTGAAATGCTTTTCACATAGAAGAAAAGAAAGAAAGAAATACTGAAATGCTTTTCACATGGAAGAAAAGAAAGAAAGAAATACTGAAATGCTTTTCACATAGAAGAAAAGAAAGAAAGAAACACTGAAATGCATTTCACATAGAAGAAAAGAAAGAAAGAAATACTGAAATGCTTTTCACATGGAAGAAAAGAAAGAAAGAAATACTGAAATGCTTTTCACATGGAAGAAAAGAAATAAAGAAATACTGAAATGCTTTTCACATAGAAGAAAAGAAAGAAGAAAACACTGAAATGCTTTTCACATAGAAGAAAAGAAAGAAAGAAATACTGAAATGCTTTTCACATAGAAGAAAAGAAAGAAAGAAACACTGAAATGCATTTCACATAGAAGAAAAGAAAGAAAGAAATACTGAAATGCTTTTCACATGGAAGAAAAGAAAGAAAGAAATACTGAAATGCTTTTCACATGGAAGAAAAGAAAAAAAGAAATACTGAAATGCTTTTCACATAGAAGAAAAGAAAGAAGGAAACACTGAAATGCTTTTCACATAGAAGAAAAGAAAGAAAGAAATACTGAAATGCTTTTCACATGGAAGAAAAGAAAGAAAGAAATACTGAAATGCTTTTCACATAGAAGAAAAGAAAGAAAGAAACACTGAAATGCATTTCACATAGAAGAAAAGAAAGAAAGAAATACTGAAATGCTTTTCACATGGAAGAAAAGAAAGAAAGAAATACTGAAATGCTTTTCACATGGAAGAAAAGAAATAAAGAAATACTGAAATGCTTTTCACATAGAAGAAAAGAAAGAAGAAAACACTGAAATGCTTTTCACATAGAAGAAAAGAAAGAAAGAAATACTGAAATGCTTTTCACATGGAAGAAAAGAAAGAAAGAAATACTGAAATGCTTTTCACATAGAAGAAAAGAAAGAAAGAAACACTGAAATGAATTTCACATAGAAGAAAAGAAAGAAAGAAATACTGAAATGCTTTTCACATGGAAGAAAAGAAAGAAAGAAATACTGAAATGCTTTTCACATAGAAGAAAAGAAAGAAGGAAACCCTGAAATGCTTTTCACATAGAAGAAAAGAAAGAAAGAAATACTGAAATGCTTTTCACATGGAAGAAAAGAAAGAAAGAAATACTGAAATGCTTTTCACATAGAAGAAAAGAAAGAAAGAAGCACTGAAATGCATTTCACATAGAAGAAATGAAAGAAAGAAATACTGAAATGCTTTTCACATGGAAGAAAAGAAAGAAAGAAATACTGAAATGCTTTTCACATAGAAGAAAAGAAAGAAGGAAACACTGAAATGCTTTTCACATAGAAGAAAAGAAAGAAAGAAACACTGAAATGCATTTCACATAGAAGAAAAGAAAGAAAGAAATACTGAAATGCTTTTCACATGGAAGAAAAAATGGAAAGAAATACTGAAATGCTTTTCACATAGAAGAAAAGAAAGAAGGAAACACTGAAATGCTTTTCACATAGAAGAAAAGAAAGAAAGAAATACTGAAATGCTTTTCACATAGAAGAAAAGAAAGAAGGAAACACTGAAATGCTTTTCACATGGAAGAAAAGAAAGAAAGAAATACTGAAATGCTTTTCACATAGAAGAAAAGAAAGAAGGAAACACTGAAATGCTTTTCACATAGAAGAAAAGAAAGAAAGAAATACTAAAATGCTTTTCACATAGAAGAAAAGAAAGAAAGAAATACTGAAATGCTTTTCACATAGAAGAAAAGAAAGAAGGAAACACTGAAATGCTTTTCACATGGAAGAAAAGAAAGAAAGAAATACTGAAATGCTTTTCACATAGAAGAAAAGAAAGAAAGAAACACTGAAATGCATTTCACATAGAAGAAAAGAAAGAAAGAAATACTGAAATGCTTTTCACATAGAAGAAAAGAAAGAAGGAAACACTGAAATGCTTTTCACATAGAAGAAAAGAAAGAAAGAAATACTGAAATGCTTTTCACATAGGAGAAAAGAAAGAAGGAAACACTGAAATGCTTTTCACATGGAAGAAAAGAAAGAAAGAAATACTGAAATGCTTTTCACATAGAAGAAAAGAAAGAAGGAAACACTGAAATGCTTTTCACATAGAAGAAAAGAAAGAAAGAAATACTGAAATGCTTTTCACATAGAAGAAGTGAAAGAAGGAAACACTGAAATGCTTTTCACATGGAAGAAAAGAAAGAAAGAAATACTGAAATGCTTTTCACATAGAAGAAAAGAAAGAAGGAAACACTGAAATGCTTTTCACATAGAAGAAAAGAAAGAAAGAAATACTGAAATGCTTTTCACATAGAAGAAAAGAAAGATAGAAATACTGAAATGCTTTTCACATAGAAGAAAAGAAAGAAAGAAACACTGAAATGCATTTCACATAGAAGAAAAGAAAGATAGAAATACTGAAATGCTTTTCACATAGAAGAAAAGAAAGAAAGAAATACTGAAATGCTTTTCACATAGAAGAAAAGAAAGAAAGAAATACTGAAATGCATTTCACATAGAAGAAAAGAAAGAAAGAAATACTGAAATGCTTTTCACATAGAAGAAAAGAAAGAAAGAAACACTGAAATGCATTTCACATAGAAGAAAAGAAAGATAGAAATACTGAAATGCTTTTCACATAGAAGAAAAGAAAGAAAGAAATACTGAAATGCTTTTCACATAGAAGAAAAGAAAGAAGGAAACACTGAAATGCTTTTCACATAGAAGAAAAGAAAGAAAGAAATACTGAAATGCTTTTCACATAGAAGAAAAGAAAGAAGGAAACACTGAAATGCCTTTCATATAGAAAAGAAAAAAAGGAAATATATTATAGGAAGAAAGAAGAATCAGTGAGAAAAAAAAAGTTAAAGATTTTTTTTAAATATGTGAAGGAAAACGGAAAAGAAAGAGAAAATGCCTGATTCAGGACAAAACGAATTTTAATTTTTTCAATTTTTTTATTTTTATCTATTTTACTTGTCACTTATTTACTAGCAAATTTCCCGTAAAAAATAATCGAATTATTTACATATAACTAAACACTAAGTCTGCTTACGGCCACATCACATTAAAACACCCGTTCCGTATGATCATTAAAGTTAAGCAATGTTCAGCCTAGTCAATACCTCGATGGGTAACCGCTTGGAAATATCAGGTACTCTAAGCTTGGACGTGCTGGTGGTGTAATGGATAATAGCTTGGAATAGTTAATCGAAGAGCCGAGTTCTAATTCCTGTTGGGTTCGTTATATTCAATCATCCGCAAAATACCCTTGGGAAAACCATTAGCCCACCTCTTCTCCCCCAGCTATGGGTTAATTAGTAAACATTGTATCGCAAAAACCATTATTATCTACCCCGCACCCCAATCTTACAATCTAAAAATATTTTCTGGCTTTAAATAGCCTACAAATGGTTGCTAAGACGTAGAAAACGAATCAATTAAAAAAACTGGGTATCTGTTTGGTCTGCCAAAGTTAAAATCTCTTTCCCCTAGAATCAGAGTCTGTACGCTCTGCTTAACTGATTATTTACAAGTTAATTTTACGGTGCCGTTTTAATATCATAATGCATACGTAATGGATCCGTCGCATACATTCTTACCTGTTACGGCCATATCATATCAAAACACCGGTTCCCGTTCGGACACTGAAGTTAAACAACGTTGAGTCTGAGCAGTACTCAAATGGGTGATATCAAGTACGGTTCCCCAAGTTTTCATTACGCTATCCACAGAAGACCATTTCGCACTCGTCCCTAAATTCAGATATGATTGATTGACTCGTGCTTTTTACGGCTTATCAACCTATTGCAGCCAGAAAATATTTTTAGATTGTAAGAATTTTTTGAAGATAATAATGATTTGCTGATATAAGTTCTACTAATTAACCCTTAACTGGGGGGAGAGCTGAATTCATACCTTTCCCAAAAGTATTTACGCGTTAGTGAATATGACAAGCCCGAGAGGAATTGGACCTCAGGTCTCCGATTAACAATTCCGAGTCGTTATCCATTACGCCAACCGCACATCCAAGCTTACAGCACCCGGTATTTCCAAGAGGTCACCCATCATGGACAAGGAGATTTGTGGCCACATAGCAGTTTGGACTGCAGTAGCCATTGGTATGCTAAAAATTACATGCGGCATGAGGGGACAACTTTTCAGTCCCAGTTAATGAAGCAGCATTCCAGATACGCAAATGCTATTTAGAAATTCTACTGACAGCATCTAAACATCTGTCTTGTCCGTCAGGGTTTTGCTGATTCTGTACGCCTTATCATAATCTAGAAATAACCGTAAGACCGAGTTGATATCATTCTGGGCTTGACGATAGACTACATCTGGCAGCAAAGCTCCTGATCGGGAGGTTTTGAGGAGCGTGGAACCACCTCTTAAATACTACTCATCCCAGGTCCACCCTAACTCGGGGTGGTAGCACCTGTTAGGGTACCAGCTATGGGCAAATAGTGATCCCCTCCAAACTTATGGTAAAAATATCAACAATGTTTATTTATATATAAAAAAATTACGAACAATACGCACATACTAACAAATTGTAGTGACTTCGCCCAAATCTGTTTAAAATATTACCCAACAATCAATATGAAAGAACCTTCATGGCATTATTTCATATTATATTCTACAATTTATTAAATCAAACTGTATTCTAACACATCACCGCCTCTAGTAAACATGTCCACACAAACATGTATATGCACAAAAGTTGAGTATCATCTACCATGTAGTCAATTGTGAAAGCAGAATAACATATCGTATTTTTTATAACTTCCAAGCTCCCAAGAAAATTTAATTTCGGTATTAAATGACATAAAAATATTGATATACCCGTAAAACAGATAAATCAATCAACGGCTACTGTGATCAGAGTGTTCACTTTTAATGTCTTTATAGACGCAATTGCAGTGATCTTCAAACAACATTGGATCTCTGACTCTAATTACAAAAGCTACTTATGGCTTCTGTGGGATTTTTTTCTTTTCCAAGCTCCAGTAATTCAGCCTGTGCTGTACCACCTCTCATATTTAGCGCCAACTTCATGACAGACGGGATCCCACTTTCTGGCCGGACATATTTCACTTGCAATTTCCGTTTTGCTACCTCTGTATACCGCAGGTAAGATTTGTCACCAACTAGGAGGATTCATCCAAATGGCATGCCATTCACGCTGAAACTTTGCAATATGCAATCAACGACTTGAATGATCATTCTGTAACATGCTGAGATTACATCAATGACAAGGGCCGGTTCGTACTAACACTGAAGCCACTAACCGGAGAGGAGTTTGATTGGGTGTCCCGGGCAGTGCTTTGTGACACTCGCTATCTTATCGATATTTGCTTTTCTCTACCTAGATTTATATACATTAAAAATTAAACTAAGTACAACTGATTATTAAAGGATGAACAATTCTACGGTCTTTTGATTTTATCCAAATCCTTATTTTTTTGTGGGGGGTGCTCATTTTAACTCTAAAAAACACGATATAAAATTCACTATTTTTTATCCATAATGTTGAATGTGTTAAGATTATTCAAGTTTTTAACAAGAAAAATCTCAAGTTGATGTTAAAAATTGCTGCAAAACATTATTGATTCATTTAAGTTGGAATGCGCTATTGTGACAGGTCTCTAATTTGCATTTGGATACACTGTATTTATTTTCACTCTTTATAGCAGAATCGTTCACCTATAGTGCATACTAGCAGGCTTCGTCCGCTCGTTATCGCTTCGCAAAGTAAAATATATTCACTACTTGAAATATTTGAAACAAAAATTTTAAATGAACATTTCATTCATAAATTGGCTTGTTAAGAAAAGTTTAAATGTGTCCGCTGAAATGCAAAGTAGTAAAGAGAACGAGACAAGAAGTCGCCCAGTATTTATAGTGTAGGGAGAGCGACACCTAGTGAACAGTGTGGGAATTAAGGAGGAGTTAACTCCGACAAATGTATTTAAATTATTTAACTTTTTAACAAGCAAAATCACAAGTTGATGTTAAAAATTGCCACAAAACATTGTTGATTTATTTAACATGGAATCATCTATTATGACATGTCTCTAATTTGTATTTAGATATATTGTGTTTATTTAAAATTGTTCTCGTTGAATTGTTCACCTATATTGCATATGATCCATTATTGTACATAATTAGGTTAAAATAACGAAATTTGTATTTTATATGAATACTATCTTATGAAAATTGAGATGTAGTAGAGTGGGGGCCCCGTATCCTAGAATCAGTGAAGGCCCACGTGACACTTGCACCGGTCCTGTCAATGACGATAAGTGGATACTGTTTAACAAGATTTCTTATGGCATCCTTTTTGTACGACGATGTATGTTCACAGGCAAATTGCTGTGTAAGTCTCCTGACATTTAGAGGTTGGTTGAAGTAGTGTCTTCTAAGTCGGACAGATGCGACACATGAACTGATCCAGTTATTCATCCAGGCGCCAAATTTTCTTTTGTTAAAAATTGTTTAACAAAAATAAAAACACCACTTATAATATTTTCGCAATAACTTGATTAAATATCTGTGAATGTGCAGCAATGAACATCACCGATTTAGTATTGTATATGCAAGGAAACATAATTTGATAATATATATATAATTACACACAAATTCACAGATGTGTGTGTAGTTATGTCAAGTTAGTCTACGAGTGTTACTGGTACCATATAACCCAATACTATCTGCCGCATGGTCGGGTCATCGGTGAATAAGCCGCTTCATCCACCATGTTGAGGAGGTTTGCTTCTCACTGAAGCAGAATTTAAAACAGTACCTACAAAAGGCAAACAAATACAAAACCAAAAATAGCTGAGATCTTTATAATTTATCATGATTGTGTTTTGCCAGAGAAAATGCATAGCGGTCGACCAAGAAGATTTTAATAGTGTATTTTATCTTATATATGGAAAGGAATATTTTGAGGGAAAAAGATTTGAAGGCACGTGGAAGCTGTTATGAGAGATGTGAACTTAATGACTAAAATCTGCACATTTTCATGAGTAAAAACCGAATTAGCGTTGAATAATTAATTGTTTTATTGTTCCTGGCATCCTAACGTTTTCATAATGAGTGACTGGCGTCCACTTTCCCGCCATTTCAAAACAAGTTTTACAATTAAGAGCGGCTTTTTTCACTCCGTATTTCCAACAGTGTTACAAGAAGCAAAAATGATTGCAATTCTGGTTCACCTCTCCCCACAGCCTCTCCCCTCTCATATACATATATATATATATATACATACATATATATATATATATATATATATATATATATATATATATATATATATATATATATATATATATAAACATATATATATATATATATAAACATATATATATATATATATATATATATATATATATATATATATATATATATATATATATAAACATATATATATATATATATATATATATATATATATATATATATATATATATATATATAATTAAGAAAAATTTCAAAGAAAAACCTTACATTTGAATTTTCCAGCTATAAATTTATTTCGCAATTGCTTTACACTGCATCTTCAGAATGGTCTAAATGCACCAGACACATGAAATAATACGATTTAAAAAAAGAAAGACAAAGAAGAAAGAAAGAAAGATAGACAGACAGAAAGACAGAGAAGAAAGAAAGACAGAGAAGAAAGAAAGAAAGAAAGAAAGAAAGAAAGAAAGAAAGAAAGAAAGAAAGAAAGAAAGAATATTTTGTGGTAAGGGGAGGCAATAAATTGAGTTTATAGCTGGAAAATTCAAATGTAAGGTTTTTCTTTTAAATTTTTCTTAATTATATTCCTCTACAGGATTTGTTATTATTCTCATACATTGAGCTCTCGACTAGGAGTTTCTCCTGGATATTCATTTCTTAGGAACTCCTCGGGATTATCCACATAACCAAAAGATTTTAAAATGTATATGTGTGTGTGTGTGTGTGTGTGTGCGTGTGTGTGTGTGTGTGTGTGTGACAAAGTTTGTTTTTTAAAAAAAAAAACGACCAGTGTATTTCTGAAGGATAACGCTTTTAAGGCGAGAGTCTTTGTAAGTAAAGTGCTCAATATTGAAGAAGAGAACGCTAATAGTAGATAAACAAAATAAAACATTGACACTTGGCGAGTTAGAGGTTCACAAAACAGCTTTGAGCCCGTCGGTGTGTTAGATAGCAAATTGCATTTATTTACATTATAATTCTTAAAAGATGCTTATGAATTATGTCTAAAATTAGTTTGTATTTTTTTAGAGATATTTCAGTAATGAATTTTAATTATTGTCTGATATCTGCAAATAAATTCAATTTAGTATCTAAACTTCTGAAGAGCGGATACCATTACTGCGAAACTCTGAGTCGGGAAGATAAGTTTGAATTTTTTGATTATATATATATATATATATATATATAATTATTTATTTAAATATTATAACATATATATGTTATAAAATCACTACAAAAATAGCCATTTTGTTTCAACACTTCTGGTGCCTTATCAAGTGATGATGTTGAATGTAGAATAAATGGTTTTAAAAGTTTCAAATTAATTAACGATCCTTCGCTAGGGGTAAACGCTGTTACATAAGCTGGAATGACCAATCAAAATACAATAATATGGTAATTCAAAAAACTTGACAACGAAGCAAGTTTATCATAGATATTAAAAGATTTATAATATTTGAAATTAAAATTAAAAGTAAAAAATTACATATTTAGAAATCTAAATCAAATCTCTATTAAGTTTAAAATTGTAGAATTACCGAGGAGAAAAAAAAAATACATATGCTATTTAATTTATTTTTTCATTGAAATTATGTTAAAAAGGATGTTGATAGCTCTCGACAAAAATGTATACATTTTAGACAGTTTAACTTCAACATGATGGCCGCCTCTCACGTAAAACAATTCAAACACACTCAGGTTATAATACATAAGCGCCCAGACATATTTAGATATATATACACACACAAAAAACGGTGACGAGACACGACCCTTGATAAAAAATTTAAAAAAAAACGAACACATACACACACACACACAAACACGCAACCAAACGTGCATGCACTTTCCTTACACATAGACATCGATAAACACAGGCACATACATCCACATGCACATTGACCTAGACAATCAGACGCAATAGCCAAAACATATTCGGGGCTTAATATGTTATTAAACGAATTCTAACTTGAAATATAACTAATCTGGGCAAATATATATAGATAAAATTTAAACAAATAAATATATATAAATATATATATATATTTTTAACCATATAGTTTTCCACACACTACATGAAAAAGTAAATAACTACCTCCATATATAATCGTACATTCACACATATACACATAGAGATCTGCACATGTAACTACATATACATATATACACATACAGATACGCATATACACAAATACGCACATACACATACATATAAGCACGTATAAATATATCAACCCATACAGCACCATAAAAAAGTAAATAAAGCAAGTAAAATAATATATACACAAAGATGCACATATATACTAATACATACATACATACATACACATACATATTTACATATACATACATACGCACGTATACATATATGTATATAAACTAAACATATAAACAGACATTTACAAATACACGCATATACATGAAAAATCAAACAAACGTAAATTAAAACTATATAAATATAAATACGTATATACACACCCACGTATACATACATACACACACACACACACACACACACACACACACATATATATATATATATATATATATATATATATATATATATATACGTTAATGGCTAGTCGATCGTATTCGAGGATACCCGTATACTAGGGTGGCTAGCTAATCCTTATTGCAAACGCTTACTCAGGCGCATTTTGTGCTTGCTCAACACCCACAGAGCCCACCTGTGATTTTTGTTGAGCAGACCCCAATTTTATATACATATTGTTAGTAGATGATAATTACGCTTACAATTTCTGGGAGAGAAGCGTATCATCTAGCGTGATCAACAATCTGAACAAGGCCAGCACGCTCAAAACCTCGGTCACAATGTATTGTGACTTCGTGCTAGCACAACCATCGACGGACCTCATATATATATATATATATATATATATATATATATATATATATATAGTCTCAAACCAAACAAAATTGAAAAATAAAAGAATTTGTCTTTTCATAATCCCTGATGGGGCTTTAATAAAAATGAAACGTTAGATTGATAAACGTTTCCTATCCATATCTTATCTACATTTGATCTTTAACTATCTATCTATCTATCTATATATATATATATATATATATATATATATATATATATATATATATATATATATATATGACTTCGTTTACTTCCTATTCTTCATTATTATTGTTACTAGATAATAATTACGCTTACCTTCGTTTGAATCAAATCAACATTAAACCAGTCAGCAATAGTTTGTAGTTATTAACCATCATGACTGACTTCTTCCCGTCGAGCGCGTTATTATGTATATATCAACGCTGCATTAGTATTGTGTCGCATTGTCATAGTATTTGTGATGTAGGTTTCTCAAACAAATCTTTTAAAATACACTTGATATATCATTTAGTTCATCATTTTTTTGCTATATGTTGTCTATGGTGCTTTTTTCTAGTTTTTATCGGATAAATAAATGTAAAACAAAAAATGGTTTTATTTTGGAAAATCAAATTAAAACGCAATTATTTCAAAAGAAAAAAGAAATCTGTATGTTACAAAATTTCAAATATGCAAAAATAAGGTTTCATTTAATTTTCAGTATGATTTTCTTAAAACAATTTATGATAAACCTGACTCCTCTCCAAGTGTTTTTTTCACATTCCAAGAAAGGAACAAGGGGGTTACTGTGATCATTGCACGTGTTTCCACTACAATTATTACAGGCAGACTTAACAGTCAAGTGCTTGTAATTCACACAAATATTTTGACTAAAACCAGAATCTCCTCCTAGTTACTTGACAGAAATATGCTGAAAGCTACTTGATTAATCATAAAGATTTGACATGCCACTTGCTAAATATTAATGAAAAAGCTTTTGTCTGATGTTGAAAGATAACACGGTACTAACGGAGGGTTAATACCGTCTTCCTTACTTTCTTACGTAAGATGGGCATCATGCTTTATATATTTCTAGCTTTATTATTTATCATATACTTTTTCAGCTTCATATTTTTCTCCCATTCCTTCTCACTCGTCTGATCGAGTAGAAATGAACAGATCATCTGTTGATGCTTCTATGTATTGTGTGCAATTATTTTCTCGGAGAGTACACTTGATCATTTAGTTCATAATTTTCTTGCTATATGTTGTCTATGGTGCTTTTTTCTAGTTTTTATCGGATAAATAAAAGTAAAACAAAAAAAATGGCTTTATTTTGGAAAATCAAACTAAAACGCAATTATTTTAAAAGAAAAAAGAAAATTGTATGTTACAAAATTTCAAATATGCAAAAATAAGGTTTCATTTAATTTAATCAGCCTATTAAAGGTGCATTAACTTACAAATCACTCGATGAATGTTATGATCCTTGTTTTTTAAAATTATAAGCAGTATAATGTCTTTCTTTAATACGCAAGTACTTTCAACTGTACATTCAGTCATCTTCATCATGGAAATTAAGCTGACTATAGGCAGATGTTCCAGCAAGTGGCACTTTGATCCGCGGCAAAGTGTACAGATATTAGGCTGAGCCAAGGTAGAAAGTCCAGCAAAAGACATTTTGATCACCAAGAGTGTGTGCAGATATTAGGCGGAACCTAGACAGAAGTGTTAGCAAGTGACACTTTGATCGCCAGAAGAGTTTACAGATATTAGGCTGACCCTAGACAGAAGAACCAGCAAGTGTCAATTTGATCGCTGGCAGGGGGTAGAGATTTTAGGCTGACCCTAGGCAGAAACGCCAGAAAGTGACACTTTGATCACCGGTAGATTTTATAGATATTAGGCTGACCCTAGGCAGGGAAAGCCAGCAAGTGACACTTTGATCACCCGTAGAGTGTACAGATATTTGGCTGGCCCTAGACAGAAGTGCCAGCAAGTGTCACTTTGATCGCCGGCAGTGGTTATAGATATTAGGCTAACTCTAGGCAGATGTGCCAGCAAATGTCATTTTTATCACCGGTATAGTGTACAGTTATTAGGCTGAGCCTCGCCAGAAAGTAACCCTTTGATCGCCGGTAGAGTGTACAGATATTAGGCTGATGCTAGACAGAAAGGCCAGCAAGTGACACTTTGAGAGAGTGTACAGATATTAGGTTAACCCGAGGCAGAAGGGCCAGGAAGTGACGTTTTGATCGCCGTCAGAATATACAGATATTCTGACCCAAGGCAGAAGTCCGAAACATTTTTTATGGGTACTATACTAATTATTATTGATAATAAAATAAAAGTGACAATCATATTTATTGGGACAGTTTTTACACCGACAATATTTTAACACTTTGTTGTTATACTTTTTGGTACTGTGAACATGTAACTGACCGTTTGGCATAATTTTTAAAAATCCAATCGGAACTGTATCCTGTGTTCTTGCAAAAGACAATTTGTTTACTCGTGTACCCTAATACAAGCACCGGCACAATTAAATCATTTACTTCTTTTTCTCCACTTACACCCAGCAAAGTGCTTCCTGGGTACGACATCATTATTATTTCACTAAACAATTCTTGGTACTGTTATTCGAACCGGAACGTTTAATAAAATTATCTAAAAATCCCTGGCGGAATTCTTATTTGAACCAGCATGCTTACATTATTAAGTTAAACACAAAAGTCCGGCGGCATGACTATTCTAGACGGCACTTGTATTTAGTACGAGTAAATCTTCAATATTTTTTCAACGAAGTTATACGATCAAAAAATCCAAGTCTCATTGTGAACTTTTTTTTTTCAAGAAATGTACTTATCATTGAACGGGAGGTGGGGGTTTAGCTGCAAAATTCTCTGCTCAATCCACTTCCCAAATCTGACCAAAATCGTCCAGATTTACAAATATGTCAACATAACGTAATTCTATCTATTAAAAAATCATTCAAAAACAAAATATACTTTCCTGAAATTTGATTTGGGGAATAACAACGGAATCAATGTGCTAAAGGTTTTTTTTTCTTAACAGAATTCCAACCACATTCCATTCACGGATCTCGGAATAAATGCTATTATTATTTAGGCATCACAACTTAAAAGGCAACCGTTGATAGGGGTTATTAACACTTAACAACAAACCCCTTGAAAATGGCTAAAGAGGTGACCGAAAGCGCTTGGGTCAATAGACACTACGGACAATTTCTACACTCCCTTACCCTCACCAAACAGAAAAATTTAAGAATAAACTCAAAATTTCATCATAATTTTCCTTGTTTGTCATATTCAGCAAAACATATTTAAAATAAAGATTGCTGCCCAAATATACATTATTTAAATATATATATATATGTAATGTACATATATATATATATATGTGTGTGCAATATATATAATATATAGATATAGATAAGTGAAATAGATAGGTTAGTTAATAAAATTAGGACAAAAGAAAGGGTACCAAGATAATCAGTACGAAAAACATTTATTAAATATTAACTATATGACAGAAATGAGGCACGAAAAGACAGGTTTTAAGTCCGGAATTTTCGGACACACCTGTGTCCTTCATCAACGGCGCGAGAATTAAACAGAGAAATGGGAATTATTCCCTGACAGAAGTTTCTGTGAACAGTGTATTTTCTGGTGCAGATCATATTATTGGCAAAAATCCTATCTTTGTCTGAATCCTCGCTGTGCGAAACCTCTTATGAAAATAAACTCAAATTTAAAATACTGATCGGTGTAAAAGCGTTAGGCTGGTCTATTATTAGTGGTGGGGGGAGTGGAGGAGTGAGATTGTACAATTTCAGACACACGAGCTGTAGTTAGGGTCACATCTGAAGAGACAAAAACGTGTGGAGGGACAAAGAAAGTATAGTAATAAAATATAATTAAATGAAAATAAAACGAAAAGAAAAAGGGATGGAACAAATAGAAGGATAAAAGATTTGGATAAAAATTTTGGAAAATCTATAGTTAAATAAATGGGGGGGGTACAGAATAATAATAATAAAATGAAAAACAGAGGGAAAAAGCGCATATAAATATACATATATAGATGCGCTGTGTACATAAATGCTCATAAGAATGTGTAAATATACGCAAGCTACCACACAAACTTATGAATCTCAATACACGTAAAGATATAAATACATAATACAAGATTAATATGTTTCGTGGATCCCGAGGATGGAATCCTGCACAAATAAATAAACAACGCCAGTAATTGAAATAGGAAAATAAGTGTATTGAACGTAAGAATACAAACTTCAAATGAAGATTAGTAGTCCAGGAATGCGGGTTTGTAGAAAGTATATGTACAAGTCTCTGTAAGTGACGCCGTAATTATCTCTCTCTCTCTCCCCCCTCTCTCTCCCCCTCTCTCTCTCTCTCTCTCTCTCTCTCTCTCTCTCTCTCTGTGGACTCTACGTATCTCAACTTTATCTCAACGTATCTCCACGTATCTCTCACTCTGTCAGTATAAGTATACTTTAGACGAGTCCATCTTGTGTAAAAGGGGAGAGCCCCACAACAATATGTATCTACACAAACCTTCCACACTCCTTACATAAGCTTCTATGTAAAGAAACTATAGTTATAGAACCAAAGATGGTATAAAAGACCATGACCGGAAGGTAGCCCTCAGTATAAATGGCAATACTTCCATTACTGAATAGTGTGTAATGAGGGAAATTATAGATGGTAGAACATAAAAACTTAGTAGGTAGGTGATGACTGTTAAAAATATAGTAGGTGGGTGATGGCTGTTAAAATTTGGAGTTAAAATGAGGGTGGAGGGTTTACTCATCCGAAGAGTGGTGTTGCTGATAATGGATTTCCTTGTGGAAATTATACTCTCTGAGTAAACCCAAATCCCTGTTTAGTCCCTTTTTGTGGGAATTTACTTTAAGATATACTTCAACTCTGATCTGTGTCTATCCTCCCGGCTAACGAACCCAAACGCTAAAAGCACGCACCCGACATCGTCGATGCTATGACCAGGTTGGTTGAAGTATACAGGCACCGAGAAATTGATGTTGTTGTCCCTAATGTTTTTCCTTGTGGCTATTAAACCGTAAACGGAACTATGTTCCGGTTTCTCCCACATAATTCCCCTTCTCGCATTTGCGACAGAAAAGTAAATATACGAGATTGAAACTGTCACAGCATAGAGCAGGTGGTGTGAATACTACGTGAGTACCGGGGGAGTAAATGTTGTGAGTGATTACGTGTTTGCAGACCAGGCATTGGGGTTTGTTGCAGATGATATTATCTTGGTGAGGTTATGTGTTGCAGATTTTTGATGATGTTAAAAATCTGAAGAGGTTGGGTGGGGGGCTGTCGCCTCACGTGTCGGGTGTTATCACTAAATAAATTGCTAATAGTAAAGTCTAATTTTAAATGTTAGAAATCTTTAGTTAATGTGTGGGAAAGTTTGTGGATGTTATAATTAAGATAAAAGACTATGGGGATTCTGGAATTCTTTCTTTTTTTTAGTTGAGGAGAGTGTTTCTGTTAAGTTTCGAAGCTTTGGCGATAAATTATTTGATTATTTTGAGTGGGTAATTCCTATTAAGAAATTGATTGTAAAGTTGTCCTATGTGTCAGTTGCAATTTTCCTTGTGAGAACAGATGCGTTTAATGCGTAAGCATTGGCTGTTGATTATAGATTTTTTAGGTTGGCTTTAGATTATAGATTTATTAGGTTGGCTGTTGATTATAGATTTTTTAGGTTGGCTGTAGATTATAGATTTTTTAGGTTGGCTGTTGATTATAGATTTTTTAGGGTGGCTGTTGATTATAGATTTATTAGGTTGGCTGTTGATTATAGATTTTTTAGGTTGGCTGTATATAGATTTATTAGGTTGGCTGTTGATTATAGATTTATTAGGTTGGCTGTTGATTATAGATTTTTTTAGTTTGGCTGTACATAGATTAGGTTGGCTGTTGGTTATAGATTTTTAAGGTTGGCTGTTGATTATAGATTTTTTAGTTTGTTTGTATATGGATTTATTAGGTTGTCTGTTGATTATAGATTTATTAGGTTAATTATAGATTTTTTGGGTTGGTTGTATATAGATTTATTAGATTGGCTGTTGATTATAGATTTTTAGGGTGGCTGTGGATTATAGATTTATTAGGTTGGCTGTTAATTATAGATTTTTTAGGTTGGCTGTATATAGATTTATTAGGTTGGCTGTTGATTTTTTTAGGTTGGCTATTGATTATAGATTTTTTAGGCTGGCTGTATGTAAATTTATTAAGTTGGCTGTTAATTATAGATTTTTTAGATTGGCTGCTGATTATAGATTTTTTAGGTTGGCTGTATATAGATTTATTAGGTTGGCTGCTGATTATAGATTTTTTAGGTTGGCTGTATATAGATTTATTAGGTTGCCTGTTGATTATAGATTTATTAGGTTGGCTGTATATATATTTATTAGGTTGGTTGTTGATTATAGATTTTTTTAGGTTGGCTGTTGATTATAGATTTATTAGGTTGGCTGTTAATTATAGATTTATTAGGTTGGCTGTATATAGATTTATTAGGTTGGCAGTTGATTATAGATTTTTTAGGTTGGCTGTATATAGATTTATTAGGTTGGCTGTATATAGATTTATTAGGTTGGCTGCTGATTATAGATTTTTTAGGTTGGCTGTTGATTATAGATTTTTTAGGGTGGCTGTTGATTATATATTTTTTAGGGTGGCAGTTGATTATAGATTTATTAAGTTGGCTGTTGATTATAGATTTTTTAGATTGGCTGTATATAGATTTATTAGGTTGGCTGTTGATTATAGATTTTTTAGGTTGGCTGTTGATTATAGAATTTTTAGGGTGGCTGTTGATTATAGATTTATTAGGTTGACTGTTAATTATAGATTTATTAGGTTGGCTGTTGATTATAGATTTTTCTAGGTTGGCTGTTGATTATAGATGTTTTAGGTTGGCTGTATATAGATTTATTAGGTTGGATGCTGATTATAGATTTTTTAGGTTGGCTGTTGATTATATATTTTTTAGGGTGGCAGTTGATTATAGATTTATTAGGTTGGCTGTTAATCATAGATTTTTTAGGTTGGCTGTATATAGATTTATTAGGTTAGCTGTTGATTTTTTTAGGTTGGCTATTGATTATAGATTTTTTTAGGCTTGCTGTATGTAAATTTATTAAGTTGGCTGTTAATTATAGATTTTTTAGATTGGCTGCTGATTATAGATTTTTTAGGTTGGCTGTATATAGATTTATTAGGTTGGCTGCTGATTATAGATTTTTTAGGTTGGCTGTATATAGATTTATTAGGTTGCCTGTTGATTATAGATTTATTAGGTTGGCTGTATATATATTTATTAGGTTGGTTGTTGATTATAGATTTTTTTAGGTTGGCTGTTGATTATAGATTTATTAGGTTGGCTGTTAATTATAGATTTATTAGATTGGCTGTATATAGATTTATTAGGTTGGCTGTTGATTATAGATTTTTTAGGTTGGCTGTATATAGATTTATTAGGTTGGCTGTTGATTATAGATTTATTAGGTTGGCTGTTGATTATAGATTTTTTAGTTGGCTGTATATAGATTTATTAGGTTGGCTGTATATAGATTTATTAGGTTGGCTGCTGATTATAGATTTTTTAGGTTGGCTGTTGATTATAGATTTTTTAGGGTGGCTGTTGATTATATATTTTTTAGGGTGGCAGTTGATTATAGATTTATTAAGTTGGCTGTTGATTATAGATTTTTTAGATTGGCTGTATATAGATTTATTAGGTTGGCTGTTGATTATAGATTTTTTAGGTTGGCTGTTGATTATAGAATTTTTAGGGTGGCTGTTGATTATAGATTTATTAGGTTGACTGTTAATTATAGATTTATTAGGTTGGCTGTTGATTATAGATTTTTCTAGGTTGGCTGTTGATTATAGATGTTTTAGGTTGGCTGTATATAGATTTATTAGGTTGGATGCTGATTATAGATTTTTTAGGTTGGCTGTTGATTATATATTTTTTAGGGTGGCAGTTGATTATAGATTTATTAGGTTGGCTGTTAATCATAGATTTTTTAGGTTGGCTGTATATAGATTTATTAGGTTGGCTGTTATTTATAGATTTTTTTAGGGTGGCTGTTGATTATAGATTTATTAGGTTGGCTGTTGATTATAGATTTATTAGGTTGGCTGTTAATTATAAATTTTTTAGGTTGGCTATGGATTATAGATTTATTAGGTTGGTTGTTGATTATAGATTTTTTAGGTTGGCTGTTGATTATAGATTTTTTAGGTTGGCTGTTAATTATAGATTTTTTAGGTTGGTTGTTGATTATAGATTTTTTAGGTTGAAATTAAGGTAGCAGTGACCATCAGTTGGCTTGGTTTATAGTATACTGGAGATGTGGTTGTTATTGAGACGTACCAGTGTGTCCAGAAACGGGATGGAAGTGGTAGAATATTCCATAGTGTATTTGTTGATGTGGTGGAAGTTATTAACGTGTTTTTTAAGATCTCTCCGTGTGTCCATATGAAGCAAATGTCGTCTATGTACCTGATGTAGTATAAGTGTTCCAGGTGGTATCCAAGACAACTCTGTCCTTAAGTTTACATATGAACTTAATACTAATAACAAAATTCCCTTTCTCGATATACACTGATTAACACCAATAATAATAAGTTCACTATCTCCACATATAAGAAACCTACCAGCATAAATTCATGTACTCTTAACTATAACAGCTAATGTCCAAATTACTATAAAACAGCTTTTATAAAAAACCTAATAAACCGTGCAAAAACTAATTCATCCACAAAACAGATCTTCTACAGCGAACTTAAAAATATAAAACAAACACTCATCAATAATAACTTCCCAGCTACATCGTTGACGAGCAAATAAGATGCTCCCCCAGAGACCTCTATACAAAACATATAGAACATACTACCACTCCAACTAATCCCAAACATACCAACCTTTTATGTCGTAACCAGATGCATGCTAATTATAAACAAGATGAAAATATCCTAAAAAAATAATAAATCTAATACACCCACCACAGACCCTATTAAAAAAAATAAAACTTATTATATACTACACTAAATTCCCTATATCTAATAAAATCATTCGTAATGGCCACTTGCGTGTTTTAGAAAACCAACATCGTTTATAAATTTAAATGTCCTCTGGGAGATTGCATCTCCAACGATAAAAATAATATCCATGTTGGACACACGACAACAACGTTTTCACGTAGGCTAATCTTCACCTGAATAACACGTCTAATATTTCTAAACATTTACAACAACATACCTGTCCACACTTGCAATTCAGAACAATCCTCGTCGAAAATATCTCCATACTTTTCCACGAAAAGAATAAACACAAACTAAATATTCTCGAAGTTAGTTATATCAAAAATTTGGTACCAAACCTCAATGAAATTAATTACGAATTCTCCACAAACATTTTAAAATGTGTACAATAGGTAGTCTTTTAATGTTAGGGCTTGTCATTAATAATTTTTCTTTTGTCTAGCAACTACTCAAGTCCGGAATTTTTCCACTGCATACCTAGTTACCTCCCCTTAAACGGTGTCCGTCACCCAAGCCATGACACAGTGTTCCGGAATCCACATATACAAATGATAATTTTCGGATGATTGCTACAATTTTTGTCCTTCACAACCATGAACACTAAATATTTACTCTATAATTAACAATATCCTGATGATGACATTATGCTATGTCGAAAGTACTCGGAAACAAATACAATATGAGCCAATATGGTGTTTTCCCCTTTTTGTTTTTCCTCTTTCCTTTTCTTTTCTTTTAATAACCGCACAAAAAGCTTATCCGCGAATATGAAAGGTTCCTATCGAGAATAAGTAGACAGAACATGTCTAAATTATTTAACGAAACCTGTCTTAATATATATATATATATATATATATATATATATATATATAAGTGAACAATAAAGTCAAAACTCAGAGACGACAGGCTGTTTCATGCTAGACACAATCATCATACCGCCTGACGATTGCGTGAAACAGCTTGAGTGTTGACGTCAATGTTCACTTTTATATTTACATACGGTCTATCTCTGATATTGAGCACTTTATCCCATAAATATAGCATACCTTAAAACTGTATTTCTTCATATATATATCTGGGGTTTCAAAAACAGGTGAATCCTTGTGGGTATTGACTGTATTACAAGGGATGACTGAAAAGTTCTCAGCCCCACCCAATTATCAAAATCAGACAAAATAGCCAAATATCACATTTTAAGGCCTTCTTTATCGAGCGAGAATTTTTCGCCACTTACTCGTCGTCGTAACACCAAGCGTTTATAATTACTGTTAATTTATTATTTTATAATTATTACTACGGAAAATCCAGACTTGGATGGTTCTAATTTAATTTCATATCAATTAGGGGTTAATTAATTTCTTAATTAAGGATTAATTTCGTATTAATTAATCAAACAGCCAACGTTTATTGTCTTGTTAGTAAGACGCTATCTCCGCCTGCGGCAGATTGGATGAAAATCCAGACTTGGATGGTTCTGATTTAATTTCATATTAATTTTGTGTTAATTAATTTCTTAATTAAGGATTAATTTCGTATTAATTAAGCAAACAGCCAATGTTTATTGTCTTGTTAGTAAGACGCTATCTCCGCCTGCGGAAGATTGCGTAACTTACATGACTTGAGAATGTACAGTCAATGTGCGTTTATTTTTAGAAACGATACATACCCACAAGTCACACAGATCCTGATTTATTTATTATCGAATCAGCCTCTCTAGTGCAGTCTATCCTGCTATTTAACCCATAGCTGATGGGAGAAGAGATATAGTCATACTTTTCTCAAGTTTATTTGGGCAAAAGTGAACATAACGACCTCGACTGGAATTCGAACACCGAATTCTCTTTTTGGGTTTGCTAATATTGTCTTGTTACAGTTTTTCAAATAGAACAATCTGATCTTCGAAAACTGAAGTAACTCCACTCATTGGCACGGATGCCTCAACTCATTAAAACTGAAGCTTAAATCATAATGACACAAAGCAATAAATATGGGTCATCCAATGAAGGTTCCACTCACTACAGTAGTAATGATATATATGATTCAGACTTCTAACCATTGCTCCACGGCATGCCTCCCAATTACAAACTTTAACTTACTACAACAGAAACCACAAACACAAGACACCCAATGAGGATTCACTGCAGTTCTGAAATGGGCTCAGTCCTTATTATATGGCAGACTGCAACGCAATTATGTTTCTAGCTTCGGAGAAATCCGTTAATGCAATCGATGCACCACACAAAATAAAAGCTCGCATCTATTTGTCATACAATTCTTTTTAATCATCCGCCAAGGCAAGGAAATAATGTCGCTAAAATGCACAGACTTGCTGGGAGTGGAAGAGAATGGGAATACTTTGGTGAGGAGAACAGTATTCAAAAAGACAGAAGATTGACATTGCATTTAAATTTTTGAAGATTATCGGTGTTAGGGGAGAGAGCAACTGGAAGTGAGTTCTACAGGCAAGAAAAGACATTAGTATAATAAAACTTAGTTATATCTAGCTATTTTAACAGTAAAATAAGGGAACCTATTTACCAATCTAGTAATAGTTGCTTAAATTCAAGTAAATTAGAATTTTTGTTTGTCTTTAATCATTTGACCCCAAGCAAGGTGCTAATGCCATTAAGATGCAAAGCACTAAATATGGGGCATCCGATGAAGATCCCACTCACTAAAGAAATAATGATATACGTGATTTAGACGTCTAACCATTGATCCATGGCATGCCTCCCAATTACAAACTTTAAATCGCTAAAACAAAAGCCACAAACACAAGATACCCAATGAGGATTGGGTTCACCCCAGTTCTTATTATATGCCAGACTGTAACACATAATTATGTTTTTAGCTTTGGAGAAGTCCGTAAACGTAATTGATACGATACAGCACAAAAGAAAAGAAAAACTCGTATCTTATATTAGGTCATACAATTTTAACCATCCCCCAAGACAAGACGATAAAGCCGCATGGGGTTGCTGGGCGTGGAAGAGAATGAGAATAATTTATTGAGGAGAAAGGACAATAAAAGAACAGTGTTCAGGAAGACAGAAGATTGTGATTAACATTGCATTTAAATTTTTGAAGATTGTAGATGTCAGAGAAGTAAAAAAAATGGAAGCGAGCGCCACACAGATACATATAGACAGAGCATCACCAATGGTAGATTTATAAATATGCCAAATGGATTCTGACAAGAAAGATCCCAGCAGCAGACCTAACAAGTGATTCAATATAATCATTCCACTTAATATCAGAGGATAAAACATGAGAACAAAAAGAATTTCTCTCCTGGAGAATGCGAAGGCATTAGTGAGGAGAAAGGACAATAAAAGAACTGTATTCAGGAAGACAGAAGATTGACATTACATTTAAATTTTTGAAGATTGCAGGTGACAGGGAATAAAAAAAAGCTGGAAGTGAGTTCCTTGAGCGAGAAAAGACATTAGTATAACAACACTTACAGTTATATATAACTGTTTTAATAGTAAAATGAGGAGACTTATTTCCCAATCTAGTTATAGTTGCTTAAATTCAAGTAAATTAAATGTTTTTTCTTTAATCATTTTCACCCAAGCAAGGTAAACACGTGTGTCTCCTGAAATGCCCATATATATATATATATATATATATATATATATATATATATATATATATATATATACACACACACAAACACACATAAAAATGTTAAGACCAGAAACAAAAAGGGTTAAGGCCAGATACAAAAGGGTTAAAAAAAATATATTGTTACTTTAATCAAAATATATTTGCGAAACATTTCCATTTAATTAGAAAATGTAGTTTATCAACAAACAAGTGAAAATTTTAAGCTTTTAATTAATTTAAACAAACATTGAAAAAAGGATTTTTTGGTTGGTCATAAAGATAAGACCATGTGTGAAAAATGCAAATTACTGGACAAACATTTTAGAACTAGTCAATGTGCCCATAGCTCCAGGCCTGTAGACATCTTTGTAGCTCATTTCCAGTATTAAATTTCAGATTTTAAAATGGCTACGGGTAAAATTTTAACAAAGTTCGAACAGGGCAGGATTGTTGAACTTCAAAGACGTGGTCTTTCGCAACGAGCCATTGCAAATGAAATTGGCCGTAGAAGAACTGTCATTGCTAACATCATTAAAAATCCGGATGCGTATGCTTCTAAAAAATCAAGGGGTCGCCCAATAAAAATCTCACCATCTCTAGACAGACGCATTAGGCGAAAAGTTAAGAGAGATTCAAGCCTAACATCAAATCAGATAAAAGCGAATACAGATGCTGAATGCAGCTCTCGAACAATTCGACGGCATTTAAATAAGAAAGGGTTTAAGAACTTGAAACGGCTGCAGAGGCCTCGCCTTCTTCGTCGCCATAAAACCTCCCGTTTACAATTAGCTTCCGATTATCAAACTTGGGATGTGGATAAATGGAAGAAAGTGTTGTTTTCAAACGAGAAAAAATTCAATCTTGATGGCCCAGACGGTTTTCAGCGTTACTGGCATGCAAAAGATGTCCCAAATGAAATTATGGTCTGGAGTTCATTTTCGTACAATAGAATGTTTGAGTTACAAGAGGTAAAAGGTCGTCAAGCAGCTGCTAGTTACATTGACATGTTAAGAAAGGCATCGTTAATTACTGAAGGTCCTCGTATATGTGGAGTAAACTGTATTTTCCAGCAAGGACAATGCTGCAAATCACAACGCTCTCCAGATCGAAACCCAATCAAGAATGTTTGGGGATGGATAACAAAGGATGTTTATAAACATGGATCGCAATTTGAAACTGTGGATGCTCTTCATGCTGCAGTTTATGCATCCTGGGTGGGCATCCCAAGCAACCTCATGCAGAAGTTAATAATGAACATGCCAAAGCGAATTTTCGAAGTAATTCGCAAAAATGGAGGATATACTGAGAATTAAATATTCGTTGTGATTTATTTGTTCTGTATTTGCTATTTTTATTTACACGGTCTTATCTTTATGACCAACCAAAAAAATCCTTTTGTCAATGTATAAATATTTTAATGGTAATTTTTGTAATGAGCCTCCCTATTTGATATCTCCACTTTACGAATTTAAGCGCAGTACTAGACTGGCAGCTAGGTCTCATCATTTTACAGTTGAAATGGCTAGATGTAACCGAAGTTTGATGCTAACAGTTTCTTCTCTTGAACTTCTGGCTTGTGAAATTCTCTTCCAGCCTCTTGCTTTCTAGTCAACTATAATCTTCAAAAGTTTAAATACAATGAGAATTATTTAAAGCCAGAAAATATTTTTAGATTGTAAGAGTTCTAGAGATAATAATGATTTACTGATACAAGTCCTATTAATTAACCCATACTTAAGGCTATTTACGCATAAGTGAATATAACAAGCACGACTGGAATTGGTCCCCTGCTCTCCGAATTCCAACTCCAAGCCGTTATCCATTACGACACCCGCACGTCCAAACCTACGGCACCTGGTATTCCTAAGCGGTCACCCATCTAGGTACTAACCAAGCTCGACCTTGTTTAACGGACGAGATGTAGAACCAGAAAGCAGTCAATCGTTTGATTTATTGGTTTATTTGTTTAACGGCACATCAACTCCTTGTGGGTCATTAATGCTGAAATTTAATTTTCTTGGGAGCTTGGAATTAATAAAACTGTTACTCTGTTTTCACCTGGTAGATGATACTCAGCTTTTGTGCATATACATAATTGCTACATGATTGCTACATGATTGCTACAGGCGCTGATGTGTGTTTTGTGTTGTAGTTTTGTTATTATATTTTGGAATATAGTTTGATTTAAGAAATTGTTGGATATTATATGGCTTAAAGTCATGAAAGAGTTGGTTCGTGTTGGTTGTTTGATAGTATTTTACTTGGATGAAGTCACTACAATTTGATAGTATGTGCGTATTGTTGGTAATTTTACTATAAATACACATTTTTGGTAATTTTTTATATAAAAATGTATTGCTGGTACTTTTATACTTTTATAGAGTTTTGTGGGGGGGGGGTCATTATTTACTCATAGCTGGGACCCTAACAGATCCCACTATTCCGGATCAAGATAGATCTGGGAACAACAGGAACTAAGAGGTGGTTCCACAATCTCAAAAGCTCCAATCTCCAAACCAAAGACCTTACTCCTGGATGTAGTTTATCGCCATAGCCAGGATTTATTCACTTGACTGTACGACCCGTAAGAAGTCTCTTAAATGTACGACCACTTATGAGAGAAGAACAAGTACAAATCATTTATAACTGACAAGTTCAAATCAAGTACAGCAACCACTGACAAAAGTAGCATTGTTATTTATTGATAGTAATTTAATCCACTTATAGATGAGGTTAAGTCAAAAAGTAAAGGCAATTTACATACAACACCTTTTATTTCCACTGATGAAGACCAAATGAATATGGCCACTATTCGAGATAGTCCCCCTGCACGGCGATGCACTTCCGGTATCGCTCAACAAGCTTCATCATCCGTTCCGAAAAGAAGCTTTTACGTTTCTCTCGAAGCCACATCTTCGCCGCCTGCTGGCTCTCACCATTCGAGCTGAACGCATTGCGATACCTTTAATAGGCTGGAGATGTGGTAATCGAACGGCGCCAGATCAGGGCAGTAAGAGAGATGCGGATGCAATTAAAATCCATATATATAGAGAGAGACAGACAGACAGACAGACAGACAGACAGACAGACAGACAGAGACGGAGACAGAGTTGTATCTCGTGTTTTCGAGATAACGGAGGGAAAATAAATAAGGAAGAAAAACCCGTAGATAAGTAATGAAATAGAACGTTTACTGCACGAAGGTACGCTTAGCAACTGACCTAATGCTAACTCTGCTCAACTCCGTTAAACTCCGCTTATATACATAAACGGACGATTCCATTCATTTATGTCCTATACGACAGAGATAGATAGTTAGATAGATCTGGATAAACTCAGATAGATAGATAGATAGATAGATAGATAGATAGATAGATAGATAGATAGATAGATAGATAGATAGATAGGCAGGCAGGCGCGTGGCCAAATGGTTAGAACGTTCGCTTTCCGACAATGAGAATCTCATCATGGTCGATTTGTCAATGACATCTTGATGTTATCTGGGGGAGGCGATCCCGGCGTTCACTTTAGAAAGTGCCTGAAAACCATATCCCAAGGTTTGACCCAAGCCTTGCGAGTGAAATTGGGTAGATGGAACTATTTGGCAGCCGTCGATGGTTGCGCTAGTCTGAAGTCACAAGTTATCGTCACTGAGGTTGACTGTTGAACACGCTAGGTAACACCCATAAACCATAACTAAGTTCCGCTCAGCATAGTTGCAGTATAAACTACAGATGGGCTCTGCAGGTGTTGCACAGGCTTTTGCAAAAGGGATTCACTAACCACCCTAGTAGACAAGTATACTACTATATATATATATATATATATATATATATATATATATATATATATATATATATATATATTAGGATATTAAAATATGTTAAAATCGTTACATAATGGCAATTATATTTCAACACCATAAATGTGTCTCCTCGGGCGATGTTAAACTACTGGCAAGTGAAAGTTTGATTTAATTTCATCTCTACTCTGTATTGAGCTCTCTTTTAAATTAAATGTTACGTACAGTGGAATTATACTCTATTTGTTCTCATTTTACCTGGATATATATATATATATATATATATATATATATATATATATATATATATATATATATATATATATATATATATATATATATATATATATATATATCCATATATATATATATATATATATATATATATATAGTGCACTGAAAGCCCTGGTAGTAACAATAAGCCTTACATGCCTGACGATTGAAAACATGAAACTCCGAGTTAGCATAGAACAAATGTGTAATTATTCTCTCTCTCCATATATATATATATATATATATATATAAAGTGAACATAGAAGTCAACACTTAGAGGCGACAACCTGTTTCATGCTAGATGCAATCGTCAGGCCACCTGACGATTGCGTCTAGCATGAAACAGACTGTCGCCTCTAAGTGTTGACTTCTATATTTACACACGCTCTATCTCCGGTATTGAGCACTTTATCCCATAAATATAGCACATCTTAAGACTATATTTCTTCATCTTTATATATATATATATGTGTGTGTGTGTGTCAGTACCCTTAGATTTTTGGATGTGCAGGTGGGGTAATGATTAGTCGCCAAGAAACGAGAAATTAGCGGGCTCAGATCGACTTTGGGTCGAGTTCGTTAAATACACTTTCGCATAAATATCCTTGAGAAAGGTATGAATCCATCTCTTCTTCTTACCCCAACTATGTTCAACAACAGGATAGACTGGAATTTCAGCCAAGTGTCATACGCTAGGCGATTATGTATATTTCGATATCTTTGACTGACGAGGCAGATCTTTTCCCAATGTAGGCTGCCATTTCTTTCTACGGTAGACTAGTTGCCAACCAAAGCTAAAGAACCCCGTCTGTCCTGCTATTCAACCCATAGCTGGGTGAAGAGATGGAGTCATACCTTTCCCAAGGATATTTGTGCATAAGTGAATCTAACGAACTGGGATTCGAACTCGGCTCTCCGAGTTCTCACCCCAAGCCGATATCCATTACACCACAATGTACAAAATTAGTTAGATATGGTGTGCAGATACTGTAAAAGGAAAAGGTTTCAACAATTACGGATGACTCCACTGGTGATCGATTATTCAGAATGTCGTTGACGCCAACTGGCACTGGGACCCTGGGAGGTGAATGATTAAACCCCCTCAGTAAAATAAAGGTTTTTAAAATCTATAGTTGATGTTCCCAGACCAATGTGCTAACCATTAAACTAGCATCGGTTCACAGATGCAAAGGCCGGTGCTTGAGAAAAAATGCAGGATGTCTATTATCCGAATTAGTTGTTTACAATTTCATATAATTTGGATACCGTCAGAATAAACATTGGTTGTGCTGTTTATTCGGAGGCCCAGGCCATGTCCCGGAGCTGCCGACCAGGATGGCGGCTGATAGAGATGTTCGTCCAAAACAAAAATAAAGTCTCTAATTTTATCTACCTAGCGCCAATCTACTTATCTATCAGCCTACTTTCTGACTATTTTACGCTTTTAGATAGGCCGTGTGTAAATACAACTACTTACGTACACAAAATCCTACCAGGTGAATTTATTTGCCTATTAAGCGTTGAAACTAAAATCTCAACGATTTTGACTTTCAAATCCTTCATTAAAAGAAAAAATCACCCATTATCGATTCCAACTCAATTCTTTTATTTAGTTGCCTTTTCTTTTCTTTTTTAAGCGTTTCACCCCAAGCAAGGCGGAAAGCCACTAGCACGCAAGGGATTACAGAGAGTTGGAGCTAGAGCAAATAGGAGTGATGGAGAAAAGGATGAAGAGAAGGATAGGAAATAGATCAGGGCATCTGGAGACGTCGATTGGCATTACATTTGAATAGCGGAGATTATAGCTATCAGGGAAACAGGAAGAGGGGAGAGAGTTCCACAGGCGAGAGGTGCGAGACATGAAGCTATTGGAGTAGAAGAGACGGCTACATTTAACAGTTTCGACAGTGAAAGGGTGTGAGCGAGATGCCAGTCTAGTAGAACGCTTAAATTCATGAAGTCTGGGACCATGAAAGTATTTGTAAAAAGTGACAGAGGGAAGCAAAAAATATGATATCTAAGGTTTAAAATGCATTTAAATCTTTCTTGAAGCTTTTATTTTATCTTTAATTCCAAGCTAATAGATTCAATTCAATATTTACAATAAACAAAATCTTCTTTTACGTGGTGTTTCTCTCCCTCCTCTCCTCGCTTCAGGTCGTAGGCACATAACATAGACCACATAACATAGGCCACATCCTCCTGTCTCTTGTAGCTCTTAATAAGTTTTGTCTTTCTATTATTTCTCCCAACTCCTGTTCTACCATCCATTTACTCAAACTCATCAAATATGTTACGCGCTGCTTTCCTTTGTCTCTCTTTCCCTCAATCTGTCCCGTGAGTATCAGAATTTCCAAGCCCTCCTTCCTCATTACGTGCCCCAGAAATTTCAACTGCCTCTTTCTGATATTAATTATAAGTTTCCTTTTTGTTTTCATTTTCTCCAAAACCTCACCGTTTCTCACATGTTCGGTCTATGGTATCCTCAGCATCTTTCTGTAGACCACATTTCTGTTGCTTCAAGTCTCTTCTTAATCTTTGAAGAGATTGTCCAGCATTCACTATCATACAGGAAGACTGATATCACGTAACAGTTCAATAACATTTTCTTTGTTTCTGGCAAAATTTTTCTGTCTCTTAATACTCTGCTTAGCTTTTGAAATGCATCTTTGGCCATCCCAATACGTCTTCGGGTCGCAGTGTTTCATTTCCCGTCCTCTGTTAGAACAATTCCCAAATATTTAAATTTTTGTACTTCTTTGATTTTAGTATCCCCGATTTGTAATTTGCATTTTTAGGCTCACCCTTTTAGTGATAACCATGCACTCTTGCAGTTTTACTTTCCTCTATTTCAAACCGAATTTAAATTGATTGGAATGAATTCTTTTGAAATCGCTATAATCGGCCATATTGACAAATCTGTCAACACAACAAAATTATCTTTATTACAAAAATCATTCAAAAATAAAATACACATTCCTGAATCTCTTATTTGAGGGACATTTATGTTCAACTAATCAGAATTAAAAAAATATTACTGATTTTGAGTTTAAAATATCAAAGAAAAGTATTTTCTAATACGACGGTGGGTATTTTTGTTAGGTGTTGACAGATTTATTGATACCTTAATGTTTGGCATTTTTAAGTAAAGAGCACATACTTGTAAAAATTACCTGACGAATACAACGTAAAGGCCTTTTTATATAATTTATTTAAATACCCGGTAATCTTAAAACTAGTAAAATATGCCATGAGTAATCAAATATTTTATGGAATTTTAGGTACTCTGGCTTTATAGTTTTGCTTACGAAGACGCTTGTTGAGGAAATGTTATAAAATTACCTATGAATTACCTATAAATTACCTATAAATCTTAAACTTACTTTACACACTTATTTTCTGATAATGATGTGTGTGGACGTCCGCGTTATTTTACGATTCAGAGCATTTTTCTTTCTCAGATTGGGGTCCCGGGCAGTGCTTTGTGACCCTCGTTATCTTATCAATATTTGCTTTGTTCTACCTACATTTATATACATTACAAATTGGACTAGATAACTGACTAATGAAAAATTTCTTGGGGGGACTTTGACGTCATTGTGGGTTGTTTTTGCTTTCCTCATCCAAATCCGTGAATTTGTTTTGTTCGTGCCAAGTCTCGGAAAAACACTCAAAAAATTCAATATTTTTATCCATAATGTTGAATGTGTTATTTAACTTTTTAACAAGAAAAATTTCAAGTCGATGCTAAAAATTGTCGCAAAACATTGTAGATTTATTTAAGATGGGACGATCTATTATGGCATTATGAACTATACGCAAACTCAGCTCAGCTAAACTTAATAAACGTAATGGCGTCTCAGGCTGAGGTAATGTTTTACGAGCTGTTCAAATTTGTCATTACTACGGAGTAGTGAGTTCGATCTCTACGGAATGTCCTATACTTGTGACTTTATATCAAACTAAACTTCATAATTTAATTGGTACCTCAGGGCATGGTGATGATTAATGAGCTAGTTAAGTTGATAATTACTGTTAATGAGTTCGATCCTCACTGGGTACCCAATACTTGTTGCCGCGGGTCAAACTAAGTTAAGCTTACTAAATTAAATATTGTCTGAGGTTGTAATGGTTAATGTAATGAACTATTCAAGTTGATCATTACTACGGAGTAGTGAATTGGAGCCTCACTAGGTGCCCCATACTTGAGACCTTGTATCAAACTACGCTAAATTCCAACAGCAACAGTAACGGCTGCAACTTCACAAGAAAGACATTCGGCAGCTACTCCCAATCACCACTGCAACTAGGCGTTAATCTTTTGGGGGGTCTTTCCTGACCCCTAAATGACCCAGCCAGCGTTCAGAGATTCTGCTTTCTATTCCTGTCCTAAAGAAATCGGGTGAGTCATAAACGTCACCATTTCACGCGCCGTTGTCGTCAGGTCGGCTGAGGCGAGTCCGATCATTTCACTTATAAATTGCAGCGAAGTGGGGTGGTCTCATTTTCGTGTTCCTCCCCAGCACTGGTCAGGGAGGAAAAGAAGGCGTGTGATATCTTACGAGGGGTAATGAACTGAAAGCTTTCTCAGTTAAAAATAGCCCAGATTCACTGTAAATTTCAAAGTGGGCGCCTACTTTGGAGTGATATATTTATTTTGCGCACGCTCTCTGAATGGGAAACGCTTCATCTAAAACCAGTCATTAGTACAGTGTAACCCGGATATAAGAGTGTTGTCGGGACCGGAGAAGAAGTATCTTATATCCGGGTTTCTCTTATATCCGGGTTTGGTCTCTTATACAGTGTAACCCGGATATAAGAGTGTTGTCGAGACCGGAGAAGAAGTCTCTTATATCCGGGTTTCCCTTTTATCCGGGTTTGGACTATTATACAGTGTAACCCGGATATAAGAGAGTTGTCGGGACCGGATATGAAGTCTCTTATATACGGGTTTCTCTTTTATCCGGGTTTGGTCTATTATACAGTGTAACCCGGATATAAGAGAATTGTCGAACCGGAGAAGAAGTATCTTATATCCGGTTTATCTTAATCCTGGTTTGGTCTATTTTGTTTAGGTAGGTATGGCTCTAATTTGGGACCAGTGAAAATCTCTCTTATATCCGGGTTTCTTTTATATCCGGGTCTCTTATATCAGGGTTACACTGTATACACATTAACACAGGCTCTAATTTGGAACCAGGAAATATCTCTCTTATATCCGGGTTGCTCTTATATCCGGGTCTCTTATATCCGGGTTACACTGTACCAAGATTTTAATTATAAAAAATATTTTCTAATAAATAAAACTTTCCTACCATTTCTAACATATATGCATATGCATATACGGTCTTCTGTAGTGAAAAAAGCTGGGTTACCTACAGCGAAAAATTACACTGAATCTTTTTTAGTAGTAGGCCCGCCTTGTGATGAGCCACAGATCATGCGGCCCACTGCTCGAAAAAAGGTTGCCCATGTCTGGCTTAGACAAAACAAATAATTATTAAAGTAACACTTTCCTTGCTGAAGAGCCTTTTTTGAATGCAGGCAACATAAAGTGTCGGATATGGGTCTAATTTAAACTAAATTTAAAAGGGTAAAATCTATTCGCTCAAAATTTACTCTCATATTAAGCAAATCGAGAAAAAAAGGAAAAAAAAAACATCACAACATAAACATTAATGGTTATTTTATTGAAAATAAAAGTACTCTCAAAGTGATCATATAAAAAATTCACCAAATTTACGAGCCAATGCATTTATCCACTAGGCTATTCTTCCGCAGGTAGCAGGGACTCAGTAGAAATAGGATGAGCAATAACTGAGCAAGAGTAAGTCGAGGTATCCGTAGACGTGGACTGCAGAAGGAGAACAATCTATCCCATAGTTTAAATAATGGGCTCAAGGTTCTTGATAAGATCCAGAGACGGATATGCAACGTAATTGGCCTTGATCTGCCACGTCGTCTGCAGTCGCTCTCTCAAAGACGTGCCGTCGCCTCCATCTGTCTTTTTTACAAATACTTTCATGGTAACTGCTCCGAAGAGCTGCTTTCGCTAATTCCCTGACTTCATGAATTTAAGCGCTCAACTAGGCTGGCATCTCGCTCACACCCTTTCACTGTCGAAACTGTTAAATGTAGCCGTCTCTTCGACTCCAATACCTTCATGTCTCGCACCCCTCGCCTGTGGAACTCCCTTCACTTTTCCTGTTTCCCTGAATTGGGTTTCCGGTTACTTCTAAAGTCTTCTCATTCTCTTTCACTCCAAGTAGCGCCTTGCGTCTTTGTGGTATTATCGCCTTGCTTGGGGTTAACGAGTAAGTTTTAAGAAAAATGAGAAGGAAAAGGACTCTTGCGATCATGAAGTTGAAATTTCTAGGACACGTAATGAAAAAAAGAAGGTTTAGAAAATGTGACACTCACAAGATATATTAAAGGTAAGAAAGAAACAGCGAGAAATCTACGTAATGACCTTCTGTAAATAAACGCCGGAAGAGACGACGTGGGGGACTGTAAAAATATAAACATTCCTAAGTGCTGCAAAGGAAGATGTGGAGTGTCATGATAGCCCACGTTCTGAAGGTACACGGCAAATAAAGTTTTTTCAATATTTCAAGTGTCAATCAGTAATCCCTAAGTAATAAATATTTCAGGTGGCTTAATTTAAAATTTCCCTGTTTGTTACGCCAGTCTGTAGCTACCGACTGTCATTATATGTCAGAACAAATACGAAACCCAGGGAAATCATAGCTGCTTCTTTTTCTTCTCCGTATTTTTTTTGGGGGTGGGGGTATTTTGTGTTGGAGGGTTACTATTATAATCGGTTTCCATTTCATCCGAAACATATCTCCACCGAACAAAGAAAGTGCTTTGGTGATTTAACGCACAAGCACCAGACTTAGTCAATAACAAATAAAGTCGAAATTCCGAAAATATTTGACAGAGGTTTGTATCTGAGAGGCTTATAGAAGTTACACAACACTGGCTTTTCGACAGTTTATGACATAATGAAACAGAAAGGAAAATACTCAGTACATTTTTTCTGACAATGAACAAAGGAAGTACATATGCGTGCGGAAAAAGATGATAAGCCAGTAATTTCACTGGTACGATAAGTTCGTTATCCAATGGGTTATAGAGAGAAAAAAAATTGATCCAATATATTCCCATCAAACTTACTGTTGATGTTGGCTGCCAAGAGATTGCTACCCAAATACACAATGATTAAATTACATGACCCGGCAGCCAGCAAGGAAAGTGGCGGTACCTTGTCAGCTGTTTTTACCAAAACACACACACACACACACACACACACACACACACACACACACACACACACATATATATATATATATATATATATATATATATATATATATATATATATCGAAATGCAGTAAATATCGAAACATTAATGCATTTTTGTAGCGGGCATGTTCGAATGTAATAACCTATAATAAAGATATATATATATATATATATTTTTTTTTTTTTTTTTTTTTTTAAGCGTATCACCCCAAGCAAGGCCGGTGGCCACTATCACGCATGGGGTTACAGAAGGGTTGGAGGAAGAGCAGATAGGAGTGGTAAAGGAAGGGATGTGGAGAAAGAGAAGGACGGAGGGTCGATCAAGGCAGGGGGGTTACGGAAGATATAGAGCGAGAGCAGATAGGAATGAAAGATGTCAGGAAGTGGAGAAGGGAAGTGGATAGATCAAGGCAATTGGAGATGACGATTGACGCTACACTTAAACCGTTGGAGATTGTATTTGTCAGGGAAACAGTAATAGGGAAGGGAGTATATGTGTGTGTGTGTGTGTGTGTGTGTGTGTGTGTGTGTGTGTGTGTGTGTGTGTGTGTGTGTGAAAATTAAAATTTTACTTGTAAAGTGAAAAACGCTAAAGTTATATACTGTGCATTTTTTTAATTTTATGAATATATATATATATATATATATATATATATATATATATATATATATATATATATATATTCATTAAAAACGACAGACAAGTTACTACGGTTAAGCTTTTTATTTCATATTTCTTGTGTTCGAACAAGAGCTTTCTTTTCTGGACAAAGGGTGTGTAAAAACTGTCCAAATGTTTTATATTTCCGAGCGCTTTGGGCTATACCTTTAGCCATTATCAAGGATGATTCGATTTTTCAGCTTAATTGAGTGTGTGCGTTATGTGTATGTCTTGGTGTGTGGTAGGATGACATACACATCCCAGTTACGTAGCCTACGTTGATGCCAGTTGTTTTTTGTTGTTTTGTTTTTTTGTTAGCGATCGTCACAGCAACACCTTCGTTTGTATATTATTTACCAGGTGTTTCGTGCTCAGTAAAGATAGTATTCAAAATGTTCAAAAGTCCTGAAGATACCCGTATGGATAGGGAAGAGAAAAAAAAGAAAGCATTTATGTTTATCAGTAACACAGAAAGTCAAAATGTTGGAAAAACTAGACAGGGTTGTAATGTGAATTGTCTGACTGAGGAGTTTGGCGTTGGAACAGCCATTATGTATGAGCGAAGGAAACAGAAGGAGAAAGTCTTAAAGTTTTATTCTGAAAGTGATGAATAGACATTAAAGAAAAATAGAAAAATACTATTCAGAGCAACAAAAAAAAATGATGATTCGATCGTGTATTGATGGAGTGGATTTGTCAGCGTCGGTGTGAACATATAACGCTTATATGAAACTATCCTCAGGGTATATGGATAAGCAGTGCTATGAAATGTAAAGGGATACCGTGTTTATGCTTGGGTTCCGTCCACAAGCTGCCATATTTTATAGATGCTTTATACAAATTAAATAGCCTGTATTCCAAAATCCGAAAACCGAAGCACTTCTGGATAAATGATTCTCAACCTATATATATATATATGTGTGTGTGTGTGTGTGTGTGTGTGTGTGTGGTGTGTGTGCGTGCGTGCGTGTGTGCGTGTGTGTGTGTGTGTGTGCGTGTGTGTGTGTGTGTGTGTGTGTGAACAAAGATAACATGAGTTATTTCAATTATATTTTTATCAAGGTTTTTCTTGTCGGTGAACTACTATACTCATCTTGACGTTGAAAGTGTAAAAGGAACTGTTCGTTTCGAGCTTCCGACTGGCTGCTGTCATTATAAAGTAAGAAAATAGACGAAATTCAAAGCCCGTATGGTTATGTGCATTTCTGGAATGATTCTGGACTTTTTTTTACCATGTCCCTTCAGGACGTAGACGAAAATGGCTTTCCACAGATTCCGCTTTCTTTTCTGTGAATTCTACTGGCTTCTTGGGAAAAATAATGGAGTAGTTTCCCATTGCTTTATTCACGGGTTTTGTTTTCAGAATTGTCCTTCTATTAGACTGGCTACCATCCAGGGCTCAGTTTACCCTATGCTAGAAGGGAGAATAAATGAATTCAAATTTTTTTTCCCAGGTGCATTAGTGCAAAGTGAATGCAATGTACGAGGCTGGTATTTGAACTCGGCTCGCCGTTTTCCTTTTCCCAGCCGTTAACCGTTGAATTGTAAAATGTATTTAAATTCTCAGAATCCACACTATGTCGCCGAGAGTTTCAACACACACAATTAACATCATGCTAACGCGACAAGACATTCCAAAATCAAAACTCATTCCAAAGATGTACATTAACACGCGGACATTAAATTTCTTTCTTTCTAATAACTGAAGCCAGTTGAAAGCTACGATTGATCTGACCTCCTAGCTAATGTAGGGCATGACACAAGGTCTTTTTATGTGGCGTGTCCATACACATACGTATGCATATCGGCCAAGCACAAAAATTTCCCAGTACCTGCGACCACGTTCACAATAGGGCTGATATATCGACCACACTTCTCTTAGTGTAATGAGAATGGTTCTGCCGTAGGATTGGAATCTCCGGGTCTTCCCCCGTCTCAAACGAAGAGAAATTAATTTTTTATCTGTCTTTTGTATGTTTGACTAACAAATGATGTTTACAAGATAAGCGATAATATCTAATTTGCATAAGAAATTTAAAAACATATTTTAATAAATACTTCACCTTTTATTTACTTTTAATTCAAACTTTACAAACTGCCATATGTAATCGATGCTTCTGTCAATAACGTTTTTAAAAATTCATCATGTTTGTATAGAAAGGATTTATATCTGTCTTATCAAAATTCAGTCGTAAGTTAGAAAATCTAGAGCATTCATAATAAGCCTCGTTGTCGTCTGATATTTCACATTACAAAAAATTAGTCGAACGGTGCCGAGAATATTTTCTTGAAATTTTCTAAATAAATCAAAATAGTTTATTTAATTAAATTTTCTTAAAAAGGTACCGAATTATTTTAACAAATGAAAAATAGTAAGTTTTCTGAATTCATTTATTATTTTTTTTTAATTTATTATTATTATTATTAATATAAATATTACAAAATTGTTCAAATATTTCTGTCGTGGTTAGGTGTTTGTCCAGAGTAGCAACTCAAGTGGACTTATTATAACGACAAAAAGAACCATAGAAAAAAGATATCTTGCTGAAAATGATGTTGATACAGAAATTTTAAGAGTTGTAATAGAACTTCTATTACAATTATTTTTTCCCTTCGTAGGGTTGGTATTTGGATAGTTTTTAAAAATACACTAGACAAAACTTTTCTGTTTTTCTTAACCAAACTCAAAATGAATATTTGCTGTTGTGTGGAGTGGGGGGTGCATTCAGATTATTCGAAAGTCATAACTGCTCAGTTTCGTATCCGAAACGGTAACAAAGCAACTTTTAAAGAATTAATGGGCTTTCAATTGTTAATCCAACATAGTATAATTAATTTAAACGTTATTTTTAGTGGATGCCCATATTTGAGTAGACATTCCGTTTATTTTAAAAAGAATTTTATTACATCTACTAGCGTAAAAAATAAAGTCCATTAATTCTTGAGAAATTGCTTTGTTTACGTTTCGGATACGAAACTGAGTGGATATGACTTTAGAGAGAATCTGAACGAGTAAATGTGCTTTAAAGGCAAACAGAATCGTACTTGATTGTGAAGCTCTTCGTAGCCGAGTAGCCAAAGCATGTCGGATCAATAGACGGTTCCTCTTGCAAAGGAGACGCAGGTTCGAATCCTTTTTTTAATACGTTTTCTCGAATGTTCAGGCCGCTAGCCGAAATAAAATACTGGTAAAATAAACAGAGCGTCTACTTAAATATAAATATCCACTGAAATAACGTTTATAGTAATATATACTTATATATATATATATATATATATGCGTGTGTGTTTGTGTTTGTGTGTGTGTGTGTGTGTGTGTGTTTGTGTGTGTGCGTGCGCGTGTGTGTGTGTGAGTTTGTGTGTGTGTGCATGTGGGCGTATGTGGGGGTGTATTTGGGCAGCAATCCTTCATTTATACAAATTATTATACAAATACAAAATTATTAAGTTACATGACCTGGCATCCAACAAGGAAAGTAAACCGCAGTTACTTGTCAGTTGTTTTTAACGAAATTTGTTTATATATATATATATTTTTAAGCATTTCACCCCAAGCAAGGCAGGGTGCCACTAGTACGCAGTGGGGGTTCAGAGTGGGAGCTAGAATAAAGAGGTGTGATGGAGGAAAGGATGAAGAGAAGGGCAGGAGATATCGATTGACATTACATTTGAACAGTTGGAGATTATAGCTATTAGGGAAACAAGTAATAGGAAGGGAATTCCACAGACAGGAGGTGCGAGACATGAAGCTATTGGAGTAGAAGAGATTTCCACATTTAACCGTTTCGACAGTGAAAGGGTGGGACCGTGATGCCAGCCTAGTAGCACGCTTAAATTCATACAGTCTGGGAACCAGCGAAAAACAGCCCGTCGGAGAAGTTACCGTGAAAGTATTTGTAGAAAAGACAGAGAGAGGCGACGTCACATCTGTGAGAGAGCGACTGAAGACGAGATGCCAGATCAGGATCAACCACATTGCTTATCCGTCTCTGGATCTTGTCGAGGACCTTAAGGCGAAAAGAGGGGGCACCAGACCCTATATTTGGCAGCAGTATTCCATGCAAGGGTGAATGGTTGATTTGTAGATTTGAACGATGGAAAAAAACTTTTTTGGTGCGAGACGGAACCAACTTTACTTGCGGAAGCTATTGATTCAATGTAATTGTTCCATCTCAAGTCAGCAGACAGTGTGAGACCAAGCAGTCGTAAAGAGGTGCTCTCGTGGAATTGAGCATTAGACATTCTAATGGGTGGCAGGGATGGTTTCCTGTGTTGAGTAATAGAGAGCAGTTTTGTTATAGAGGCGTTAAAGTTAACCAGCTAATTCCTGCCCCAGTCTACAACCGATTGGAGGTCCTTTTCGAGACTAACGGCCAGGTTAGTTTTGTCAGCGATACCAAATTTGCTATTGAGGCAGGAGTAAATAGTAGAGTCGTCAGTATATATATTAGAACCTTGAATTAATCCTCGCTGTTTTCCAACAGGTGATGTTCCCAGAACTGCGTGCATGTTGTTTTAGATGGCAACGCATCTGTAAGGAAATACTATAATCAGGTTTGAAATTCAGTGTATATAATTTCGTCGAAGTGTAAACAACTTTGTTTTTCATAGTGTTAAACATGTCGGATTTCGTGCCAAAGAAAGTCTATTTGCGGGGAATTTTACTGCACTACTTTATTCAAAAGAAATCTGCAGCTGAATCACACAGAATTCTTGTTGAGAATTACAGTGACCATGCTCTGTCGGAAACAACATGCAGAGATTGGTTTAGACGCTTCAAATATAATGATTTTGATGTTGAAGGTAAAAGACGCTCTGTTGCACCGAAAGAGTTTGAAGACGAAAAATTGGAGGCATTGCTTCATGAAGACTCACGTTAGGCACAAGCTGAACTTGCAGAATCATTAACAGTTGATCACACAACCGTTCCGAAACATCTGAAAGTATTAGGAATGATTCAGAAGCAAGAACATTGGGTGCCGTACGAGTTGAAGCCGAGAGACGTCGAACAGCGTCTTGTCACGTGTGAACAGCTGCTTCAGACAAGGAAAATGTTTTTTGCATCGTATCGTGAACGGCGATGAAATGTGGATGCACTACGATAAACCTAGGTACCTCCACGAAATGTAAACAAAAAGAGCATAGCATGATGAAAAAGACGCCAAACTTGACGAAAACAAAATTTTATCGTCTAATGTTCATATTATTATTAAAGAGGAAAGATCAAAGTATTTTGGGGGTATTTTTTTTACATTTTTTAATCGTTCCGTGCACGTCCGAAATTTTCGTTAAAAATCTTGTTTTTTTTTTGTCATCAAAACTGACAGATAATCATTTTCAATCATTTTTTTCCATTTTATAAAAAAGATAAAAATCTCACTTTGAAATTCTTTTAGAAATCAATTATTATTTTTTCAAAACTTATTTTAATAAAATCAGAAATTATAATGTTTATTTAAAATATTTTGAACCAAGCTTAACTTAGCTTCTGCGCCGAAAAAATGTAATTTGAAAATAAAACAAAGCAGGTCATAACCTTTCGCGTCACTTGACAGGTGACGAAAGACATTTTCATGACGTTTAGATAACTTAGGGTAGGATAATTCTTTCTACGGATGGAAGGAAGTGAAATTGTTTTGATTTAAGTGAACACATTATTTACCTCGTTATTTTTAAGGAAAACTTTCAGCGCTCTAATTTTTTTTTGTACTTAGCTTTCACCTTTACGTTTACGATGCTTTATGGAAAATATATTATAAAGAAATGAAAAAATAAGACTGTTAAGAGTGATATTAAATTTCATAAGAAAGGTATCTAATTAATTTATAGGTACCTTTCTTATGAAATTTTATCAGAAGTGTACATAAAATACTATAATTTTATGTACATTTATTACATTTTACTGTGTTATTTGTATTTCCATTCATTTTATTATTAATTTTGATATTTCATTTATGGAAAAATGTCATAACTGAGATTAATATAAAAATAAGATCATATAAATTTCATAAGATGATACTGATACTTGTAGGTACCCTTCTCAGTTGAAATTGAAAAATCAAATTAACTACTCAACACGTGTTTCGCAAAAGTAAAGGCCTTAACAGCGGAGAACAATGCTGAACTCAAATAACGCAACTTAATTGTATTCTGGTTGGTCTTCCGTACTTTATAATTACCGCCCGATTATAAACACAAAATTACATTTCTTAATTACTGCGGATCTTCTGATTAGTCAAAACGATACAATTTACAACGCGCTAAAAAAAGATCTATCTCATGAGGACACTTAGGAAACCCGATGTGACTTTTAACTAATTTTATAATATTTTAACAACTTAAATGTAAAAATCTATTATAATTAAAGAAATAACAAATAATTGTATTAAAAATTCATTTTTCATCAAAAAAATCTTTTGCTTTCAGAAAATATTGTTCATATTCATAAAAACAACTAAAAGCAAATAAAAGCATTTGAAATTAAATAATATCTTTGTTTTATTGAGTTTTGTATGTTACAATTCAGAGCTGATTTTCAGGTACGTGGGGTCCAATGAAAAAAAAATTATTTGCATTCCTCAAAGCCTTGTGCTTTTAACTATTGTAATCACTAAACCCGATGCGATCGAATTTCTAGAATTTTCATAAATTAGTTAGGGGGTGGGGGTAATAAATATATAAAAAAAATATGTCTGTCATGACTTTAATAAAAAAAACATATTTATAATAATTTCCATCATCTATGAATAGTTTCTGAAGGTTTCATTAACTTCCGACAATTATTTTTATTTTTGCAAGATTTTCCAAATTAATGTGTGTCATACAAAAAAAGTGCTAAAAATTGTATATGTTATTTAGTAGTTCCGGTTATAAAAAGAGAAACAAGGTTATTTTAATCAAAATTTAGAATGTTCTAAAAAGAAGTAAAAAAATTTTTAAATAATTAAAAAAAAACTTTGGTCTTTCGTCTTCATAATAACATAAACATTTAGACGATAAAATTTTGTTTTAGTCAAGTTTGGCGTCTTTTTTATCATGCTATGCGATTCCGAGGAGTTACCTAGATAAACCCAAGCGTAGAAGATGGTGAGGCAAGCCTTGCCATGCATCAACATCGGCGGTAAAGCCGAATAACCATGGTTCGAAGCTTCTGCTCTACATTTACTGGGGTCGATTGGGTGGAGTTTATTAAAAGCTGCCCAAACAGACCGAAACCATCACAACAGATCGTTATCGACTACAACTGATACGTTTGAGCCGAGCATTGAAGAAAAAACGGCCGCTATACGATCAGAGAGACGACAAAGTGATTTTGCAACACGACAACGCTGTACCACATGTTGCAAAACAGGTGAAAACCTACTTGGAAACACTTAAATAGGAAGTCCTACCCAGACCGCCGTATTCACCAGACATTACCCCGTCCGATTATCATTTGTTTCGATCACACGCCCTGGCTGAGCAGCACTTTCATTCTTATGACGGTGCCAAAAAAGGGGTCGACTCGTGGTTAGCTTCAAAAGACGTGTCGTTTTTCCAACGTGGAATTCAAATACCGCTAGAAAGCTGGGGAAAGGTAGTGGCTAGCGATGAACAATACTTTCAGTGACATGTTTCTTAATAATGTTTGTAAATAAACATTATTCTTCATCAAAAATCAGCGAGAAGTTATTCAAGGTCCTATTAAGATATTAAAACATGTTAAAAATCGCTACACAGTTACAATAATGTTTCGACACCATAAATATGTCTTTTCAAGTGATGTTAAACTACTGGCCAATAGGTTAGCTATACTATGTATTGAGCCCCCTTTTAAATTAAATGTTACGTGCAGTGGAATCATATTCCAGTTGTTCCTATTTTACCTGGACACACACACACACACACACACACACACACACACACACACACACACACACACACACACACATATATATATATATATATATATGTTATGTTGAATGTCATAGACAACATAGTCCTGCATATTCTCTTTTGAATTTTCTCATATTTTCTAGTGAGACTTTTTATTTGAAAATTATATTGAAATAAATATTGTCCGTAAGATAACCGAGTACTTTCGAACATCATTGTTCATCTTCAGGGTTAAAATTTTTTAACATTGTCTTATATATATGTAAAGTCAAATTTTTTCAAACATTTGCAAATTGTCTTGTCGCGGTATCATGTTGCTACATTTTATTTTTTACAAATTAAATAAACGTTACAAAATCATTTTAATTTCAAAAGACGCGATGATGTTATTACGTACATGGCGAAGATCTTTAATCATGTATTATAATTAATGGTAATATATTTAGAAAAATTAATGGCTATATATTTAGAAAAATTAAGGATAATATATTTAGAAAAATTAATGGCTATATATTTAGAAAAATTAAGGATAATATATTTAGATAAATTAATGGCTATATATTTAGAAAAATTAAGGATAATATATTTAGATAAATTAATATATATATATTTAGATAAATTAATGGTAATATATTTAGATAAATGATATATCTCAATATCATTGTCGTACATTGAAGCCAGAAAGACTACCTTTCAGGGCAAAGTTGACAGGCTGAAGCACTCCACCATATTTTTAGCATTGTGATTGTCTTTTTAACTTATAAAATTTTACATTCAATAAATAAATGAATAAAATGATGAAGAAATGTCTCACCTTTTTATTGCGAGCTGAGTTCAGCAAATTTGGTGGTGGTGGTGGTGGGGGGGGCAGACGACCACTGAATTGCCGATCTCATCGATAGATTAGTATCGTTATGCACTGAATGACCGCGCTTGTACTGACCTATTAATGACAATAGCAGTAAAATGTGAGTTGTGGGAACGTCCACTGACTTGTAGGCTTGCCCACATGTTTGAACGAATACGTTGGCTACAAGTTTTATCGAAATTGAATTAAACTAAATCACAAGTTGTTTAGTTCACATGCGAAAGTTTTGTCGGTTACATTTTTTAATGTCTTACATGGTTTCTTCGTTTTCATTAGTTTCATATATATATATATATATATATATATATATATATATATATATATATATATATATATAAAGAGAGAGAGAGACAGAGAGAGAGACAGAGAGAGGTAGGTACCTTCAAAGAAACTCGATATTTAAGGTTGAAAATGTGTTTAAAAATGAAAAATATTTCTCATATTGCTCTCTGCATTTAAAAAAATAATTCTGACCAATATTTTGTAAAATAAACATCTCTAAAATAATTTCGTTCATTTGTGAATAAATACTGACAGTTTAATTAAAATCTAACAATTATTTGATTGTTGCAAGCATTTCCATATAAATGTCTTTTTTACCACAAAATGACGCTAACATTCCCTATACTAATCTTTGCAACCCACCGCCGCTCTTAAAAATATAATTTAATAATTTAAAAATAATTTGGTCTTTCCTCTTAATAATAACAAATATTTTGACGATAAAACATTTGCGGAATGTTTTCATCATGGCATGCTAAATTTATGAGCGAATCAGTGATGGTACCTAAGGAACACGCAGGCCATGGAACCAGTCCTCCCCTACCTATCCATCTTTCATGGTAGATGTCATCACGAACAATGTGACTAAAATGTGCTGGAGTCCCTTCATGCATGAACCACATGCGTCTTCGTATTAGCAAGGGTACATCCTCTAGCAGGTTTGAAAGTGTCTTCGAAATGAAGTCCCTGTAGACAGCTCCTGTAAGATGTGCTGGGAGAACATATGGATCTACCAGACAGTAAACTACAATTCCAGTCCACACATTAAGTGTAAACTGAAGCTGGTGTCTATCCTGTATTGTATTATGGTGATACTAATCCGCTCACAAATGTTGGTTGTTGGTTGGTTGTTTGGGGTTTTATGGCATATCAACCACTATGGGTTATTTAATGCCAGATCCAGTATTTACTAAATATATCAAAAACGTATAGCTGGCAACATCATTGTTTCAAAAACGTATAGCTGGCAACATCATTGTTTCAAAAACGTATAGCTGGCAACATCATTGTTTCAAAAGCTGGCAACATCATTGTTTCAAAAACGTATAGCTGGCAACATCATTGTTTCAAAAAAGTGTAGTTGGCAATATCATTGTTTCAATGTGCTGGAAAAGACCTGGAAGTTCACTATTTTCCCATAGCTGGGACCCCAACAGGTGCTACCACCCCGGGTCAGGGTGGACCTGGGAACACCAGCAATTAAGACGTGGTTCCACGCTTCCTCAAAACCTCCTGATCAGAGGCCTTGCTGTTGGATGCAGTTTAACGTCGTACCCAGGACGAAATGTTGGTTGTGTAAATTTGTTATTCCATCTCTTTCCAAATGTTGCCTCATCCGTAAACAAGACTGAAGAGACAAACAAAAGATCGGCAGTTAGTGCAATAAACCATCGGAAAAAGTTCTCCCATGGTGGGTGATCAGATGGCGAAAGACTCTGCTCACGTTGCAAATGATACGGATACAGGAGCTGCTGTTGAAGTACCCTCCATGCGGTATTATGATATGTACGACATGCTAGGGACACTTGATGTTTGCTAATACCTGGATTATCACCGACAACCTATAGAATGTGTTCTTCGGGTTCAGGCGGATCTCGGTCTTCCTGGATACATAGTTTGTGGCGCCACGGATCCTATATCAGCGACGCGACGATAAACAGCAACAAAGGTTGGATGAATCGGCTGTCCTCGGTTTGGAAACACAATCTTATACATCCGTGCATTCACGCGGCCGTATGTAAAATCATACCTGCCTCCTTACGATATGACTGTCCTGCCACTGTTAAACGGAACACGTCTCAGTTAACTCACTACTACACGAGTTAAACGTTGAAGACCGACTAGCCACAAACGTACACGAATGACAAATATAACCTAGTCTACATCGCAACACAGCACCATTTACTGTAAACTTTATTTAAACTTAATAACTTAGAAACGAAAGATTTGCAAACATATATCTTAATACTATATTTTTCATTTAATACGAACTCTCATGGGAAGACGCAAAGAAAGGACATTTGAAGATGGTGAAACCAAAAAAAATAAATAAATAAAAACTCTTGATAATGATTTACCAAAGGCGAAAGTACTCAGATATTTGACAATTTTTACTATTAATTTATCTAAATATATTACCATTAATTTATTTATATATATAGCTATTAATTTATCTAAATATATTACCGTTAATTAATCTAAATATAAGACATAACTCCTCTTCACATCACTATCTTTCATAATTTGATTGTTAAAAGTCATGAGTTTTCTTGGGATTGATATTGGAATGGTTTCCCATTGTCTTCTCCACGATGATTTATTGAGACACCACCTCTAGTTAACTGGCCGTTCACTCGTCAAGAGTTCTTATGGCCTAAGATAGGTCTTATTCTTCACCCTACAGGGTTGCTAACAACCTGCCTCATTCGCAAGAAATTGGAGTAGGAGTGACGGTTTAGTCGCCAACCATCCAGCAGCAGCATATATACATGACAATACATATATATATATATATATATATATATATATATATATATATATATATATATATATATATATATATATATATATATAATCCATTGCTAGGTCAGCTGATAAGAAAGTTGGTTCTCTGTGCCGTACTAAACAATTTTTCTTGCATGTCTATGAGTCTACCATTCGTTCATGCTTAGAATATTGTTTACACTTATGGTCCACGCTCCTGCTATATCCGTGATAAAATCCAAAGAAAAATTAGCAATATTATTGGCCCTGATCTGGCGTCACAGCTTCAGTCACTTTCTCACCGCAGTAAAGTTGCCTCCCTGTGCCTTTTCTATAAATACTTTCATGGTAATTTTCGGGATGAGCTCCTCGCTATGGTACTCAGACTTTATTAATTTAAGCGCAGTACTAGAATGGCGATAAAGTCTCATCAGTTTACAGTTGTGTTGGCTAGATGGAACCGTAATTTCTATACTAACAGTTTTTTTTTCCTCGCACTTCTCGCTTGTGGATCTCTTTTCCGGTTTCAGGCTGTCCAATCTACTTTAACCTTCAAAAATTTAAATGCAATGTCAATCGCTATCTACTGTCCTCCTTTATACTCTTCTATTGTTCTCGCTTCTTAGTATTGTTTCTGTTTTCTAATTCATTCTCACTTAGTAACTACTTGTGTCTTTGTAGCTTTACTGCCTTGCTTGGGATGAACTTGCTTTATATATATATATATATATATATATATATATATATATATATATATATATATATATATATATATATATATATATATATATAATCATTGAAAAAGCATGCAAATACACGAAAAATGTTCTAGGAATTAACCAGTGGCATGAGATAGGCGAAGCCCTAGCATGGTTTACTAATATAAAAAAGAAGAATAAATGTACATTCATCCAGTTCGCTATTTGTGATTTTTACCCCTGCATCACCGAGAATCTGCTAATGTCTGCTGTAAATCTAGCAAAAGATTACTGTCCTACAAACGATCGCGAAGTAAATATTATAAAGCAGGCACAAAAAAACTATACTATTCCATAATGGTTATCTGTGGACCAAAAGAAATAACCCAGAATTTAATATTGCTATGAGAGTGTTTGATTCCGCAGCGGCATGTGAATTGGAATCTTATTGTTATGGGGACTTAAATTTATTTTCGACACTAAGAACACCGAACTCTATAGAGATGACTCCTCCGTAAAACAAGCACACTAAATATAGGCCGATTGAGATAGGAAGTGATAAAATATTTTAACGATCATGAACTAAATATCGCCACTACCACCAAAGTAATCAACTTCCTTGATGTAACCTTGGATTTAAATAATGGTTATTACAAACGATATACCAAAGATCTATATAACCATAGATACGCCAGGAAAGAATCAAACTAGGTAAAGGCAAAAATAGACAGAAACACCGTAAGCGTATCATACGGTTTAATTCACATTTTAACCGTAATTTTCAAACGATAATTCCTTCTACAGAAGGAGAAAAAGTGAAGTTATTTAGATTTAAGTGAACAAATAAATGCAATCATTATAATTGAAAATTCCAATGAGTGAGTAAAAATATTACGACTTCAGCATCATCATCAAGTATTGAATGTTATTAATTCCAACATATTTGAGAAAATTCAGACAATGACAGAATGTTAACATTAAAATAATATCGGAAGACACTATTTACATTATTCGGACTATTGTCCTCATCTTTGTCGCCATATTTCTTACAACGTTTCGGCTATTGTACGCTCCGGCCTTCTTCAGGGACACATGGCACGGTGGATAAAAGCTTTAGTTAGATCCACTGACAGGACCCAAAGAGTGTGAGTTCAATACTTGGTTTAGGCAGTGGAGAACTTGGAAAGGGAAATTAACAGGAGATAACTGACAACTGACTTCCATTAAATATGGCACGCGGAACTAGAACAGTCTACCCCAGTGAGCGAAATAAAGGGTCCATTCGACATTCCAAACACCTGAAGAAGGTCGGAGCGTACAACGGCCGAAAAGTTATAATAAATATGGCGACAAAGATGAGAACAACAGTCCGAATAATGTAAATAATGAACATAATACCTCATCTCAGAAATATAGACAGATACTAATATCGGAAGAATTTTCCTAAATTTAATCCATAAGTACTTTAACCATTCGCCAACACTAAAAAAGATTTTTAACAAAAATAATGTTAAGCTCAGCTATCGCTGCGTTAATAACATAGACAAATCCATTTCACAAAATAACAACATTATATTAAACAAATATATTTCCAACAAAGGCAACGGAAATATTTCTAAAAAAAAATGCAACTGCCGAAAAAATACGATCTGTCCCTTAAATGGTCAATGCATGACTGATAACATTGTATGCTTTTGTGTGTAGTAGTAATCCAAATTTTCTGGGACTTGTGGAGAAAATATTCTTCTACACAAGTCCAACTACTACACACAAAAGACAGTGGTTTAACAACGGAAAACAGAAAAATTAATTTCTTTAGATAAAATATGGAAATAACCACTCTTCGCCTGATGAGGGTTGGCAAGACCCGAAACAAGTGTAGCAAAAATATGTAAACTAAAGTATAATATATATATTTAAAGAATCCACATTATAACCAAAAACGTTTGCGGCTTCTCTCATTAATATATATATATATATATATATATATATATATATATATAAACCCCTTTAAATTAGTTAAAGTACTAAACAATATCAAAATATTTTTTAATTCAAAGTAAGTTTTTACCTTGACTTTCTCGAGTTCATAGTTAGAGAGGAATATCGCATTTAATTCTCTCATTAATATATATATATATATATGTGTGTGTGTGTGTGTGTGTGTGTGTGTGTGTGTGTGTGTGTGTGTGTGTGTGTGTGTGTAAGCAAATATGTGGATGTAGATCCGACGGTATGATGAAAATGTGGAAAAGACAAAGCAAAATCCGAATATGTGAGTTTACTGTTTTTTTATTTTGTTTTTGTTTTTTATTTTTCTGTCGACGTCAGACGTTTCGGTCTAATAGACCTTCTTCATGATATGGTTAATGGAGACATATTTATATTAAATTTAAGTTAAATGAAGAGACGATATATACAGGACTAGTCAGAAACGGAAAAACTGAAATTCTAAAGTCAGAGTATTCTTTCTTGGACTCGGATACGCTGGCGCCGCTTGGGCGGCGCTGCGAAAACCTGCTCCCAGGGAAGAGATTTTATCCTAAGTGGAAAGTGGGGGGAACCTATTTAAAACTATAGCTTATCGGTACGTTTGTCAAGCATTAATCTTGCTAGGAATGTTGATATATTAAAGAACCCCTGTCTGGTGTTTATTGTACGTGAAGTAGATACCATGCCAGCCTCGTAAATCTGCCTAAGGTTTTTATTGTGGATATATTTTAAAATCTTCAATCCGAGTCCAAGAAAGAATACTCTGACATTAGAATTTCAGTTTTTCCGTTTCTGACTAGTCCTGTATATATCGTCTCTTCATTTAACTCAAATTTAATATAAATATGTCTCCATTAACCATGTCCTGAAGATGGTCTATTAGACCGAAACGTCTGACGTCGACAGAAAAACAAAAAACAAAAACAAAATAAAAAAACAGTAAACTCACATATTCGGATTTTGCTTTGTCTTTTCAACATTTTCATCATATATATATATATATATATATATATATATATATATATATATATATATATATATATATAAACCCCTTTAAATTAGTTAAAGTGCTAAACAATATCAATATATTTTTTAATTCAAAGTAAGTTCTTACCTTGAGTTTCTCGAGTTCATAGTTAGAGAGGAATATCGCATTAAATTTTGGATTTAATGAGCCAAAAGGTTTAATAGATGAAATTTGAATATAAAATATTTGCATTAATTTATTCTAAAATATAACACCGGCCACTTCCAGCCATTGTGATCTCAGGAAAATGTAAATAACATTGAAATATTAACAACAAATCTTTTCCACTGTCTTGTTGGGTAATCAGATATTTATTGCTTTATATTTGGAAGGAACTAAGTTTGAGTCAATGAATAAATTTGTAAAATCCACAAATTACTTGGCATTGACATTTCTCATGATTTGGTACTACACGATTATTTTCTTCGGAGCTAAAAAAACGTGTATATATATATATATATATATATATATATATATATATATATATATATATATATATATATATATATAAGAAATGTACTCACACTTTGAATGACGAGAAAATCTTTATTTATGAACATAGAGTGAAATGGAATAGCTTCGTATACAGAAGAAAAATGTAATTTAAGAATCATGTTCGTAAATGTTCAAATTGATGACCAAAAAAAAAAAGCATGTTAGAGACAGTTAAAGTGTAAGTACATGTTTTTGAGACACCCTGTATATATATATATATATATATATATATATATATATATATATATATATATAAACCCATAAATTAGTTAAAGTGCTAAACAATATTAACATTTTTTATTCAAAGAATGTTCTTACCTTACGATGATGTCGGTTTGTTCAGCATAGTTTCAGTATAAACCACAGGTGGACTCTGTGGGTGTTGAGCAAACACTATATATATATATATATATATATATATATATATATATATATATATATATATATATATATATATATATGGGGGGTGTATAACAGTATCCGAAACAAAAGTGAAGATGATGAGACAAAGTGAAAAAGTTTTAATCAAAGACGCGTTTAGACGGAAGAAAGCTTATCTTATCTTCTCTTTGACGTCATCAGTTCAACTGAAAGAAGAAAGACTAACTTATGTGTTAGGAGAGTGTTTGTGGAATCAATGTGGATAAGCTGGTTGTCGTAAACCACATTAATTACTCTGGTTTGTCATGTGCATATTCTGATTTGACGTTCCAAGAAAGCTTGTATGTCTCTGTGCTCGTTTGTATACACATAGAAACACACAGACACATACATATATACATTGGTATACCCACATATACATCCTCCCAGGCATATATGTGTTGGAACCCATTTTTATTATTCGTATACATGTATACATATACATGCCCATCGATACATACCTGTGCACACATCACACACATACATATACACTCGTGTACACATCATAGAGGCTTTTTTTATAATATATATATATGTATACTTTTATACACATACTCATATATACCACGACTTATATATACCTGTATATAACCTATATGTATAAGTGCATCCGCATCTACATTCATGCATTCACATACCAACACCACCATATAATATATCTATATATATATATGTATAGACACACACATACCAATAATATATATATATATATATATATACACATACCAACACCACCATATAATATATATATATATATATATATATATATATATATATATATATGAATACAAGAGTAAAAACTATTCTTAATCGACGCATTTCGTACTCTGAGGGACCTTATCAAGGCAAATGTAAGATTTATTCTCTTGCACGTCTTTATATACAAGAGCAAGAAAAATATTTCATGAATATTATTTGGTTATTTTTTTTTTTACTAGACATTGAATTATGGCACTTGTGTCCTCCATATGTTTTGACTGACCTTTCAACCACCTAATGAATATTCATGAACGTTATCAAATTTAAAGGGCTTGATAAACTAATGACATCCTTGCCCTTCTATCTTAACACTTTCAGAGGACGAAACGCGTCGGCTATGGATAGTTTTTCTTCCTGACTTTTTATTCATTTTGTTCCTTTACAAATACACCCTATCTTAAAAAAAGTTTACATGCACACACGCACATACTCACGATGTATATATATATATGTGTGTGTGTGTGTGTGTGTAATGTTTGATTCAATATGCCGGACAAGCAAAATTCTGTAAGATTTTATTTAGTTTGTCCTTAGAATTTTTCTTTTATAAGTGTTCAAAGATTCTTCAGACACTTAGTCCTTATTAAAGAAAATAGTCACAATTTGCTATATTTATAGAAAAGTGCTCGGTATCGAAGATAGAACGCATATAGTCAGTGTGGACATAGGTATCAACTATTCAGTGAGATAGTCGAACTAAGCTCCATGAGACCTTTAATGCTAAAGATATAAAACTACTTGGTCTGAAGATCGCATTGTAGCGTTAACCTAACAGTCACCCTGAAGTGTAAATTCTTATAGTTACACTGTCTGTCTGTCTGTCTGTCTGTCTGTCTCTCTCTCTCTCTCTCTCTCTCTCTCTCTCTCTCTCTCTCTCCATATATATATATATATATATATACGCTCCCGGAAATCCGGTTGAGCTCTCTAGGGAAAAAGGTGGTTTTAAAAAACAGCGGCTCCTACTGCCATTAAGCATCACTCTTCAAGTAAAATTTGAATTGAGTTCTATGAGATGCTGGCGTGTCTCGTATAGAGAAAGACATTAAAATTCCCTTGCTTCCCCCTGTGCGATGATGGTAAAAAACACTGACATTTCATTTTAACAGATGTCTTTACTAAAATTACACAAAAATATTTTAAAATACTAAAAAGTCAATGTATTCAATAAAATTGTCATTGGCTTCAACCACGGCCTCCAGACGACTTCAGAATCTCCTGCAACTCTTCTAGATGGTCTCTTTGTTTAAGTTGGTGAATGCTGCCATAATCCTTGCCTTCAATTCATCTTTGGTGTTGTAAGGACTTTTGTTGGTCTCACGCTCATTTGCGACCCACACACAATATTCAAGGGGGTTGCAGTCTGGGAAGTTAGGTGGCCAGATGTAAGGGGTGATGTGGTCGCAGAAATTGGCTGACAGCTGTTAAGTCTGAGTTATTTTCTTATCAGAGTGAGTTTTCCGAGCTGCCGTACCTTCGTAATCACCATTAGAGTCATCTAACTCTTTTTTAATCCTCTGCATTCTCCTCAGACTGACACCCAAACACTCTGAAATACTAGAGTTGGAGCTTCCGTCGAGAATGGCAAACGGTACAGTCTGCCCTTTCCAAATTTCTGGCGAAATGTATTACGTCATGGTGTTCTTTTTCTCACAGACGTTGCCCAACTAACCCTACTATACTGTGCAGTCAACAATATAAAAAACAAACAACGCGCATGCGCGAAATAAAAAATATAAAATGGCGACAATTTACCCGTCGCACCCTTTGTATATGTACACACACACATATATATATATACATATATATATATATTGTTGTGGATTCCGGTATGAAATCCGGTATCAAATAATAACAAACGCCAAGAATGAATATAGGAAATAAATGTATTAACGTAATAATACAAACTGGTAATACAGGTTAGTAGTTCCAGGAATGCGGAATGCGGGGTTAGTAGACAAATATATATATAGTCTTTGGTATCGACGTATCGCTGTATGACTTCTTACTGAGTCTGCCTGCTTGTTACAGTGACTCTTGCTGCTACGTTATTCTACCGACCGACTCAACGTTCCACTACTACTACTGACTTGACTTAACGTACTATTACTCACTCGGGTATTCAGTGGCAGTAGTATATGTATACCTTGGGTGAGTCCATTTGTGTAAAAAGGGGAGAATCCTCAATACCATCCGCCTTAAACCCCTTTTAGGGGGAGTTAGTATTTTTTTCTCTTATGGTCGATAATCAGAGGTTCGGTAAATTTGCTCTTCCTGTTTGACCTAATTTCTGTGTCTTCCTGAGGTCTTTGAATCTCATTTTGTATTTGGTCAATATGTCTTCTGTGGGTAGACTTTTCGTCTTGTACTGTGTACATCACATTTTCTAGTCTGTTAATTATTGTACCAGGTTCGAATGATCTCTTGAGTACTATAGGTGTATACCGGTTTTTGTTCTTGTTCGGCAATAACTTATCACACACACTCCATATTCTGCAGGCAAACGGCACGTTTCGCTTTTTTTTACTACTGGTTGGACATTTTCTTTTAATTCAATTCTAGCGACAAACTTGTTACCTCGTCCCAACTCGCTCGAAAATACTTCTGGGAATTGATTATGTAATTCTTCCTTTAACTTTGTCGCTTCTGATGGTTCGCACTTTATCTTTTCACAAAAAGAACTGATAGGTAAATCCCATACGTCGAACTTTTGCATCCAATCTGTGCCCTCCAGATTTTCTGTATCTTTCATTACGAATATCTTGAGTTTTTTAGTTTTTCCGTGGAATTTCACATTTAAGATCACTTTTCCTTCGACTTTTATACGCTTTCCTGTAACTGACTTAGCAATTTTCTGCGTATGCATCATGGTCGGTCTAATAAGCTTTCTCCATGTATGTAAGTTAATTATCGTTAAATCCGAACCTGTG
>OZ038481.1:27672647-27682647 GCA_964036315.1 Acanthosepion esculentum | reverse complement strand
ATTACATCCTCTTTTGCACAAATGCCCTTGGGAAAGGTAAGAATCAATCTCTTCTCGCCACAGTTATGACACTAAAAAGCAGGACTGACTGGACTCTTTAGCCATGATTGGTTGATTTTGTTCAGCAGCATATCAATCTTTATGGGCTATTTAATGCTGAAATGTAAATATTTTGAACACGATTAAAAAGAGATGTGGAGGAGTTTAAGTGTGGTAGAAAATAACAATTCTTTATAAATTTAAAATTACAGTACTACTTCAGTTGTCCGGACTTCAGAAAAACTGAAATTATCTGAATATTTTTAATTATCTGAACTAAAGCCATTCTAATATTTCATCTCAGGCAAGCAGTTTGAGAATTTTAAAAAACTATACTCGACATTCAAATTTTCAATTTCAAGCACCAAAGCAATGATTATATTTAACAAAAGTTTAAGTTGGTTGCACTTGCAACCAGAAGGCTACCCGTCAAAATACATCTACTTTAATCCAGTTGGGAGTTAGCATCAGTAAAAAACGTGAGGCCAACTGCAAGCAGACAAAAAAAATGATGCATTTTTCATAAAGAAAATAACCTGAATTGAAAAAAGTGTTTGATAATGTTATTTGATAATGTAATCTCTCTCTCTATCTATCTATCTATCTATCTATCTATCTATCTGTCTCTGTCTGTCTGTCTGTCTGTCTGTCTGTCTGTCTCTCTCTCTCTCTCTCTCTCTCTCTCTCTCTCTCTCTCTCTCTCTCTCTCTCTCTCTCTCTCTGTATGTGTGTGTGCTCGAAATGGTCATTCTAGACAGGCTAGAATTCCGATACAACTTTTTAAATATATTACGATTTTTCTCAACTGTTCTATTATGTAAGTGAATCCATGCTGCTATCCAGTGATTGATCGGTGTATCAATTCGTTGTCGGTGAAAAGTTTTTCAGAGCAGTTGAGGAATCCAGAAGTTTCTGAGATTATTTGTTTCTTGTCAAAACTCTAATCAAATTGTCCTAATCACAGAAGCTGGCAGCTGTCCATGTGTTGTTATGTTGACAAAATAACAGACATAGGAAATAGAACAATTTCTTCAGAATGGAATATCCCACCATCCACTCATACTATTCATAACGCTTAGAATCAAAATAACAAAGCCATTCCGTGCTTCCAACTTCGTTTTTGATTTTCAGTTCAAGCTCTCTTCCGATAATGGTAACATTGTTCTTCTCTTCGAAGTTTCTTGTTGCAAAAGGTCAGGAAAGTAGAGAGGAAACATGATCTAATTGACTTTCTTTGTCATCCTCTGGGTGAATGAAAACGTGAAAAATGTGACCGGGTTATAATTTTTTTAAATGAATCGAAGCTTCATTCTCACAAAATATTTAGGTGCTAGTTGATTTTTTGCGCATCTTTTAAAAATAATTTTAAATATTTAAAATGGCTTGAAAATGGCTAACAGTTTGGCAAAATCTTTAGACAAGTTGTACATTCGTTAAGTTCATGAAAGAAGACATTTATACGTATACAAGAAAAACATGATAAAGAACTAAATAAAATAACCTTGCCAGTCTTGTTCAGCGAGAACTTGTATTAAAGAAGGATTACTGCCCAAACACACACACACACACACACACACACACACATACATATATATATATATATATATATATATATATATATATATATATATATATACACACTCTTCGTTATGACTAATCGAGTTCTCCTGTCACTGGCATGTTTATCTAAAAATAAATCACTCCTGACATGTACCAATGACTTAGGGGTAGAGTCTCCGACTGATACCTAATCAGTCGGTTTCCGATCCTGGCTTGAGGCAATCGGATGTCTAGCCATATTGATGAACTGCGAAACAGCCTGTCCGTGCTTGATTATACATATTATTCTTGTTAGTTCATACGAATGCCTTTGGAGTGTGCATTGATACAGAGAGTAAAACTTTTTAAAAAAAAAGATTATATGAACACAAAAGGGACCTTTTACAAAAGAATACATTAAATGCATTAGTTGCTCACCGTAATAAGTGCGGCAAATGTTTTGATTTAAAAAAATGCTACTTTAATTAAAAGAGAAATCAATTTACTAAGATGAAAATGTACAGAAGTTGTTTTAATCTCTAGATCATCCACATTAAACTTACACCCAGGTTCTTACAACATTCCATCTGCTTTGGAAGATCTTCTATTATCACAATGTGCGATATTTAATAACAATCGTGATAAAACGTAATAATAATAATAATAATAATAAAAAGAAACTAAAAGAAATCGGCTAGACTATATATAATGAAACATTTTTTAAATCATTTAAAATTTCTGCGTCTCCACTCCTTCATGTGGGTATGTAATCCCATCATCATTTTAGTCCGGTTATGTCCTAAAGGACGAAACGCCTCATACGAAAAAAATTTCCTCTTTTCATAGATTTTCATACAAAGGTAAACATGTGCATATGTCTTCGCGTATTGGCTCATAAGCCACGGGGTGACGGCTCCCAAGCAGTATCTCACCTTCGGGAGGGAGCTAGGTTCATTACCTGGCGCCTCGGGTGCTACCAAAGGTTAAGTACCGAATGGGGCTTGAGAAATCGTTGTCCTTTGTCCAATGTAAGCATAGGCACCCATCCCAATTTAAACTCGACCTGGTGTCACATTCCGCTTGAGCGAAGCTTCCGATAAATACCTATAGGTATATATATGTGGAAACAGATACGCATATTTGTTTATATATACAGGCAAATGCACTCTGTATAGGATTTCATATACTTATTTCAATGAAATCATCTCTGTTTATTTCTCATTCTCTCTCTCTCTCTCTCGCTCTCTCTCGATCTCTCGCTCTCTCTCTCTCTCTCTCTCTCTCTCTCTCTCTCTCTCTCTCTCTCTCTCTCTCTCTCTCTGTGTTAGTTATAGTAAAGTTGACTTAATATAAGGCTCGAGAATCATTCGGAGTAGACGGTTACTGTTAAAATAATGACTGAGTTGTGTGATATGAATGAAAATGGTGGACAACAGGAAGTGAAAATTACCAAGATAATGAGAATAGATCACGATTGACATTTTGATTTGAACAGGTTAACATTGGACTGATCAAAGGAAGCATTTAGCCAGAGTTCTGTTCCACAAAGTAGCAGTTCTTTCGTAACAGCTGCCAGAGTAAGGGAGGTTATTCGATTTCGAGGAAGTATCATGGAATTCGCAATATATCTATATATATATATATATATATATATATATATATATATGTAATTAGAAAAAAGAGACCACGTGTGCTTCATATAGTTTATAAAATAGAGTAGATAAGTTAGTCAATGAAACAATGTCAAATGACAGGGTACCCTTTCGTTTGACTTTGTTTCATTGACCAACTTATCTACTCTATTATATATATATATATATATATATATATATACAGACCATATGGGAAACGTTTATCGATCTAACATGTTTCACTTTTCATCAGAGAATGAAATATGGAGAAACATTTCTGGTATATTTTTAAATTTAAGTATTTTATATGAAACTTTAATAAAAGTGAAACATGTTAGATTGATAAAGGTTTCCCATTCCAATTTGTTCTTTATCTTATCATTCCGTCGGATTTCGATTCATATTTGATCCCAAATTATATATACACACACACACACACACACACACACACACACATATATATATATATATATATATATATATATATATATATATGACGTAGTGAGAAAAATTTACTTGTGACGGGTTTCGTCCTTCAGGACTTCATTGGGCTAAATTTGTTATGTTGGTACGTCTACACATGCTACTAACAGAAAAAATTTAATCCGATGAAGCCATTCATATATATATATATATATATATATATATATATATATATATATATAAGGCGCAAACACTAATTTCTTCCTGGACATTGAGTTCAACCTGGATTCTATCCTCTTGGGTATTTATATATATATATATATATATATATATATATATATATATATATATATATATATATATATGACGAATTCTGATTTGCAATGATAGGACGAGCCTACATCAAAGGATAAAAAGTGACATCTTTACGAATACTTGGCCGGCACAAACTCGTTATCCCTGATAAATAATTGGCTTGTGACCACCAAGCTTTCGTATCGACTTTTTATATATATATATATATATATATATATATATATATATATATACACAATGCTAAAGGAGAAAAGTCTATTTATGCCTGCATGATTGTGCAATGGTTAATAATCTGGCCTCATAAATTTTACTACAACGATAAATGTGCCATGTTTTTGGTCTTGTACTAAAAATGAGGTAAGATCTATTTGTTAACAATTTCTTTTTAAATGAGGCTCTTCGCCATCGAAAAACAATCCGATGAAACGCGTGGAGGTTCATTTGTGCAGTATAGTGAGTTCGACTCTCACTGAGTGCTCCACATTAGTAAACTTATGCCAACCGAATCGATGGTTTGTAAATAACTACATATGCACGTATAAAATGTTCCACTGTACATATCTGAATGCATATGCATATGTGTGAGTATATAATACAAACAGTGATTCGTGTGTGTGCGTGCGTGTTTGTGTTTGTGGTGCGGTGGCAATGATGTGGGGGTGAGACAAACAGAGTTGGAACTGAGAAAATATGAAAAACATATGCGGAGTTTATTTCAATCCAATTTATTTGGCTGTTCCGTCATTATTGTTGCACGCCCTCCGACTAACGGTTGGCAGACGCGAACCTGACACCTTCATAATTAATCAATCTTACAGTTTGCAGACCAACGTCTTCCCGCCATTTATTGAATGATTTTATACAGACTAACATCATTCGACATTTCTTCTTCTCCTTCGTCTTCATCTTCTTCACCGTTGCTTTGGTAGCTGACTGCGTGGGTGTTTACAGGATGCCAAAACCTAATTTCCCCATTGACGTTTTTTGTTTTCAAACAACATTCTCTCTCTCTCTCTCTCTCTCTCTCTCTCTCTCTCTCTCTCTCTCTCTCTCTCTCTCTCTCTCTCTCTCTCTCTCTCGTTTTAATTGCCATTTATTTATTATTACCTTACTCTTCTACTGCACCCTTCACTTTTTCTCCCCTTCTCTCTCCCTCCCTCTCTCTCTCCTCTATCTCCCTCTCTTTCTCTCTCTCTATCTCAAACTATGCCCTTCTTCCACATTCTTATTCTTATTTTCGTATTAAAGTTTCTTCTTTTCGTACGCATCAATCTCAACAAATTCTTTTTCAATGATTTTCATTTATTCCTTTCTTGTTGTTGTTGTTGTTGTTGTTGTTGTTGTTCTTCTTCTTCTTCTTCTTCTTCTTCTTCTTCTTCTTCTTCTTCTTCTTCTTCTTCTTCTTCTTCTTCTTCTTCCCACACTTTCTCTTTCTCCTCTCTTTCTTCTCTCTGTTTTTTTATCCCTTTTCGTCCTCTAATCTCACAAAATTTTATCTGTTCCAATACGTTTTCTTCTTTCCTTCCACTCAGTCTGTTTCTCTTTCATTCATATTTTTATTCTTTTCTTTTCTCCGTTTTATCTATCTATCTATCTATCTATCTATCTATCTATCTATCTATCTATCTTTAGTTTCGACACGCTAATGTTCGCTCTCTTGCTCTTTTTTCCCATTTCGGCCTCTCTCCCTCTATTTCTTACACTTTTTGCTTCTTTTTTACTCTCCTTTTTGTAGTTTACCATTATCTTCCCATAGTTTCCATTAAGTCTCTCTCTCTCTCTCTCTCTCTCTCTCTCTCTCTGATCGTCTCTCCCTGCCTACCCCTCTTTTTGATGTTTGTCTTATTTTTCCTGTTTATTTTTCTCCTTATCTTTCTTTCCTTCACTCTTTTGCAACCTTCTTCCGTCTCACCGTTTCTCGACGCTTTCTTTTTATCTTTTTTCCTATCATTTTACACTTCAGTTCATTTCCTTTATTTTGCTGTTTCTTTTCTCCTCCCCAACCAACATTCTCTCTCTCTCTCTCTCTCTCTCTCTCTCTCTCTCTCTCTCTCTCTCTCTCTCTCTCTATCTATCTATCTATCTATCCATCTTACCCCTCTTTTCACTGCTTGATCTCTTACTTTACTTCTTTTACCCTCTTTTTTTCCTATTTCGCATTAAGCATTCTTTTTAGTTCCAAAACAACATTGCTAGAACCATGTTCCGGTAACTGACATTCCAAGATCCTTTCCTTTGTTATTTTTTTTCGATTTTTTTTGTTTTCTTTGGTGTCCTCTGCTTCCATCTTTCGATACCTACTCTCTCTCTCTCTCTCTCTCACTTTCTCTCATTTTTCTCTTTCTTCCAGACTCACTCTTTCATTTCACACTTGCTCCCCTCTCTCATTTCTCTTTCTCTATTTCTCTTTATACACACACACACACACACACACACACACACACACACACACACACACATATATATATATATATATATATATATATATATATATATATTGCGTCTGTCGTTACGGAACAATCCCCACTGACGTAAAGATTTTAGCAGATGTGCGCAGCCGCAAAGGCTCACGTGTATATATTAGAAATGGGTGAGGGGGCGGAAAAGTTCTTGATCTGACCCACATCCACAAATCTGACCAAGACATCAAAATTTATTTTGGAATCCCAAGATACTGACAACTTTTCAACAACTTTACACACACGCACACATACACAAATATATATATATATATATATATATATATATATATATATATATATATATATATATATATATATAGTGAGAGAGAGAGAGAGAGAGAGATATTGCAGAAAAATATGAAATGTTCTGAAAATATTTCAATATAGTTTTGAATAATCATAAAAAATACTAAGTTGATCTCTCTGAGTTTTTAGCAGAAAAGAAAGTTTAAATATGTGTAGATCTTTTGATGCAATAATTTTTATTTTATAATTTTATTTTGTGTACTTTTTCGAAGTCAATAATATAATTTATGTAAACTATGTAAACATTAAAATAAATATCTATTTTATGTAGATAGGTTCGCTTATCGTCCGGTTCACATTCTTATCCGGGTTTTTTAACAGAAGTAGAGGTTTATCCTTTGTTTCCTGTTTAGAATTGGGCTTCCGGTTCTTGCTAATGTCTTCTCATTCTCTTTCACTCCCAGTAGCCCCTTACGTCTTAGTGAAACTATCGCCTTATTTCATTAAAAAAAAAACACTAATTTAGGATATGTTTTAATATTCCTAGCAGTGAACGAATATATATATATGATAAAAATATAGTAAAAAATATAGTATAAAGGTATGCTATATTTATGGGTTAAAGTGCTCAATCTCTGGAATAGAGAGTATGTATATATAAAAATGGACATTTAAGTCAACACCCAACGGTGACGGTCTTTAACGCAATCTTCAGACCTGAAGATTACGTTTAAGCATGAAGCAAACTGTCGTCGTTGGGTGTTGATCTCAATGTTCACTTTTATATATATATATATATATATATATATATATATATATATATATATATATATATATATATATATATATACAAGGTAACCAAAAAAGTTCTGTCCGTTTTTTGATTAGTCATTGAGAAGGATGGAAGTGTTTAGAGATTTCGTTCGAGGATACGTCTTCAAAATGGGCTTATCAGCAGCTGCATCAAGTCGCCGCATATGTCAAGCGTTTGGGGATAGTGCTGTGGATAAACGTACTGCAAGGCGTTGGTTTCGAAAATTCAAGTCGGGAGATTTGTCTCTCCATGATGAGCCTCGCAGTGGACGACCACAGGTCTTGAATGACGGAGTCCTGAAGGCGGCCATTGAAGAGGACAGTAGTCTAACGTGTGGTGAACTTGCAAGACAGTTCAAGGTTTCCGATGAAACAGTTAGACTTCACCTGCACCGCCTAGGTAAGACGTACAAACTGAGCAAGTGGGTTCCGCAAACGCTGTTGGAGGTCCACAAGGGACAACGAGTGGTAGCCTGCGTATCGCTGCTTTCTCGCCACCGTACCACATCCTTATTCAATCGAGTGCTTACCCGTGATGAAAAGTGGGTTCTGTACGAAACTCCCAAGCGTTCCAGACATTGATTCTCTCCTCAGGATGCTGTCCCTCACACCGCAAGACCGCCTATGCACCCACGCAAGATTATGCTTTGTGTCTGGTGGACACGTCGTCAAGTGGTCCATTATGAACTGCTACCAACGAGCCAAACGGTCACTGGAGACCTATACTCGCAACAATTGAAATGTGTGCAACAGGCATTGCGCCAGAAGAAGCCAGCACTGGTGAATCGCAAAGGTGTGCTTTTACTCCATGACAACGCCAGGCCGCATGTCGCGCGAGTGGTCAGGGATACCATACAGCAACTTGGGTGGGAGACTTTGTGCCATCCACCTTATTCACCTGACCTTGCGCCATCCGATTACCACCTCTTCCACTCCGTGGATAATCATCTTCGTGGGAAATCCTTCACCAATGAAGCTGACTTGCGCAAAGCCCTCACGGACTTCTTTGCGTCCCCCCCCCCCCGAGTTCTACCGAAATGAAATTGAACAGCTGGAGACACGTTGGCAGAAGGTGCTGGATGCCGATGGCGATTACTTCGAAGACTAAATATAAGCTACACATACTGTGAAGCGTTTTCCTTTTTTCCTTAAAAAACTGACAGAACTTTTTTGGTTACCTTGTATAATGTAAAGAATCCTGGCTAGCTTGGAATTACGACTTTCTCACCGACGTCGCGTGGCCTTTCTACAAATATTTTCATGATAACTGCTCTGACGAGCTTTTTCCCATATCCCCGACTACATGAATTTAAACGTGCTACTAGATTGGCATTTAGGCCCCACCTTTATACTGTTGAAATAGCTAAATGCAGCCGCCACTTCTACTCAAATATTTCCTTTTCTCGCATTTCCCGCCTGTGGAACTCCCTTCTATTTACTTGCTTCCCTGATAACTACAACCTTCAAAAATTTTTAATGCAACGTCAATCGTCATCTTCTATCTTCTTGAACCCCGTTCATCCTTTGTCCTTTGCTCAATCTACTCTACACTCAGTCTTTTCTCTCACTTTCACTCCCTGTAACCCCCTGCGTACTAGTGGCATTTCCGCCTTGCTTGAAGTGAAATGATTATATATATATATATATATATATATATATATATATATATATATATATATATATATATATATATATATATATATATATATACACCGTATTTTCTGTCTTACAAGACACACTTTTTGCTAAAAATACCGTGAAAAATATGTGTGCGTCTTCCCGGACGAATGTAAGGCAACGCCCAGGCTCAGGTAAGCTTGGACGGTCACCTAATTGGCTTGACTGATAGGAACGTGGATTTGTATGTTGAGTCATTACACTATAATGTCAGCTAGCTATCTTATTCAGCCTTTTATAGGATGTAACCTCAGTACTTAGCTGTTACAAGTAATCCGAAGACTATAAACCTTCCTGGAGGCGAGCCATAAGCTTAACTATGCTCTGTTTACTAGCAACGTCAGGAGCCTTTCTGCTCTTGACTAGTATGTCATTGCCATACAAACAAAATCATTAATGTAACCAATACGTGGCGCCAATATGTGACGGTCGCATGGTGAATTTGTTGTTGTATGAAAATAACTTTTTTTTTCTTAGAAATTTCTTTACAATATTAGCGTCTTCTTGTAAGCCGGAAAATACGGAGTATATATATATATATATATATATATATATATATATATATATATATATAAACATTACTATAAACTTTATCTTAGCTGTTACTATCCCTGTTTTTTTGTTTGTTTGTTTTTTAAATTTCTTAAACTGAAATTAATAACAACCGGCCTAGATCGAAACATCCGACAAAAAAGAACAACATTTTTCCTCCTTCTTAGACAAAGCGTGTCGCTACCACTTTGCCTATGGATATCAGTCTAACAGAGCAACCTTCAAATTATTCCGTTATTGTAATAAAATCATGTGATTAGCAGTGGTCAATTAGAAAATGTTAAATTTGAAATTTAATCAGCG
>OZ038481.1:27585147-27667647 GCA_964036315.1 Acanthosepion esculentum | reverse complement strand
AAAAATGTTCAGCTATGTCTCTTCTATCCTCCCGGTGAGGCTTAGAACATTTTGAACGACCCTCGTATATATATATATATATATATATATATATATATATATATATATATATATATATATATATATAGGTGACTATACTCGTGTCGAAAAACCTTCGAATTCTAGATTTACCAATAGTTAAATCAATCTCGAAGGGAAAAAAGGTTTTAAAAAGGAAAGACCCAGGAACATGAAAGTCTGTCGAAAATAATCGCACAGATACAGGTTCAAGGCCCAAAGAAAAAACCCCGATACGAGTAAACAACTAACTAAAGAGCTCGATACAACCGTAGAGCAAACCTAGTCAAACCTAATGAGCCAGACTAACCTACCAAGGTTTCACAGGCATATCGTCAGGGTCAGCTGGCCCTGACGATCTGCCTAAGTTAAACCTTGGTAGGTTTGTCTGACTCATTAGGTTCGACTATATATATATATATATATATATATATATATATATATATATATATATATATATATATATAATGAGATTTTTTTATCTCGCTAGCTACTAAGAAATGGATGAATATGTATAATAATAATAGATGCTCCTCAATCAACCCTAAATATGAAGACTCCATTACAAACCCCTATGTCAAACAAACTGACCAACGCTACTGCGAGCAATTGCTTCGTTTGAATGGTACGTTGAAACATAATAGGCGTTTTTCTGGAGAATTCAGTCGACCAGTATAACTATAAGATGGGAAATTCTTCCAGGTATAGCATAATCACTCTCAGACTATCGGCAATTTTGCTTTATGCAACTATCTTGGTTCCAGCAAGATGAAGAAACTAGAAATTTATTCTCCGATCTGCAACCACAAAAACGCAACGTTACAAGCCTATTTCTATTTCTATGGCGAATGTTCAGATGAACTCCACTCCTTGTTTTTCCCCCTATTCAGACCTTTGTTGCTAGAACAAGCCAGGTTACTTTCACAGAGACGAATCATTCTCATTTCCTTTCTCATTCATATTTTTCCAAAGAACTGTCACTTTGTGGAACAGACTCCCGCGTGAGTGCTTCTCTGATTACTACAATCTTAACCTATCCAAGTCAAGAGTCAATCGTTATATATCCGCCCTATCTTCATAATTTTCCCTTCCTACACCATCCTCTTTCTTTCATATTACACGCCTCATTCATCATTACTATTTTAACAATAACCCTATAACGGTAAGCTCTCGAGCCTTGTACTGAGAAAATCTAGCATATAAAAAATGACTGACTGAAATCAGATCGATATATCACCAAAAATAATTCTTACAATCCAAAATATGAACTAATGAAAATTAGAACTCCTCCTACTAGACAGACACGCATACACAATTATGAATAGAATTTATCATCCGATGACCGCTTAGACATTACAAACGTACATATAGAATTATCTATAGTTTTAATGCATGTGATACATGACTGACCAATGAGAATCGATCCAAACAAAATTGAAAATACCAAAGTTTCTTCTTTGTTGTCTGCTTTCTCTCAGTCTCTTGCGCAGTGAAAAAAAGTGAAACAAGTTAGATTGATAAACGTTTCCAATTTGTTCCTTGTTTTATCATCCTGTCGCATTCCGATCCATATTTGATCTTTAACACAATCCAAAATTTTGTCTCGGCTTTAACTCACAAAGTGTGATTTCGCCTATCGTCTGGTTCACATTCCTCCCCGATCTTTTGAACAGGAGTAAAGGGTTATCCCTCGTTCCCCGTTTAGAATTGAATTTCCGATTCCTTCTGAAGACTTTTACTTCTCCTTCGCTTCCCGTAGCCCCTTGCGTCTTAATGGCATTGTCGACTTACTTAGGGTGAATTGAAACTTCTACAACTCTTTCCCCCCAAAAAACAGAGAACATCTTGTCCCACATTTCTCCGATGGTATCCATAAGAGAGTTAACGTTTGGATGAAAGGTTCTATTAAAAGTATGTTCTAAAATGCTCCAAACAGCATAATCTAGAGGGTTGAAATCTGGGCTGGAAGAGGGCCAGAAGTGTGATGGCCAAAAATCGGCAAAATTGGATTTGCAGAAATTCTTTACTTTTTTAGCTGTATAGGCAGGAGCACCATCCTGATTCCATACATAGTTGCCCTCTTGTTAATTGGCTTTGATCTCAGAGTCTTGTAATAGGCATTAGCATTAACTTTTTCGCCGGGTCTGTAAAATTTGATAGGCATTTTTCCTATCGGAGGCCACCACCCTCAAAACCATAACCTGAGCTGGATGCTTCGTTCTGAAAGTACTCTTGACATGAGTTTTTGAATGTGCAATGCATCTGCCATTCCTGCGTTTCAGAACAGCGACAACAGTAAGGATCTTTTCGTCTGATAAAGTTTTCACAATGAACTTGTTTCTTTTAAGATAAGTGAGAACTTTTTTGCATCTTTCCAATCTTCTGGCCTTCATGGGTCGTGTCAGCGAATGTCTTGGTGTTCTTGATCAAGATTTTAATTTTAAGTCATCTTTCACTGCTGTTCTCATAGTTTTAACATTCATCTTAAGTTCAGTTGCTAATTTTCTCATGGATTTCGTTGGGTCTTTTGAGATTTGGGATTTGAGAGTGTTGATGAAATCATTATTGCGCTTTGTGTTGATTCCGCCATTTCCAGGTTTTCTTGAATAGTTTCCTTCATAGTTATTCTTTCCTACACATTAAAAACTGTCCGTAGGGATACTCCAACTATACTGGAAATCTTCTGTGGGTGAATATATGCGTTCATCATATCACACACCCTTTGACATTTGGCTTTCCTCAACCCTCATCTTTTACACAATTATCTGAAAAAAAAATGTAGGTAATTATTATGCAAGGTTATGATAATAAAGTGCACCACGTTTCATGAAACTAGTTGAACTGCTTCATGAAAAAAACAAGTAAAACTTTTAGTGCAAATTTTGCCCCCCCCCCCCCATGTAACTTTCGGAGAAATTCGTTCACAAGTTTTGCATTCAATCACTTTCCCATATATTTCGAGTACTGAAGCCTGTCAGCGATGTGACGATGTTTGGTACTAAAAGAACGAATAACGACATTCTCGTCACAAAATAGTGAAAACTATTTTGTACATTATTCACATTATTCGGACTATTGTCCTAATCTTTGTCGCCATATTTATTACAACGTTTCGGCCGTTGTACGCTCCGGCCTTCTTCAGTTGGTTGGAATGTCGAACTAAAACCTTTATTTCGCTCACTGAGGTAGACTGTTTTAGTTCCACGTGACATGATTAATGGATATCAGTTATCAGTTATCTCCTGTTAATTTCCCTCTGAAAGGTTTACATTGCCTTAACCGGGTATTAATTTAAGAGGGAAATTAACAGGAGATAACTGATAACTGATAACTGATATCCATTAGACATGACGCGTGGAACTAGAACAGTCTATCCCAGTGAGCGAAATAAAGGGTTCAGTTCGACATTCCAACCACCTGAAGAAGGTCGGAGCGTACAACGGCCGAAACGTTGTAATAAATATGGCGACAAAGATGAGGACAATAGTCCGAATAATGTAAATAATGTATAAAATAGTTTTTGTGACGAGAGTGTCGTTATTCGTTCTTTTAGTACCAAATATCCTCACATAGCTGACAGGCTTCAGCACGCGAAATATATGGGAAAGTGATTGAATGCAAAAGCTTGCGAAGGAATTTCTCCGAAAGTTTCAAATTTATTTACTATTGCTATTATGGGAACCTACCCATAATAGTAATGGACTAGTCTGTACTCAATAAATACTGCGCCTCAAGAGGAAGCTGCAGTGACAGTGAGTGAGTGAGAGACAGAGTGTGAGTCGGCAGTCGGCTAGACGATTACAGTAAGACATTGGAATAGTGATACTTCGAGACAACATAGTTCTCTCTAACCTAACCTGATTATTACTGCTAACACTTCTACTCTTTGTACATATATTCTATTTGAAATATATATCTGTGTTATTCCATACCTGCGTTCGAGTTATTCTTCATTGGTTCTACCTTGAACCATCACCGTGGTACAAGGACCCGGGACCATAACAATTGCCAAATAAAATGTTATTTGGCAATAGTATATAAATTTGTTCAATTTTATACATTGAGTTTATTTATTTCCCTTTTTGATATTTTTCAAAAGTGTTCAAATTTTGCAACTTATTTTTTTATATCTTGTATAAATCTCCGCATGTTGTTATTTCATTTTTATACTTCATTTCCACCGTCTCATTCGAAGTAGTTCATTAAGCTATATACATAGCGGTCTCACAACGACTTCAAACCATGTTATTTTTTTTCTTTTATTTTCTTACACCCTTGTGCAAATTAATTGAAACAACCGATTTAGTGTCCTTTCTTTTCCGCTACGGTCAGTTTTAGACACACTGGAATGACAGGGTGTAATCGATTTCTGTTTTTATCTCAGATTAGGTCATTTGGAGTGGTGTACAGTAATATGAATCTATTTTCGGAGTGTATTATGAAATTTGTTTGGCCTTGAAAAATATTGCGTCATCCGTGATTGCATCAGATTTTAATCACGCCCAGACACTATTGTCTCAACTGTCGATTAGTTGTCCTACGGCCATTGTCTGCGATGGACGTTACTCCAAGGAAGCGTACGAAATTCTAATGCTGCACGAACACACTGGCAAACGTTAGCAGTGAGCAAATCAAAGTACTATCGACTGGCTCGGAAAGTCTCCTGATTTAAATCCAATCGAGAATCTGTGGTCAATCTAAAAGGAACGACTTCGTGGAATGGACATACAAAATACTAATATGTGCACTGGGTCATGTTTTATTGAAAAAATACGAAAAAAAGTAAATAATTAGGGAATTATTCGTTTTGCTTCAATTAATTTGCACAAGGGTGTAAATGCATTTGCTACGAGAAATCCTCTTGTTTTATTTCGTTTTTCTCGCCGTAATATTACAGTATCCTGACGTATCCTTGTGATATCGATTTAAAAACGATATGAAATCAACTTAAAGGAAGAGAAAATATGGGATTTTTTCCTCGTTTCTTTTATGTAGATTTCGTTTTTTCCGTCTTTTCCCTTTCAGTTTTTTCTTTTCTTTTTTTTTAAGAAACGTCTTTAAATTCTGTATTCATTTTTAACTTCGAACTTTTCCCCTTATTCCCTCCGTCTCCCTCTTCACTGTCTCTCCTTTCTTATTCTTTCCACTGCATCTGTCTGTGTATTTTCCTTCCCTCTTTTCCTCTCGTTTCTTCCTCCCTGCCGCCTTTCCTCCCACTCCTCCATATCTTTATCCTTTCTCCACTAATCACTTCTTTCATTCACTTCTTCCGGCTATTAAATTCATCTTTATCTTTCATTTCTCACTCTCCTTTTCTTTTCTTTTCTTCTTCCTTGTCCTGTTACATTCTTTCTCTCCCCCTCTCTCTCTCTCTCTCTCTCTCTCTCTCACTCACTATTTCTCTCTTATTTTTTACTTTCTCTTTTTGCATATCTCTCATTTATTCGCCTCTTTTTCTTACCCTCTCTTCGCCAACTCTCGCCTCTTCCCTTTCAAAGTTTCTTTCTTTCTCAAATATCTTTATTCACAATCTGAAATTAAGAGCCTACCTGCTCACGTTCGTTATTATCTTGCATTATATTCTTCCTTGCAGATTTCATTTTATTACGTAATATAAGATAAATTTTCTTTCTTTCTTTCTCTCTTTTTTCCTGTCATCTTTCCTTTTTTTCATTCCTTCCTTCCTACGTTGATTTTATTTTATTATATATCTTATTTTATTCTTCCATCTGTCTTTACGTATTTACTATACCAGGTTCTTTTTTCATTTGCTTTTTGTATAGATTTTCAATCCAAATCCAATGCGTGAAAATATGCGAGTTTTCTATGAAAGACTTCCTTTTATAATTTGCCTGATACGTCAAGCAATTTACTCTACCGTTCGGAATAGACGAGCCTGGTCGGCTATTAAATATTTTTTTTCAACCTACCCACTCTTATTCCAGACTGTCCATTTGTTTTATTTTCCACATTTTCCCAACCTATCTGTTTATCCCAAACTGTCCGGTTACACGAACCTCATCATGCCTCTTCTTTGGGTTTTTTTTTATTCTGAAAACAAATTAATTTTGAATGAATTTTCCAACCTCCCTTTTTATTCCACCCCCCACTTTTATTACGTCCTTAAGAGTAATTTACGTATTTGGTTCCATATTCATCTCAACCGACAATTGCTGATTAATGAGCTGCAGAAAAAAAGAGATTACAAGAAACTTACCCACCTGGCAAATGACCTTTCATGATCTGTTTATCCCCTTCTTCCGGTTCCTTCTTTTCCTTTCCTTGTTCCCCTCACCCCCCCACCTCTTTTTTCTACTTCCTTGCCTCGATGTTTATCCTGTTATAAGTTTTTGTGACGTTTTTACCAATTACGCGATAAAACTCTTCTTTAAACATTGATGCCTTTCAAGATAGATGCGTAATTAGGGTGGCATTGAGGATTTTACAAGTATATGAATGAACTGACCATTGTAAAAATCGATTGTGATGGACTTGACCATGACTGAATGTCTGTTTCCAAACTGTAAAACAGTTGTATCCTTAAAGAGGTTTCAAACAGACAAAGGTGGTACTCGAATGAAGGAACAGCAACACGCGCGTAGATGAAAGAAAGAGAGGTTTATCGTAAAAGAGCATACACTACTGAAAGACAGGGAATCGGGTGGCAGGCTAGTAATTCCTGAAACAAGAATATCTACCAACTACCCCACGCGGTCAGATGTGGCACAAGGCCAAATTTAATGTGGGATATCCGTACCCATAGGCTCAGCCAAAAATTCCCGTATAAAACGGGCTCGGGTAGCTGGTCCCGAGACGAGACTTGCCCGGGGGCAGAGATTTTGACCAGCAGACTTGGTGCGGAAATTAGTCTAGAGTTGGAAATTCGTAATAAAGACCTTGCGCCACATCCTGCCTCGTGGGGAGGTAAGGATGTGGTACAAGGCCTTTATTTAATGCGAAGCAAAACCGAGCCCGTAGGCTCGGGCAAAAATTCCCCGTAGACTCCGTATACACGGGGTCCGGTAGCTGTCTACCATCCCAGACAAGACTGCCCTTCGGCATAGCCTCGTCAGGGTTCCTCTCTGGTCGAACTCTCTGCCTTCGAGACAGAGAGGAACCCAGACGAGGCTATGCCGAAGGGCAGTCTCGTCTGGGATGGTAGACAGCTACCGGACCCCTACAAACCGAGCCCGTAGGGGTCCGGTAGCTGTCTACCATCCCAGACGAGACTGCCCTTCGGCATAGCCTCGTCTGGGTTCCTCTCTGTCTCGAAGGCAGAGAGTTCGACCAGAGAGGAACCCTGACGAGGCTATGCCGAAGGGCAGTCTCGTCTGGGATGGTAGACAGCTACCGGACCCCGTGTATACGGAGTCTACGGGGAATTTTTGCCCGAGCCTACGGGCTCGGTTTTGCTTCGCATTAAATAAAGGCCTTGTACCACATCCTTACCTCCCCGCGAGGCAGGATGTGGCGCAAGGTCTTTATTACGAATTTCCAACTCTAGACTAATTTCCGCACCAAGTCTGCTGGTCAAAATCTCTGCCCCCGGGCAAGTCTCGTCTCGGGACCAGCTACCCGAGCCCGTTTTATACGGGAATTTTTGGCTGAGCCTATGGGTACGGATATCCCACATTAAATTTGGCCTTGTGCCACATCTGACCGCGTGGGGTAGTTGGTAGATATTCTTGTTTCAGGAATTACTAGCCTGCCACCCGATTCCCTGTCTTTCAGTAGTGTATGCTCTTTTACGATAAACCTCTCTTTCTTTCATCTACGCGCGTGTTGCTGTTCCTTCATTCGAGTACCACCTTTGTCTGTTTGAAACCTCTTTAAGGATACAACTGTTTTACAGTTTGGAAACAGACATTCAGTCATGGTCAAGTCCATCACAATCGATTTTTACAATGGTCAGTTCATTCATATACTTGTAAAATCCTCAATGCCACCCTAATTACGCATCTATCTTGAAAGGCATCCTGTGCTGACTATATATAGCTACTAATATGGCCAGTCCACATGGGCGATAGGGAGTGTGGGACATTCCATTGCAACAAAAACTTAAACATGTCTTAAACAGCTAGCATTATGGTCACTTGTAATGTTATGCTAACTACGTTTGATTAGAGTAGTAAAAGATGTAAAACAATAATTTAGTAATTTCTGGACATCGTCATATTAACGTCGGCCGTGGAGTGTATGTGGTTTCGGGAACTTTCTTCAAAAGTTCGATCTTCCACGTGAGGGAGACTGTCCTCGCCTTCGCGAGTCAAGTGTTTAAAGAACTTCTTGTCATCATGTTGTCGTGTGTGTATGTGTGTGTGTGTGTGTGTGTGTGTGTGTGTGTGTGTGTGTGTGTGTGTGTGTGTGTGTGTCCTAAATTCAGTTGAGGTCACCTGCTGTTAATGTCGGCGCTCCCACCGACAACCTTTGAGGCCAGATTCTGTACTTAGTGACTATGAGGTCAACTTCTAGGCCAATTGCTTTTGGTGTTCTGAGGTTACACAGTGTACAAAATTTATTTTGGCATTTCTTAGGATGAACACAATGCATACTGGGATCACCACAGATCAATTCTTGTTAGATAAAAGTTACTGATTGACATTAAATTTGATTCAAGCCTCTGGTATTACCTGGCGTGAATCACATAGTACACACTGATGCTTAAGACTGGTTAGTTCTAAACGTTGCATATGTCCAATTTATATTTATATTAAGAAAGATTGTGTAACATTCAATCATCCATTAGTGACGTATTATGATCAAGTCATAGTCACAATTTAAAAATACCAATGGTTACTAAATTTTCTCTTGACGCATAAGTAAATGCATACGCATACAGAAATGGCTACCTTGTACCAGGTGCTGCACAAAAGTTCTGTGAATTGGAAAATATCTTAGTCTAAAATAGTTGGCACTATCTCATTCGGAGTAGACCGCAACGGTTGGTAAGCAGGGATTTCATAAGGGGACTGCTCAGAAAAGGTAGGTGAGAAAATCCGAACTACATTAAATTTGGACCAGCTGTTCACACTACCCAAGCATTTGAATGGCAACTCGTATTAGAAAGAAGGCAAGAAATATTTCATTTGGTGCGACACTTAATTGCGACTGGAACCAACGTTCCTACATTTGTGTTTCAGATCCAAGTGCCGGCACGATTAAATTATTTACCCCACTTACCCTACCACCTTCTCCCAGCATATCGCTTATTTGCTAAGGACCGCTTATTATTTTTTCAAATAATTGTCCTCGCGGCACTATTATTTTGTTGTGTGTTTATTAAACTTATTCTTCACTGAGAAATTCCCACCGGCGTGACTATTTCAGACGGTACTTGTATTTGGCACAAAGGAGTAACAGGATAGGGTTTATTAAGCAACCGGTGTAGACTAAAATTAATAAAACTGGTACGTGAGTCTATACTGAGAACCAATTCCTCAAGTTTGTCAGCTAACCCCAGTACGTCTCAAGTTAAAAATAAACTGTTTAAAATGTAAGATTCTTCATCTAAAGAACGCATCGGAATTGTATCCCAGATTTAATCTTGTCATGTGATAATATTTAGTGAGGCATTTGTAGCGATGACTCTCCTTCGTAACTCACATACAAAAATATTCTCTCTAACCGATTCAACGTATTTGTGGGCTGGATCTTTCCTACCTAATCTGTTTTGTGAGCCTCCAATAAAAGATCATAGTTTTTATAATTTGCATATAAGACTATTGACCTAACCGTATATTTTTTCTCGATAGAATTCATCTTGCACATCTATAAATTGTCCGTACAATATGTGGTCTGGTGCTCTGCTGCACATTTCGAGATTCATAACAAAATCCAGAGAAGCGTCTGCAATACAATCGATCCTGGCCAGGCATCTCGTCTCCAGTCACTTTCTCACCGACGTGACGTGGCTTCCCTCTGTCTTTTCCACAATTATTTTGAGGGCAACTGCTCTGGTGAGCTTTTTTCCATGATACCCCGATTACATGAATTTAAGCATGCTACTAGACCTCATCGTTTTACTATTGAACTAGTTAGATGCAACCGCCATTTCTACTCTAGCATGTTTTTCCTCGCACTTCCCACCTGTAGAACTCCCTTCCGAATTCTTGCCTCCCTGATAACTACAATCTTCAAAAATTTAAATTCAACGTCAATTGACATCTTCTGTATTCTTGAACACTGTTCTTTTTTTGTCCTTGCCTTAATCCACACCATTTTCAGTTCCCTCATTGTCTTTCACTCCCTGCCCCCACCCCGCGTCTTAGTGGCATTGTCTCCTTGCTTGGAGTGAAACAATTTTAAAAATCTTCGCTGATCACATTTTGTGAGCTTCCTGTAACGTTAAATCGCTTTTATTACATTATTTGCATACTGACTACTGTCCTCATCTTTGTAGTTTTTATCACAACGTTTCGGCCATTGTGTTTTCCATTGGCCTTCATCAGGTGTTTCTCGATCCGCGTAACCTTCAGGAAATTTCCATCTGAACCCTTTATTTAATCTACGAGAATAGATTGTTCTCGTTCCGTTGACCATGTCTCGAGATATCTCGTCTAGTTCTTATTTTTAGTACTGCTCGGTTATTGCTCCCCCACCTTTTCTACTAAGTCCAAGTACGAACTGCCCAGCTCGAGGATTGAACTCACTTTTCTTATGCCACCAATGGGACAACAGGTTAGTGGATTGAGGCCTTCGTTTGTGAATTTGATGAAAACAAGTAATTTGCTGACAGTAGATAACAACAAAGATGCAGATAATAGTCCGCATTTAAATAATGTAAATAATGTTAGCTCCACGTCAGGGAAATTCAGACAACAATTAATTTCGCTATAACTCACTTATAAGATAACCCCACTAAATAATGCAGTGCTTCCCAAACGGTGCAGCAGGCCTAATTGGTACGACGGAAGAGGATAGCAGGTGAGGCGCAATGACTGACAGACAATCAAAGATTTAGAAACAGTTTTTAAAAATTCATATACCAAAAATAAATATTTCATAATTCAAAATATTATTATAGTTTACTTGTAATTGCATGCATGAGTCCCTGTATAAATAGTTATAAATAATTATTGACCGATTTTATCATTATGATATTTTCGCATTATATCAAGTATTAAGCATATAGTAACTCGGCTCCGCAAATTGGAGGAGAGAGTTATCAATGATAATGTTTTGACTTCGAATCCGTTGTTATCTCCCTTTAACTTGCCTTGCCTGTTTTTTTATTTTTTTATGTACTTTTTATCACATAAAATTTGGTGAGATGCGAGCAAATTTTCATTCCGAAAATGCGGCCCAGAGTAAAAAAAAGTTTGGGAACCGCTGGACTAATGCAACGTATCCGTGTACTTCATGTGACTTTCCGGGATGATCTCGTTTCGTAAGGCTCCTGTAAAGATGTATCTCCGTATAATTCACGCGCAGGACTTTCCCTCTAACCTGCGCATCGTGTTTCAATCAGCGTGATTTGCACAGCGTCTATTGCCCAATCTGGTGACTAATTCTCGCTTTCAAGCATGATCTGTTTTTAGGACAAATAGTTCTGGGAAAAATGATGTCATTCATTAATCTGGAAATATCGTGTCCATATTTATATACATGAACATACGCATACTGCGAAATTTCATGAATGTTCAATAAAGGATAATGACGCTATAACATACATTTGAATTCTTTTCATGAATAGCAGCAATCATAATTAGTTATATTAAAAAATAACTCTAACTCCGACCGATTGTGAGTCCTTGGTAAGGCGATAAACTACGTCCAACAGGAAGGCCTCTGACCAGGAGGTTTTGAGGAGCGTGGAACCACCTCTTAATTGCTGGTGTTCCCAGGTACACCTACAGAGCCGGGTGGTAGCACTTGTTAGGGTCCCAGCTATAAGCAAATAGTTAACCACCAAACTTGGGTTAAAATACTATGAAAGTATAAAAATAGATTTTAATACTAGAAATACTTTGTAAAAAAAAATTATAATCAGCAATATTTTTTGAAGGAAAAAAATTATTACCAGTAATACTTTAAAAAAAATATTACAAACACTACATTTTTTAAAAATAAAAAATAAAAATATTACCAGCTATATAGTTTTTTTGAAAAAAATATTACCAGAAATAGATTTTTGAAGGAAAAATATTATTACAGCAATATTTTTTTTTTTTTAAATATTACCAGCAATGAAAATTGTCGGTTTTTAAATAACCCATTGAGGTGTTGATATGCCGTAAAACAAAAGAAACCAAACCAAGTACTCATATTCTCTCTCTCTCCTTCTCTCTCTCTTTATATATATATATATATATATATATATATATATATATATATATATATATACACTCGATTCTTGAACGTCTCACATGTCGAATAAATCGGTTTTCGAAAAGAAAATTCAAGATGAAAATGCCTCAGTTATCGAACAAAATTTTTGATCTCAAACAACATAGCCGAACTGAATTATCACGAACGAATAATTTCTGAGTCGACTGCCGTGTTGTCTACATTCTCGTACTGTGCCGTGCTTTTCTTTTTTACACTTTTATTGTACTGTGACTTTTTTCTCTACATTGATTCCCATTGGATAAATAGTTTCGGTTTACAAATATTTCGGGTTACGAACGGACTTCAGGAGCGAAGGTTCCACTATATATATATATATATATATATATATATATATATATATATATATATATATATATATATATATATACAAGTATAGGATTGGTATATACAGAATAAATTCCAATAACCAACAATTATTATTCTTAAAAGAGTGCTCAATACAGAGTAGAGCAGATACAATTATTTATTTAAATATTATAACATAAATATGTTATAAAATCTCTACAAAAATAGCCATTTTGTTTCAACATTTCTGATGTCTTATCAAGTGATGATGTTGAATGGTTCTAGATTCAACTCCACTTGATAAGACACCAGAAGTGTTGAAACAAAATGGCTATTTTTGTAGTGATTTTATAACATATTTATGTCAAAATATTTAAATAAATAATTATATATATATATATATATATATATATATATATATATATATATATATATATATATATATATATATTAGGGTTATTTCTTTTTGTATTTTTTGTATAATGATTGATTTCCTGTATCATAATTCTGTGAACTTTTGCTCAAAAATAATGGAGAAGGATTTAATTCAGTTTGCTTTTAATTTTTTTAAATATCACTCCCATGACGACATTTCTAAAATCGTATATATGTATAGTAGTACTATGACATTCTGAAGCCTTCTAGAACTTTCTGGAACCTTCCAGAACTTCCTGGAGCCTTCTAGACATTTATGAAATCTTCTAGAACCTGCTTTTATTTATTTCTAAGTTTCTATCTTATTCTATGCACTGTTAAACGCGTTAAAAATACTTAAGTACCATCGAATTGAAAAATAAAGCTTCTGCAATTTTTGTTTGTTTACCCTTATTGCGTATATAGTAAAATAGAATTTTCGGTTTACGGTGAAACAGGAACACAGGGTTACAAAAAATTCATAACCCTAACATATATATATATATATATATATATATATATATATATATATATATATATATATATATATATATATATATATTGTCATGTATATATGCTGCTAGCCTGCTGGATGGTTGTCGACTAAACCGTCACTCCTACTCCAATTTCTTGTGAGTGGGACAGGTTGTTAGCAATTAACTCCTCGCCCAGTAAGGAGCGACATATTTAACAAGTGTCACCTGATCGCCATCCAGCCACCGTTAGAAAAAATGATATAAGGGAAAAATGTCCGGTAATGGAAGTGGTGAGCGACAGGTGATCGCAAGTTCGGTAGCAACATACTATAGTGGCAATCTTTCAAGTGTAAAGACCCTGTGAATGCTCTTTATTTGATAATCAGTCTTCAATACTCTAGGTTTTAAATGGGATCCAACATCGCTTTTTGATACTGAATACAAAATTACTGTCACATTCACAAAAGATGTTCTCTTACACACAATACGCATGCGTACATATACCTTTTGAAATTTGGAAAAGTTCAATTTCAGATAACACAATTTTAAGTTTTTATTGATTAGTTTTTACTTCTTATTTGCAGGTTATTTAAAGCCAGAAAATATTTTATATTGTAAGAATTTATTTTAGATAATAATTAGTCTTGCTAATAAACGCATAGCCGGGTAGAAGAGATGGAGTCATAGCTTTCCCAATAGTATTTTCGCGTAAGAAGAATATAACGAACCCAACAGGAATTTGAACTTGGATCTCCAATTAACAATTCCAAGCCATTATCCATTTCAATTTAGGAAGGTTACCTGCCTAGAAAATCAGCATTCAAAATCCCTTTTTTTTTTTTACCTGAAAGTGAACACCGACCAGTAAAATGGCGGGATGTAAATAACTCAGTTGCGACGTGGGAAGCAAATATGAACGGCTTTCCTCAGTGAAAAGATAACCGTGTAAATTACTGATGGCGATCTGAATAACTAATTAGCTTTTTCTTCACTTGGAACAATTTCTGACAATAAAGACTCGCGAAAAATTCGCGTACGGTTCACTTCCTGTGTTTATTCGTTTGTTGTTTTCTTTCTCAGTGAAAGAGGATGCCTTTGCGAGAAGGCAGTAAAGATTTATCAAAAAAAATATCTCAACGAAGCTATATGCTTTTTTTTTTTTTGCATTTTTTTATTGAGGTAATTCAACCTTTAAAAATGATTGGCATGAAATATATATTCTGAAAGTCATTCTTATACACGGATAAACCAAAATGGCGTGATCACTTTCGTGATGCGCGCCTTATGAATCGAACTCATTATCAGTGATATGAAAAGCAAGAATAATAACCACTGCATTGTTTTAGAAACTCAAATGAACTGAAGATAAATTTCATGCAGGAGTAAAAAGGAATTGTGATACGACAAAAAAAATGTACTCACAGAATTCTGTTCTTTAAACGATGACTTCTTTAGGATGAAAAACAAATTGCCAATGATTTCTTGTTTATCAGAAAATGTGTAAGACGGCTATTTTGACAAAGATAATATTCGTCATACATTTATGGTTACGTTCAAATAACGATTAATCAAAGAATCGGACTAAATATAACCAATATCCCATATATATATATATATATATATATATATATATATATATATATATATATATATATATATATATATATGTAAGTTAATCCTAAGGAGCCAGGCAAACCTACCTAGGTTTCACCTAAACGGATCTTCAGAGTAGTTGTCTTTTTACTCGTTTTGTTTTGTTTTTTTTCTTTGGACTTGGAGCTTAAATACCGGACGATTGTTTTCGCCTTGTAATGTTCTTGGTTCTTTCTTTTTTTTATTCCCCATTTTTCCTCGGGTACCGATTTGTTCGACTGCAAGTTGAACTATCCAAGGTTTTTCCGAACGAGTACCACTATATATATATATATATATATATATATATATATATATATATATATATATATATATATATATATATACCGTGTGTAACAGAAAAATTGTCCAAATCATATAACAGCACAATTGTCCATCCCACAAAATGTTTAATATCTAAAAAAACAGCTAACCTTGTTAAGTTTCTTTTTTCCAGGTTTTGAGATAAGACGCTTAGCCATATTGACACCATTTGTCGTAAGAATCACTGAAAAACACTTTGCGTTATTCAGCTAGAAAGAGAGCAGGTTAAAATTGTTTTGTTTCAGACCCACTGTCTCCCCAAATTAACAATGATGACAGAAAAAATCCTTCAGTAATGATACCAACATTCATACTATGTCTCCCATCTTCAAAGTCCATTCAAGAACCATCAAGCGAACGGTGACTAAGTTTAAAAAAGAGGGGACAGTAGCGAGGAAATCTGGACCAGGAGGTCACAACAGCAAGAGGTATCATCATTTTAACTTAAAGCTAAAAAGATCTATTAGAAAAGATCCAATTCAGTCCATAAGACGTTTGGAACGTGACAGAGGAATTTCAGCTATAACAGTCCAAAAGAGCATTGAAAAAAGAGGGGACAGTAGCGAAAAATGAAAACCATACGTGAAACATGTGAAGCACCTAATTACTCCAGAACAGAAATTAGAGAGAGCGAAGATCATCTTGAAAGTTGGATGCCCTCTTTATTCTATTTTTTAAACTTTTTTCCAATCTGTTTATTCCAACCTCATCTCACACCTGTTTTACCAAAAAAAAAAATTTGAAAGAATTTTCCAATCTTCCCTTTTATTCCAACCTACACTCCTGTTCCAGATTTCTAGAGTACTGTTTTATACATGCGATATGCTTAGGTAGTAAGTTTAACTTGGCACAAACGAGACTAATAGTCCAGCACGGAGACCAGATGAAGATAAGGAAACTGAGTGGCACCTTCTTCTTCTTTTATTTGCCGTGTCTCTTCAGGATGTAGGCAATCATGGCCCTCCACATCTTCCCGTCCCTTGTAGCTCTTATGTTTTGTCTTTTTGTTATTTCTGTCAAACCCTGTTCTACCATCCATTTACATAAGCTCATTTAGTATGTTACGCGCTTCTTTTCTCTATCCCTCTTTCCTTAATCTGTCCTGTGAGTATCAGATTTTTCAAGCCCTCCTTCCTCATTACGTGTCCCAAAAATTTCATGTTCGATCCATGAATATTCCAATTAATGAAGTCTTACATGCCTAGAAAATAAGCATTAAAAATCTTAGTTTTTCCCTAGGCGTGATATGATGATACTTTCTCCAGACATTTTTTTTTCTTTCTGGAAAATGATTTTGACGTAAACAAGATAAATTATAATTATAAACAGAGTGAAATGAAACTCAATTAGTAGACACTTCGGCGTTGGGTAATGTTTGGCTTGTCTAATCTGGTTAACCACCGCCAACTGAGCAGTGTGTTCGATCCACACCAGGTGCCTCATACAAAATTCGATATTATATGACTTAAAAAGAGTTGGCATATCATAAAATTAACTAACGTAAGTAAATTTATTACAGTATAGAAACTGAAATTGATGCAAAAAGAAAATTAATTTTCCATTTTTACATGCTTTACAAAAAATATAAAATTGTCTAACTTTATCAACAAATTCTACATAACACGCAATTTTACATATTCTGTTTTTCTATGTGCTGTGTTCCTTCAGGGTGTAGACGGCCACGGCAACTTCCTATTCTTTGTAGCTCTTATCAATGTTTGTCTTTTTACCATCCTTTCCGTTCTCCGTTCTATTATAAAGTCACATAAGTTCGTCAAGTTCGTTGGCCCGCGGCTCTCCACTTTTGTTTTCGATATGTCTTGCGTGTATCAAATATTCTAAGCTCACTTCCCTCGTTATGTGTCTCAGAAATTTCAACTTTCTCTAAGTAGAAATGTCCTTTTGCTTCCATGTTTTTTAAACTTTCTCGTTGCTTACGCGCTCTGTTCACGGTATTCTCAACCTTCTTCTGTAAACCACATTTGCGTCAAGTCTTCTCTTCATCTGTGCGGGAATTGTCCAGCATTTATTGCCATATAAGATACTGCAGCATGCCTACGAACGATAATGGATATGCTCCCATTCACATAAATACAGTAGTAAATACTGTATGTTGGTCTGCAGTTAGAGATCCATCTCCAGCTGTGCTGGTCAAACTCTCTGCCTCCGGGCAGAGAGAATCCCCAGACGAGGCTATGTCAAAGGACAGAGTCTCGTCTCGAGAAACAGCTATCCGACCCCGTTTTATACGTTGTCTACGGCGAATTTTTTGCTGAGCATACGGGCTCGGATACCCCACATTAAATTCGTCCTTGCGCCACATCTGACCGCGTGGGGCGGTTGGTAGATATCCTGCAGTTGGAGATTTCTCGTGGAATTCATTTGACTCATTTCTAGCAGTTGTCTACTTTTCTACGCGCCTCTGGCGAATCTTATATGTGTTGTTCTTGTCCTAAGTATTATCGTTCATTGCCAACCTTCGTGTGATTGTTCTATTCAGTAATCTTCCCTAGGTTACAACATAAGAGCAGTTATATTATATAGCAGTTCCGCGCTCTTTTCGTTGTCTCTAACAAAAATTTCATCTTTTGCTATTCCAGCGGACACTTGGATTTCGGTGTCATCTTTTCTGTCCTAGATATTTAAACTTCTCTACTTACTTGAATTTGATATCAATACTTTCTCTTTAAAACTGCACTTATTAAAATAATTATGTTGAGGTTTTTTTTTATAGTAATTAATAAAATGTTATGACAGGAAACATTGCTGGCAATCAGTGTAATAAAAGAACATTTTAATGGGTTTCATATTTACAAAAAAAAAAATTAAACCATTTCACTGCACCGGAATAGAAAAAAAAATTGAGCCAAAGATATATACTACACTTAGTCAGGGTCAAGGTCAGAATTTTAACCAATAGAAAAATCATCTCGTATAAGCTCAATGTCGTCATAATCATCATAATCATCAATCCAATGATCGCAGCTCCCTCCATATATTTCGATTGTATCCCAATGTCTGAATCTCTATAAATGATCTTTCAATGATCGCTCAATTTAGTCATACGATATTTTAGGTTTCATATTCTATGTTTAGTAATTGCAGTTAATAGGGACACATCGGGAATAGAACATTCAGCCCAATTAGGCGGATGTTTAGTTGTCAAGTATGAAAAATATAGTATTTTCTCGTCGTTTAATATATATATATTTTTCTGTTTAGTACATTTTTAGATAAAAAAAGAAATTGAGAAAGATTTTTTTTTTCATATTATATTGCATTGACCAAAAAGTTCGTTCGGTGTATTAAGTAAATTTCCTACTTAATAAGCGAACGAACTTTTTTGCCAAAACCAAAAGATTAAATAACGTTTTAAACCAATGATTCTCAACAAATTCCTTTTTCTTTATTATCTATGAATCACCATGACTTTTTGGGAAAAAGATTGAAGTGCTTTCTCTTTTCCTTTACTATGGTTTTCAATTTAGTTATAGTCCTACCGTCCAAGGCTAGAGAACTCTGCCTACCCTGCTATTTATCTATAGCTAGGGAGAAAAGAAATGGATTCAAGTCTTTTCCAAGAGCATTAGTATGAATGCGAACACAACAGACTAGGTCAGAATTTGACTGTTACACTTTTCTCATATCTGTTTATCAAATGATAGTGTATTTAAATTGTGTAGTTGTGTTGTCATATCCTACTATAGCAACAATTGATATGACTTTCAGTGGTCGCACTATACAGGAAATGGTCTTATTCACTAGTATATACGATATTTAATCTACAGGTGTAGATAGTTCTTATTCCACTGCCCATGTCCTGGAATATACCGTTTAGTTCTTATTTTAGTACAGGTCAATTGTTGCTTGTCCAGTTTCCACTGTATCCAAGTACAGTGTAACCCGGATATAAGAGAGTTGTCGGGACCGGAGAAGAAGTATCTTATATCCGGTTTTCTCTTATATCCAAGTTTGGTCTATTTTGTTTAGGTAAGTATGACTAATTTGGAACCAGAGAGAATCGATCTTATATCCGTGTTTTTCTTATATCCGGGTCTCTTATATCCGGGTTACACTGTACATAAGTAATGGATTCAGTTCAAAATTCGCTGTAAGTTACCTGAATCGACATACACCTGATTAAGGCCAGAGAGTAAAACGGCCGCAACCTTGTGACAGCAACAATGAAAATGAGCTCAATAGACCGCATGTGAATGATTTAAATAATGATAAACAGAGATTAAACTATTAGAATTTTTCATTGACGGTTGAAAATTTTTATCGAGCCAGGTAGACGCGATAAAATTTGTAGTCCCTTAATTTTAAGTGATAACATGTAAACAAAATCAGCCAGGCCCGCGGACAAAGCATTTCTCACCCATCTAAAAATGATGTGAGCTAATTTTAATGTGCTAATTCTTACAATATGAACCATTTATCGAACACATTTCCAGCGCTTGAAGATATTTCACTTTCCATTGTACACATTGGCCAAGAAAAAAAACTTATATCGTCAATCATAAACAAAAATCCTTTTTATTTATGACTTTTTTCAATTTAGAAAGCAGTCACTGTTTTACCCTAAACTGGTTGTTAAAATTCACATAAAATGCATTAGCATAAAAAACGCTTTCATTCGCGGCCTCCTAACTCAAAGTCTGTTTCTCCTACCATTCTGTCGGCGACTGATCTTAAATCAGTGCAGGTATCCTGTGAAGGTGACGGTCATCCTTCATTACCTTACACTAAAATATACAGCGTGGATTCATCTAGATATTTCATTACTTGCAGGGTTGTCACACCGTCATAAATATTGGTCAAGAAAATATAAATTTTATATTGCTAATCATAAAAAGATTGTTCCTTTTTGTTTACAACTTTTTCAATCTGAGAAACAGTTACTGTTAACACAAACTGATTGTTAGAATTCACATAAATGCATTAGCATAAAATACTTGCTGCCCCCAACCTCTGACTTAAAGGCTTCTCTCCACCCTCAACTCAAAACACTCTGGTGATTGGCCTGTGCTTAACCAGAATGATGTCAGAATTTTCTATTTCTCTGCTACTATTTTTTATTTTCCAAATTCAGATAAAGACATTTTTGTTTAAGTATATGTAAAAAAAAAAGACTTTTAAAGCCATATATTTTAAAGACATGGGTGATAATAGATCTCCACAGATTCCTTTTCTTTATTGTCCTTGAATTGCCTTGGCTTCCTGAGCAAGATACTTTCAAATTCAAAGTTAACTTTCTCTTGGACTAGCTGACACACAAGGCTCAAGAGCCCAGTCTACCTTGCTATTTCACTGATATTTGGTTGAAAAAAATTGAACACTATTAGATAAAATTCAAACAAGATTTTACAGTTTAAATCTTCTTAACTGTCATTCAAAAACTTCATCATCATTCAATATAGCATTTACCTTCTGTTACATTTTCATTTTCATGTTCAGTTAATATCCATTTCAGAATCTTAAGCATCAGGTCTTTGTATAAAATAAAGCAATGTGTAATATATAAATAAAAAAAACTTAACCACAGCATATTGTCAGTTATTTTTAACGAAACTTGCATAAAAGAAGGATTGCTACCAAAATACAAAACATATATATATATATATATATAAGTAACAGTGGGAAAAAGATTACAGACACACTGATTTTATATTTGAAGACAGAGTTGCATAAGCTTGATTTACTATGACTGCTTAGAAATGTTTCTGTAACTTTTCACAATCCCTTTGCAACCAACATTTTTTTTAGAAATTTGGCACTCTCTTCCCTGATAAAAACTATCAAATCATTAATGTTTCCCGGGCCTTCTGATAAACTCACGGTTTGCCATAAATAAACGTCCATTCGCAGAGTGCGCTCGGGGATCCAGTCCCCATCTTGTAAAATCATTACGCTCTCTCCCTGTAAAAATGATGTGAGCTAATTTTAATGTGTTAATTCTGACAATATGAATCATTCACCAAACTCATGTCCAGTGCTTGATGATATTTCACTTTCCATCATAAATATTGGTCGAGAAAATATAAATTTTATCTTGTTAATCGTAAAAAGAATTGTTCATTTTTATTTATAACTTTTCCAATCTGCGAAACAGTCACTGTTAACACAAATTGATTGTTAGAATTCACATAAATGCATTAGCATAAGATACTTGCTCCCCCCCCCCCCCCAACCACTAACTTAAAGGTTTCTCTCCACTCAACTCAAAAAACTCTGGCGATTGGCCTCTGCTTACCCAGAACGATATCAGAGTTTTCTATTATTCTGCTATTTTTTTTTATTTTCCAAAATTCAATTAAAGACATTTTTGTTAGTTTAAGTATTTTTTTTAACTTTTAAAACCATATTTTTCAAGACATGTGTTTTCATCGCTCTATACAGATTCCTTGTTTGTTTAATATCTTATTTAGAAGAATGTCCAGTCAATTTTAAATTTCTAATTAACTGCAAATATTTTCGTATGCTTGTTGCAGATCCATCGCCAGGGTGTGCATGGGGACCCTGACCCACCTCTTAAATTAGTTTGAATTATAGTTCTTATTCCACGGCCCACGTCCTGAAATATACCGTCTAGTTCTTATTTTAGTACAGGTCAATTATTACTGGTCCAGTTTCCACTGAATCCAAGTACAGTGTAACCCGGATATAAGAGAGTTGTCGGGACCGGAGAAGAAGTCTCTTATATCAGGTTTTCTCTTATATCCGAGTTTGGTCTATTTTGTTTAGGTAAGTATGACTCTAATTTGGGACCAGAGAGAATCGATCTTATATCCGTGTTTTTCTTATATCCGGGTCTCTTATATCCGGGTTACACTGTACATAAGTAATGGATTCAGTTCAAAATTCGCTGTAAGTTACCTGAATCGACATACACCTGATTAAGGCCAGAGAGTACAACGGCCGAAACCTTATGACAGCAATAATGAAGATGAGAACAATAGACTGTATGTAAATTATTTAAATAATGATGAAGAGAGATTCAACTATTGGAATTTTTCATTGACTTTTGAAGAATTTTATCGAGCCGGGTAGACGCGATAAAATTCGTAGTCTCTTAATCTTAAGTGGTGTGAGCTAATTTTAATTATTCTTCTAAATAAGAAATTACAATATGAACCATTTATCGAACACTTTTCCAGATGATACTTTACTTTCCATTGTACATATTGATCATGAAAAAATCTTCTATCGTCAATCATAAACAAAATTCCTTTTTATTTATGACCTTTTTCAATCTAAGAAGTAGTCACTGTTTTACCCTAAATGGGTTGTTGAAATTCACATAAAATGCATTAGCATAAAAAAAACGCTTTCATTCGCGGCCTCCTGATTTAAAGTCTGCTTCTCTCACCACTCAAAACATTCTGACGGCGACAGGTCTTAAATTAATGCAGGTATCTTGTGAAGGTGACGGTCAGCCTTCATTACCTTCTTACACTAAAATACACAGCGCGCATTCATCTAGATATTTCATTACCTCCAGGGTCGTCACACCGTCATTTTTGTGCTTCGGGTAATGTTATACACTGTTTAGCAGCCCTGTCAGATACATAGTAGATATTGCCTTACTGATGCTGACAAAGTAGCAAATCAACCAACAGTAATTAATACTGGTCTGTTCGCGTAAGGTTCAATTAAACGGCTTAAGAAATAAGCGAAAGAAATTATTTAAAATATATTTGTTTGTTTTTTGTTTTGTTTTTCCAGAGCTGGACTCGACGAAGGAAACTCAGGCGTCCCGATAAACGGGGAACATATATTATTCAGGTATCCCTACCCGTTTTATAGTTAAAAAGAATAATTGTCTTGACCTCTTCTCGGCAAGTTTTTTTCTTTTTCTTTTTTTTTTTCTTTGCTGTCTTCTTGATTCCTCTTCTTTTATTGTTTTCGCTCCTTTATAATGTTTCTATTTTTTCTTATTCTTTCACACTCAATAACCCCTTGTGTCTTAGGGGCTTTACTGCCTTGCGTGGTGGAGTGAAATGATTAAAAAATAAAATAAAATTTCCTCACTACAATCTTAAAAAGTGATTAATTAGATTTGCATATGAAGTTGTCATATAGGTCAGGTCACCCTTCAAGTCTCGTTGGTACCATGTAACCCAGTACTGCATGCCGTATGCTTGGGTCATCGGTGCATAAACCGGTTTCCTTGAACAGTATTTTCTGATGAAAGGAATAGCTAGACAACATTAAAAACAGGAGTTGTCTGGGATCTGTAGCTGTTTTTAGTTTTTACGTAGCAGACACGGAAAGGAAATTACAAAACCTCCTTCAGAAAGTAACGAAGGAGAGGGAGAAGAAGGGACTTTTTTTTTAAGCTTCTCACCCCAAGCAAGGCTGGAAGCCACTAGCACGCAAGGGGTTACAGAAGGTTTGGAGGAAGAGCAGATAGGAGTGGTAAAGGAGAGGATGTGGAGAAAGAGAAAGACAGTGGATCGATCAAGGCAAGGGGGTTACAGAAGATTTGGAGCGAGAGCAGATAGGAATGAAAGGGGAAAGGATGTGGAGAAGGGAAGTGGATAGATCAAGGCAACTGGAGATGTCGATTGGCGTTACACTTAAATAGTTGGAGATTATATTTGTCAGGGAAACAGGAATAAGGAAGGGAGTTCCACAGGCGAGATGTGCGATACATGAAGCTATTGGAGTAGAAGAGACGTCTACATCTAACAGTTTCAACGGTGAAGGGGTGGGAACGGGATGCCAGCCTCGTAGGACGCTTAAATTCATCAGGCCTGGGAACCAGCGAAAGCAGCTCATCGGAGCAGTTAAAGTACAAGAAGGCAGAATGCATGGTCATCAGTAATAAGATATGCCCGAAATGCGGGGCACTAAAACCAAACAATTGCGGAAATTTAAATATCTGGGAAGTGTTCTGAAAGAGGACGGTAAGTGCGATGCTGAGATCCGAAGACGTTTTGGGATGGCCAAAGACGCATTCCAAAAGCTAGGCAGAATGTAATGGACCGTGGGTTTACGTGTTGTTAAATTAGGAACACGTGCGTTTATTCCTGCTAGAAGAAGGTCCACTACAAGAACATGGCGGACTCAGAGATTGAATCCACCATAAAGAATTGTAAAGAAAACAAACAAGACCGATATATATATATATATATATATATATATATATATATATATATATATATATATATATATATATATATAACAAGTATATGTATTAATCAACAAAATTTACAATGGACATTAACATTTGTGTTTGTGTGTGAACGTAAAGAGTTTGTATTTTGGTGAATGTTCGTACGTACGTGTATGTGTGTATAATGTTCATGGCGTCTCAAGTGGGAAGACGCAATCTTCTGCGAGAGCTTACATTGTAGATGTGTTCGTTGAAAATGAAGAAATGAAATAAAGGACGAGGCTAGAAATCACCCAGTATTTATAGAGTAGGGAGAGCGTCCCCTAGTGAAGAATTTGGGCAATTAAGGAGGAGTTAACTTCGACAAGAGTATGACGAGACAGGAGGATTTCTTTGGTAACAAAGAAAAGAGTACTGAACTGCTACGTGATATCTGTTCTCCTTTACGGCAGCGAATGTTGGGACGGTCTCCTCAAAAATGAAGAAGAGACTCGAGGCAACTGAGGTGTGGTTCTACAGAAGGATGCTAAGGATACCATGGACCGAACATGTGAGCAACGATGAGGTTTTTTGAGAGGATGCAAACAAAGAGGAAACTTATATTTAACATCAAGAAGAGGCAGCTGAAATTTCTGGGGCACGTAATGAGAAAGAAGGGCTTGATACTCATAGGGCGGATGGAAGGAAAGAGAGACAAGGAAAAGCAACGCGTGTCATATCTAGCGGGCTTAAGCATGTGGGTGGCGGAACAGGGTTTGAGAAAAGTAGCAAGAGGACAAAATATATTGAGAGCTACAAGGGATATGGGGAAGTGGGGAGCCATGATCGCGTACGTCCTGAAGGGACATGACACATAAAAGGTGAAGAAATAGTGAAAATTTAAATAATCTTTTTGAACGCTGTGTAAGGACAGTATAACAGTTATTGGCAAAAAAAATGAAACTGTCGAACCGGGTTCAAATTCCGGCCAAGTCTGTTGCGTTCATTTTTCGCACAAATGTCCTTGAGAAGGCATGAACTTATCTCATCTTGCCACAACTATGGGTTAAACAGCCGAATAAATTCGGCTCTTTAATGTTGGCTATCAGTTAATTTTTCACTATCTCACCCAAGAAACCATGACAATTCACAACCAGTTTTAAAAAAAGTAGCCTTGGAAGCTGTGGAAAACCATGATTGCCTATATACGAAAGAAAGGGATATGTCTCATCAACTTTTTGCGGGTTATTTAAAGTCGAAACATATTTCAGATTGTAGGTGGTTGGTTACAGTATTCAGTGTTTCCAAGCGGTTCCCTATCTAAGTACTGACCGGGATTCGACACCGCTTAACCTCAGTGATCGAACGAGAACCTGTATTTGTTTTCAGCGTGATTTGATCGGAGGCTATTTATTTATAAAAGAAAGAGTTTATTTTCCGGGTGTCAACGGACGTTTTTCTTTTTCCCAAATGAGTTGACTGTGAAACGTCATATCAGATAAATCAGCAGTGGTCGAAAGCTCAAAGCTACATCTAAAAGAAGTAATAAAGATAGCACTGATAATTTATTTATCTATAACATGCTAGCTCTTGTAATGCCTTTGGCCGGCGTAAAACGACAAGAAAAAGGGTGACCTGTAACTGCGTAACACAAAACTACTGGGAAAAAAAAAGGAAAAGTTGAAGACGTTAAGAGTTTAGTTTAAATAACTGGGGCTTAAAACGAATCGGTTTAATTTTTATTTTTTTTTAAGTCACGGCGAAAGAAAGAAAGAAAGAAAGAATACGAGTTTGATCCGTTGCGGCTGGGAGCGAAAAATAAATAAATAAATATAAAAGCGGAGACCTCAAAGGTTATAGGCGGGGGCGAAAACCCTCTTTTTTCTCTCTTTGGATATCCCGTCAATTGATATGAGCGTGTGGCTGTCTATATGCATGTGAACGGGCGCCTGACACTCTCTAGACTAACTTCACTTTAAGAGTTTAATGGCAGTTTTCCTTTTCCCCTATGCTTGCTCTCTCTCTCTCTCTCTCTCTCTCTCTCTCTCTCTCTCTCTCTCTCTCTCTCTCTCTCGCTCTCTCTCTCTCTCTCTCTCTCTCTCTCTCTCTCTCTCTCATATTTATTTCTCGATAAATAAATAAATAAGCAAGTCCTTTCATAATGTTTATTTATCTCTCGCTGTATCTATCTATTTCAGTCTGTTCATAATCTAAGTCTGTTTGCATCTAAATAAGCTAAGATCTCTATCTAAGTCTGTATTTAAGTCTGTTTAGGTTATCTATCTGACTAAATCTGTTTATTTTTTTATATTTATCTGTTTACTTTATCTCTATCTATCTATCTATCTCCGTTCATCCATCCATCTATCTATCTATCTATCTATCTTTTCCTTCCACCATTTTTTTACTTGTCTTCCATCATTTCATTTCTTTTTAACTTTTTCCTAACTTACAGGCAAATATATAGAAAAATAAAATACAACACACGCACACACACACACACACACACATTAACAAAGACAGGTACACTGTACGGTACACAATTGCATTATAATTAAAATACACCTTTATCACATTCACATTTTCATGCGCGTTTTACGTTTCTTTCCTTTTCCTTTACCTACTCTATCTCTCTCTCTCTCCTCTTGTAATTAACTTGCATGACCACATCCGCTCTGTATAAAGATAGACATACAAAGTATAGACAAAAAAAAGAAAAGAAAAAGAAGGACTCGCAGGTGTAGGAATTATATGCGCGCTAGAATCTTTCTTTTTGAGAAAACCTTGCTGATGAGAAGGCATCGAACAGCATTGACCTCACGTGCCACAAACCTACAGAACGCACACGCCTATAGAAAGCGAGCGAACGAGAGAGAGAGAGAGAGAGAGCGAAGGAGATATAGAGTTTTTTTTATTACTTCTATTAAAGCGCATTAATAAATGTACGTTGATGAGATACAGCTACAGAAATATGAAATTAAATATATAAACAGCAGGCATTTAAATGCGCAGAAGCCAGGCGGTTTAAAACATGTTCAGTTCTTTCTCACTAGCCGACAACGTCGACAAGAAAAAAGAATATTCTCAACGCTCAACAGATTGTATTTTCACGTTCACACGCACAGAGAAATTCCATTAAAAACAAAACCATAGATAGATAGATAGATAGATAGATAGATAGATAGATAGATAGATAGATAGATAGATTATTTATTTATCAATTTATAATAGATAGATGGATAGATAGATAGATTATTTATTTATCAATTTATAATAGATAGATAGATAGATAGATAGATAGATAGATAGATAGATTATTTATTTATCAATTTATAATAGATAGATGGATAGATAGATAGATTATTTATTTATCAATTTATAATAGATAGATAGATAGATAGATAGATAGATTATTTATTTATCAATTTATAATAGATAGATAGATAGATAGATAGATAGATTATTTATTTATCAATTTATAATAGATAGATAGATAGATAGATAGATAGATTATTCATTTATCAATTTATAATAGATAGATAGATAGATAGATAGATTATTTATCTATCAATTTATAATAGATAGACAGATGGATAAACGAACGATTCCATTCATTTATGTCCTATATGACAGAGATAGATAGAGAGAGAGAGAGAGGGAGATAGAGAGGGAGATTATTTATTTATCAATTTATAATAGATAGATAGATAGATAGATAGATAGATAGATAGACGGACGATTCCATTCATTAATGCCCAATATAGATAGATAGAGAGAGAGAGAGAGAGATTATTTATCTATCAATTTATAATAGATAGAGAGAGAGTGAAAGATTATTTATCTATCAATTTATAATAGATAGAGAGAGAGAGAAAGATTATTTATCTATCAATTTATAATAGATAGATAGATAGATAGATAGATAGATAGATAGATAGATAGATAGATAGATAGATAGATAGATATGCTCGTAAAAATATGTGAATACCCTCCCCTACCAAAAAAAAACGCACTTTGCACAGACGCGGAAGCGAGTCTGAAGGTGAATACAAAAGAGAAGAAATGACACCACATGTGCGCGAATACACACACGCATGCGCGCTGAGGTTTTTTTCCAGGAGCAAATGTACGACATAGTTGACACTGCCAAAAGCAAACCTCACAGTGTAGTAACGTAATTACAAGTTATAAGTTTTAAAAAAATTGAATCAAAAATAAATATAGTGACGCATACACATTGACATAGATACAGTCACGCATATGCAGCGAGGTGCATTATTGTATAAGAAAGTAGAACCAGAAATAATATTTTTTTTTAAATAAAATAGAAAAAAAAACCTGGAAAATGGGATAAAAAATACCTTTTCTTTCCACTGATATGAAAAGTTTTCGCAGTATTTGTTTTACCGAAATTTAATTAAAAACAACTAAAAAAGGACTCTGTGACGTCATCACAGAGCGAAGGGCGGCGATTTGAATTACCATCACGTGACCAAGCCGGAAAAGAAAGTGTTTTTTTTTTGTTTTTTGTTTGTTTTTGACTTCTTTTTTTTTGTTGCCTTTTCTTTCTTTCTTTCTTTCTTTCTTCCTCGTCATGTCTCCTTTCTTCCTCTTCTCATCTCCTGAGCTCTGAACGCGGTCCCTGCCACTCATGAAAAACAGAACAGGAGAGATGGGGAGTGATTTTTAATACAAGCTTGTGAAAAAAAAAAAAAAGTGCTGTGTTAAAAAATAAGCAAAAAAAAAAAACATTTCTTCGTTGAGTGAATCTATATACGAACACAGATTGCGGAGAATTTTCCTTCAATCGGGCGGTACCTCTTCTTCCATTATTTCATTTTCCCTAATTTCGAGGTTGTTTTTTTTTTTTTTGTTTGTTTGTTTTTTTTTAACCTGTTATAGCCAGAAGCAAATTGTGTTACTTGTTTCTTATATCAACGACGGTGACTGGATTGTTCATACCATACCAAAACATTCAAATGGACCTTCATTTACACTCACTACTACAACTACATGAAAGAAAAATCGGGAAAAAAATTTGAACTCTTTGTAATGATGCATATCTAGATGCAAAGAAACATATATCCATATAATATATATTTATAAATAAATTAAATATTTATTTATACATACATATTTGAGAATATATATTTTTATATCAACAAAAAAGGGTAAGTAATGTCAAAAAGTACATTTAATTTTTTTTAATGTTTATTCTTATAATGTTTAAAAAAATAATTCTTTTTTTTTTTGCAAATGATGTTTTTAGTTTTCTCTTTTTAACTCTTTCTCTTCTCACAACATGCATTATTTAAATTTATTATTTTATCTTTGTAATTTCATTTCTATATTATTATTCATTTATTTTTGTTTTATTCGATATTCCCACTTTTCATATGCACCAGATCTAATTTCACATTCTTTGCAATAAACTTTTACAACCAACTAAAAGTCCCTCCCAGCCCGGCACCTGTCAAGTCCAACACCCGACGTTCATGCAACAGTTTATACAAATTGATATTCCAGGCTTTTTTTTTATTCTGTTCTTTTTTTATTCTGTTCTTTCTTTTTTTTTTCTTTTTTTCTTCTTTTCTTACGCTTTCGACTTCGATTTGTGCTTTAAATTACTTCAGTGAGTCCACTACAGTTAATAATGTGAACTCCCAATCCCACTGAGTATACGAATTTGATGCTACATAAATGATGTAGCTGAGAAAGTTATGAATTACCCAATATGAATAAATTTTTAATTAGTCTAACAACGAAAGTAAATCATACGGACAACGTTAGTGAACGTAATGATTTTTTCATTTTTATTATTATTTCATTATTGAATTATTTGTATTCTGTAGTGTGCTTCTTCAAATCAAACCGTTAAAAAAACAGACACTTTCCCAGTTTGATCACGCTGCAAATTTAAATTAAAAATGCATTTTTACTGTGATATAAATCCTTAGGCTTAGTTCACTTGCGAGTTAGTCAACTATGGTTTTACTTTGTTACCATAACTATAATTATACTTATTTTATAGGCAGTTATCGGGATCGTTTTAAAAATACTGTTTAAAATATTCTTTTTTTATTCATTTTTTATTTTAATTTTTTTTTTTTTTTTGTATCCATTTATTTTATTTTAATATTTTTTCGCTTATCAGCGCGAGCATTTGTTTAATTTTAAAACATTATCTTCCTTGAACGTGACTAGTAGGTGCCTAACATAAACGGTGGGGGTGGGAGTACGCCTTTTTATTTTTATTTTTTAAAGAATTTTCCAACTCCCTCACCGAGTTTATTCGTAATTTGCACCCTCTGTAAAAACAGGGTAAGTGACATTCACACATATATTGAACAGATAGGGGCCCAATCTCCTTAGGTGTATTATACGACATTCACATAAAAAATGTTTTCAAATCGGTTTCGGATTCTCTTTCGATAAGTTTCCATTTATTTTAAAACATTCAATATTGTTGTATATATCAAACGATCCTAAGGTGATTTCTCCCGATAATAGCAGTTTGATTAATTCGGAGATGGAAAATTCACTATCAAAGGAAAATAAAACCGAAATTAACCTAAGATAAATAAATTAATTTATCAATCAGCATTAAGTCAGATCATTGTGTAAAGAAGGTTATTGTCAAACTTAACCTTTAACTCTTTCAGTCGAATTCTACCTCGTTTTGGGGGTTTGTTTATTTATCTGCATGTTGATAGACCTTAAAATATTTACCTGTTTTGGACAGAGGAAAACAACGCATAAACCTACCTAGCGAACTTGACAGAACACGGTTTAGGAGAGATAACAAAAAGACAAAATTTATTAAGAGCTACACAGGACAGGAAATTGTGGAGAGCCATGATCGCCAACGTCCTGAAAGGACACGGCACATAGAAGAAGAATGTAGGGTCCGGCAAAATACATGCGTTTCTTTTTTGTTTGTTTTTGTTTTTTTGCCCTAAATGAAAGTGAAAAACAGACGCTACCCCCAGTTTTTAAAATTTTTCCAAAAATCCCAGAATTATCCGATATAAATGAATTTTTCAGTGATTGGTCAATGCTCATTAAAATATTAATGGATCAATTATTATTAAATTTATACTGAAAGAGGCTATTTTAAAAAAAACTTTATAATTTGGGGGTCAGTTATATTCCCCCACCCTCTTTCGATACATGGTGAACACATATTTTTAGAAAAATCTATTATTTCAGTAAAATAAATAGAGAGAACGAGAGAGACCCATTTATTACTATGCCAGTAAATAATTTTATGATTTAAATATTTATGCATATTTTTCAAAAAATTTCAAACCGTTTTAACATATGCTACAGGACCCGCAACCAGTGAGTATCACGCTCACCACCCCCACCAATGGTTTTTTTTTATTCGAAACTACCTTGTTAACCACAGCCCCACCCCTAAAGCTCTTTAACACCCACCAATTCTTCATTTCATGGATTGTTATTTATAAATCACGAGCAACACGATTTCACTATGAGCTTTATAAAAAAAACGAATTGACAAATTATTCCAATATTCAATTATAAACAAATAAAAATAACATTATTAGTATGACCGCCCAAATTTTATTAAACAATTGGCAACATTAATAAGGCTTAATTATCATTGCTTATATCGTCCATTTCTAATTGTCTTTTGAGAGCATTATTTGTAATTAAGATTTGCTTTCGTCTTCGTCAGCGTTTTTTTTTCCTTCAGTAGATGTAAGAAGCCAATTTAGAAATTTATTGCCTCTGACAACCGCGAATGTTGTCAACTTCTCGCTTCTTGAGAAAATGTTATGATGTAAATTGATAAGCGATTTAGCATGATTCAAACTTTTCTATTCAAATTAATGACTTTTTTTTTAGATTCATGCTATTTACACAAGTTCGGAGTACATCTGTCTGCATTGGATTGTTTCTACGCCGTATCACAAAATATGTCTGTGTATGTATGTATGCATGTATGTGTGTGCTGGGCTTAAAGGCCACATTCGTGCAATGTGTGAAACTGTGGAATATAATGTGATAGCAAGCTATGGCTTTAATAGCCAACGAGAAAGCGGCCTCATCATGGATAGATGAATCTCCACTATTCAAATTATTAACGCTATAAGATTCAAGATCAAATGTTTTTGTTCCGAGTGTTTTATTTACATTTGCGTGTCAGTGTTAATATGCCATATCCCCGCAATATGTCTCTATATTAGAGTATGGGAAATTTGGGAGATATGTCATAAAGAATGAGATTTGGGAGATATGTCATAAGAGAGAGATAGATTGAAGATATGCCGTATATATACATACCTGTGGAGGGGGCGTGTGTAAATCGCCGAAGATTGTGTGTCTGTAAGCAGTAATTTGGACTTTGCTAACCAGACGCTTCTATGTAGCTAAATGGTGTAACACGTCAGATCAAATGACGGTTTCTGTACAATTCCTGTCGGAGGACGCATATTTTCTACGAAATTTCACGAACATTCTGGTCGGTAAATGTAATTAATACTGTTTAATTAAAACAGAGCATTTACTTAAATTGTATTTGTATCTATAAAAATAACGTATAAACAGAAAATATATTAAATAATTGTCGGACTTTATCCATTTAATTATATATATATATATATATATGTGCATATATATGCATATATATATGCATACATATATATATATATGCATATATATATGCATACATATATATATATGCATATATATATATATATGCATACATATATAGAGAGAGAAAAATGATAATTATTAATATTACTTGCAAATAATATACGTGAAAATTAAATTATATAATTTAATCTACATCAAATTTAACAGAATTTCTACTCATAAATTCATCTATATTAGACTAGAGCGATAACTATTATTAAATTATAAATAATAGCATTCTATATTTATAGATAGCCAACGTTTTTAATCACTCATCGAGACTCTTTTGTGATTGAAAAAGTACGAAATTTTAATTTAACAATGATTATATATATATATATATATATATATATATATATATATATATCTTCAGATTATTGCTATTCAACACGTTTGCATATTTTTGCTTTTGTTGCATTTGAGTGCAGATTTGCCCATCCTTTCTGTTCTTTTTTCTCTCTCTTCATATATATATATATATATAGAAATAGAGAGAGAGCGAATGACAATCTCACATTATTATTAGAATTGGATTTACTGGTCATGCGTTTTGATCTTCCCTTCCTAGTAATAAAATATAACTACGCCTCAGTTACCATAACAACGGAATATTTCATTAGTAAATAGGGAATATCAGGCTTCTCATACCTTCCATTTTACTTCTTTTGCATCATGCTGTGATACCTATTCTCGGAAATTTTTTTACCTAAGGATTTAAAAAAAATATTTCCTGCGACATTAAAGTTAATTATTATAAATATAAATTCTCGACACGGAAAATATAACAAATGCATTTGTGAATTTACTTGCATATAGCTGTCGTTTTTTTTTTACGATCTATAAGAGTGCGTTATATATATATATATATATATATATATATATATATATATATATATATATATGATTTTCTTAATAACTTTCCGGTGTACAATGATCGACTACTACTAATTGTTTAATGCGTTTTCACGCAATCATCAGGTAGTTGGCAATTGCTTTTCGTGAAAATGGGTATTTCATACCCCTCTTTATTTATTTTTATACTCCTTTTTTATTTTTTTATATATTTTTTTTTATATTTTATTACCCCCCCCCCCTCCACCTAACACATGATGTTACAACGAGGGTAGCTGATGTGTACATAATATGCAAACACAGACTCACCGAGTTTTCTTTAGTGCAAGTTTGGTTAAAGACCATATAAAAGTTCTTTAAATAATTTTTTTTTTTACATATATATATATATATATGGATATACGTGTTTACGTATGTAGGTGTAGCTGTGCATAAAAATTTCATTTCGTTTGAATAAGTAAATACAGTTTTCTATTCAATATTTACTTACGTAATTAATTTTAATTATTAGTTATTTTCAATGACACAAAAAAATTATTTTGGTCTCTCGAGCATATCATTCTTGTTGAATAAGCAATACGGTGGATTAATGGATAGCGGCTCGGATTGAGGAATCGGAGAGCCGAGCTCGAATTCCAGTCGAATCCATTGCATTCACTTACGTGCTAATACTCTTGGTAAATGCATTAATCCACTTCTTCTCCCCCCGCTGACCAGCTATGGGTAAATAGCAGGATTCTATAGCCTTGGATGGCAACTGGTCTACCGCAGAAAGAAATGACAACCTACTGCGGGAAAAAAATCTGCCTTGTCAGTCATAATATCGAAAGATACATGATCGCTTAAGCGTGTATCACGCATGGCACATAACTGACTGTCCCCTTTCAATTTACTGTCCTCGCTCTTCTTATTTGCATTAACCCTTTCTCCAGTCACCTATTTTAACAACAAAGCCAACTCGAGGGCTGCGGAAAGGGAAGAGGTCGTCTGTTAAATAGTTTAAACACTACACTGTAGAGCTATAGCTTTCCCACGCTTTTCAAACCTTAACCAATCACCTGCTCTTATATTTATTTGTGAGAAAAAAAAGCTAAGGTAGCCAACAGGTTTACTAACACCGTCATTGGTAAGTTTTTACAACTCTCTCTATATATATTATTTTAATAATAGTCGTGCGGAAAATTGATTTAGAGAGCAAGATGGTCGAATTAAATAAAGAAACCTGTATTCATTCTAATTTTTAAAAAGCTTTCTTTAATTATGTGATCTATTTTTAAGGTCTGAAGCATTCTAAGCGACAGACACGTCAAGTATATATATATATATATATATATATATATATATATATATATATATATATATATATATATATATATATATATATATATATGTGTGTGTGTGTGTGTGTTTTATTCAAGACAACAGACAAGGTACTGCGATTAAGGTTTTTCAATTTTTCTTATTCTTATTAAATATTAAAATTGAATATTAAACTTAATCTCAGTACCTTTCAATCGTCTTTAATGAAACTTGCATAAAAGAAGGTTTGCTGTCCAAATACACAATTAATTTATATATATATATATATATATATATATATATATATATACTAGACGGTACTGAAAAAGTCTCAAACGAACAAAAAGGAGATTTAAAAATCTGATGTGTAATAATCTCGTCAAACATGGTGAATTGTTAGGCTGCTAACTTTTCAGCACTCACCAGCGTGTTATATATATATATATATATATATATATATATATATATATATATATATATATATATATATATATATATGGACTAACTTAAAAGTATGACCTAATAAATTACGAGATAAAATTACATGTGAAATGGGTTACTTTCTCATCAGAAGCGTTATTAGTAGGGCCTTGTGTCAGACTATGGTACACTTTCTTAAATAGCTATAAACAGTTTGTACATTTAATATGGGATTTTTCTAATTAGATTTTTTTGCAGGTTAATTTCTTCCACTTTTATTGATAAATCTGAACTTCAAAAAACAACAAACAACAAGAAATGTTTTTTAAAACCTTCAAACGGCAAAAAACAGTAAAACGAATTATTTACGGGTAAAATATGAATTAACTGGTTTCATTTTGAAATTGCTGGAAATTTGATGACGACACACAGAAATGCGATCTCTGTCAACAAGCACTGACACTCGCCGCCAAATTTAAATTTAAATACCTTAAAATAAATTATAATTATTCATTTGTATAAATTGAAATTGTTATAGTTATATATACTGTTGTTCGTTATCAAACCAATCAAATGCAAAAATTAATGATCATGGAATTTAGATCGCATTTTTTGTGACGTCATCACATTTGCAGTTGTTTCAAAATGTGACAAGTTAATACATATTGTACCTATTTACGTACTGAAACATTTTTTTTTTTTAATATTTTGTGCAGCTATGCAATCAAGCAAAACAAAACAGATATACTACAACCCCCAAAGTGCCGGGTGTCCACATATTTAAAAAAATCCACCATTTATTCCAAATTTGATACATGAAATTATCAAAAACCGTTTTGGGGTGGCTATTTTCCTGGCTATAAGACGTATTTGTTTAATTTTATCTGGTAAAAGGTCACAAATATGGAACACCTAGTATTTAGTACAGGATTCACTACAGAAGAAAGACCTTACTATAGCGAGTTGGATATTTCATGACTAAAGGATGCCAATAATTTTTATCTATTTGTAGGTATATCTAGCCATGCATTAGTATTCTCTGTATTAAGGAAATTGGTTCTGTTCGCTAAAAAGATAGGTTTTATTATAGGAAGTTGGTTCTTTTGGTTAGTAATGGACGAAATAGAATGTCGTACCGACGCACAGTAAATAAGTAGGTAAGTTCTTTTTTGCTCCTTCCCTTCCTGGGCCGGTTGGTCTGGGTTGTCCTCGGCTTAAACTCTTATCCCGGACTAGTGTGGTTTTCCCCCCTCCCCCCTTTTTCCCCTTAGTCCCGCGCCCGCAGGCAATATTTGGACAACGAACAGAAAGGGTGGATACAATTTCCAAGAGGACATCACTACACACAACATTAAATAAAAGTTCAGTGTTCGGGTTTTATTCTTCTTTACTTTCTTTTGATTTTTAAAAAAAATCTTTTTCCTTCGCCTGTTTTCTTTTTCTTTCTTTCATTTCTCTCATTACAAAACATATCTTCTCTCTCATCTTAGGCCTACACACATTCGCATACTAGGATATATTTTTTTAAGTTTGGGACTGCAGTTTCATCTAAAATTCTGTCTCAAATTCCGAGATGTCCTAGCAAAAAAGAAATAAATAATATTTCTAATGCGAGCACACTCAAACTAGAAAGGCCTGTAGTTTTCTTGTAACTACATTTTAGAGAGAAAAATATCTGAGACAATTATTTCAGTAATATTTTCTTTTTGCATAACACTCTTAGTGTTGAAAATGTTGATCACTCTAGATTTTGTGCTCTTTCCCAGAGACTAAGGTCCGCTCAACATGGTTGTAGTTTAAACTACAGGTGTTGAACAAACAGAAAAATATCTGATTAGCTAGTCATCTTTGCAGACAGGTATACTTTTAAGCTTAAGTTAGTACGACCCAAATCCACAAGCGTAGGGTACACAGTGAAGACCTAAATCACGACGCTCACAAATAACTGGTTTATAACTCTAACTTGTTAGCTATCAGGTTACGACAGCTTCCCCATTATTTTGATAACTGAAAAAAATAATATAAAACTCAGTTTAGCCTGACACAAGGACAAAGGGAGTAAGAAACGAGTAGGAAAATTGTGTTATGCCTACCTTCCAAGTGAAGGAAGTCTATTTTGTAGTCGTAGTAATAATGGTGAAAGCTGTTACACCCATTGTCAGTCTTGGCAGAGACCAGTCAGTCATATCTTTTAATGTACTCACAGACAAGACTTAACGCAAAAATTTGTATAAAAATTAAGAAATAATTTGCGTATCTGTCATTAGCTCGGACCATGTCATAAAAAAATGACTGCATATTTTATGACCTTTCAATTATTAGGCTTTCACGTGACTGTTTGAACGATATGATATACAAATCTGGGCAAAGTTTAAACTTTGTACCTGTAAAAAAAACTGTATCAAAAGGACGGTTATTCCTTTGACACCGCCAATATTACTGTTTTATACACCAAATACAATGCAATATTTATTATTTACTTTTTATAAAAAATTATTATTTACCATTTTATGAAGAAATAAATTTGAAAATAAATCTTTTTATTCAAAAAATTATAAAAAAATTACGAAATTATCAGAATATGTAAAAGGAAGGGATGCCCTCAACCTATTTTAGTGAATTTATGTGGCGAGAGAAAATGAAGAAAATGCCCGGAAATTTTTTTTCTCTCATAATTTATAATTACAGTAACTCGTCATTATGTGTTTATTTAAAATTTTGCTATTCACAGACATTTTTGCTTAAAAAAATTAATATTTATTTCTTTATAAAATGGTAAATAATAAATACATATAAGACCATTTCCATCGATAAAATAATTAGTCTGAAGAAGTTCTTTCTAAGAACAAAACGCGTCACTTAACAGTTTTTCTTTTTGTCATTCGATGTGACTTATATTTTTTTACAATTATTAATTTAACATATATTAAATATGTAACAATACTTTGAGAATTGCCGTCTACACCCGAGTATAACACGAGGTTTTAGTGTTTTTACGCAAAAAAAATAGAGGGTCGCACTATACACAGATAATCTTTTTGAAGAGGTTAAAAATCATGCATTTTTGGTGACTGGTTGCATTATACAACAGGGAAGAAATTTAGGCTATGCAGGAGACAGACCCAGGGTAAATGAATTACCGTTGTCAGGCACAAACAGATCTTTGCATCAGATATTTTATGGTAAGTGGTTTTTCTCACCATGTTTGGGTAGATTTGTATAAAAAAAAAGAATGGAGGTGTTGTAAGATATATCCAGTATGATGCCCAGTACTGCGATATTTGACTACGGTAGGCCTACTAGTTTTGGTCAGAAGATGGGGTCGCATAAGACATTTGACGAATATTAGCATTTTTCACTTCATATTATTTGAGGGAGAGATTGCTATCAGTCAGGTTCACCAATGTACCGTAGATATTTACTAAGCTAAGCTTAGGACACGCAAAAAAAACAAAGGACGGATAGGGTTAGTTAAATACCTGATATAAAATATGGCATAGATATTGCAGTGTTGTATTCACTCTGTATTCTCAATATATAAGTATGAAACACGGACACATACAGAAACAGAAGAGACCTAAGCAAAATTTATATTCAAAAGCTTTTAATATCTAAGCTGCAACTCTTTCTCTCTTATTCTCAAACACACAGTTTGTGTATTTGCGTAGAAATTCCCCTGTAATGTATGTTTCATTAAAACTAACAAGGTACTTATGTTTTGTTTTCCTTGGGTACGACCAAGAGTTTTCTCCTTTGGACTTAATGTATGTAGAAATTGACCAAATGATTATTCATTCCGAGCACTTTCGACTCGTCTATGAGCCATTTCAAAAGATTCGGGTGCTGCTATTGAAAATGGTCTGTTGGTTGGTGATACATACATACATCTCTCTCTCTCTCTCTCTTTTATATATATATATATATATATATATATATATATATATATATATATATATATATATATGTGTGTGTGTGTGTGTGTGTCGGATTAAAAAATAAAATCCATTAGTTCTTTAGAAATTGCTTTGTTTACATTTCGGATGCAAAACTGAGCAGATATGTGTCCCGAGAAAGATCTAAACGAGTGAATGTGTTGCAAAAGCAAATACAACCTTGCTTGATTGTGAATGTCTCCGTGGCCGAGAAAACATGCCGGATTAGTTGGCGGCTTCCCTTGCAAAGTTGGACGCAGGATCGAATCTGACCGGAGAGCATATTTTCTTTATTAAGTTTTCTCGTGTGCGCAGGTCGGTCGACGAAATAAACACTGTTTAAAACAAAAAGCACCGTCTACCCAAAGTACGGATATCTACTAAAAATAACGTTTGAAGTTATATATATATATATATATATATATATATATATATATATATATATATCGTCAGATACTGAAAAATTCTCGGTTCGACCAAGAAGGCATTTTCCTCAAAATACTCTAAGGGGGTTTGGGCCGAAAGTTTTTCACCATACCGTCTCTCTTTCTCATGTAGGGGTGTATGGGCATTAAGGAAATAAGAATTGGCTCTCAGCATAAAATGCCAAAATCCGTCAAATGTATGGACGTACTCGATATGTTCCATACTGTCTCTCTCTCTCTCTCTCTCTCTCTCTCTCTCTCTCCATATATATGTATATATATCATACGTAATATCACTAATCTTCTCAAATGCAATAATAACACAATGCGGTATACAAGCTAGTAGAGAAGATAAAAAAAGATCTACTCGGTGTGGGCTGATTTAAAAATCTATATATATATATACAAATACATATATATATATATATATATATATATATATATATATATATATATATATATAATTGTCCAGTTTTCTCTAATAGAGTTCAACCTTCTGGGTTCTCTACTTTTATGGCCTTGTACCAATGTAACTATGGTAAATAGGCACTCCCCCTCCACACAACTGGTATTGTTTTGTTATTGTTGTTGGTAAATAAAAGGTGGGTACCTGGGTCTGCCAACCAGAAAGAAGCTCAACACCCAGACAAACGGCAGCTGTACCCATTTCTATCATCCTCGATCAGGGTGAAGCAACAGAGGTTCTTCTGTAAGAAACAGCCAGTGCCCCAAGGCCAAGTAGGTTTCCTTCTCTTTATTTTGCATTTTATTATCGATTGCTCATTTCTTAATGTTTTTCCTTCTGTTGTTGGAAATCTTAACCGCTAGACCCACTTGTAGTGGTGAGAATCCGCATGAGAAAAATATCTCTTCGATTCAAAAACAACTGTAGGAGTGTCGTAGAAATAGCCCTCAAAAAAAATCTGTGTTTCTTTACACAGAAATGTTTCCAATCCCTTTTTTTTTCGCACACTAAATAGTTAATTATATATCCAAAATCAAAATATCGTCTGGTCTCGTAGATTGTCGAAGTGCCGTTGTTTGTCCTTTCGTAGCATTCCTCAGGATCGCTTCGCGGTGCCCATTACTCTTAAGTCACATGCGACAGATTGTAGTGAGTTACATGGTCCCTCCAGTTGGAATTATTCCCTGAACTAACTGACTGGGATAAGTAGATTCATGCCTTCCCTAAAAACATTAATACGACGTGAAAACAAACTACCTCAGCTGGAATATACCATTCTCTGGATGTGTTTATGTGTTGCTTTTTCGATTCTTTGCTGGTGTTTATTTTAGAGAACATCATCATTTTGAACATTTTCTCCAAAAAATATATCACGTTGAAGCACCGCTTCTCGTTCGATCATCTAAGTTAAGCAGCGTCAAGCCTAGTCAGTACCTACATGGGAGACCGCTTGGGAATACCAGCTGCTGTAACCTTGGATATGGTGGGCAATGAGGAATCGGAGAGCCGTTACATTCACTTACGTGCAAATACCCTTGGGAAAGTATAAAATTATTTATTTCCCCCGGATATGGGTTAAATAGCAAAACAGACTAGGTTTTATAGTCTACGTTGGCAACCAGCCTACCACTGAAAGTAACGGCAGCCTTCTACGGAAATCTTTCTGCCAAGTCAATCATAAATCGAAAAGAAGCATGATCACCCAAGCGTGTATTAAGCATGGCCCTTAAGGAAGGAAAGTTTGTGTAAATGGCCATTTTTTTTTTTTTTTTTTTTTTTTGTAGTGGTGGGTGTTCTGAGTGGGAGTGACCGTGTGAAATTTTGTTTTGCTCTTTAATTACCTTTTTTCTTCTCTTTCTGCTTCCTTCACTTTCCATTTCCTTCTCTTTCCATTTCCTTCTCTTTTCATTTCCTTCTCTTTCCGTTTCTTGATCTTTCTATTTCCTTCTCTTTCCGTTTCTTTATCTTTCCATTTCCTTCTCTTTCCATTTCCTTCTCTTTCCGTTTCTTGATCTTTCTATTTCCTTCTCTTTCCATTTCCTTCTCTTTCCGTTTCTTTATCTTTCCATTTCCTTCTCTTTCCATTTCCTTCTCTTTCCGTTTCTTGATCTTTCTATTTCCTTCTCTTTCCATTTCCTTCTCTTTCCGTTTCTTTATCTTTCCATTTCCTTCTCTTTCCATTTCCTTCTCTTTCCGTTTCTTGATCTTTCCATTTCCTTCTCTTTCCATTTCCTTCTCTTTCCGTTTCTTTATCTTTCCATTTCCTTCTCTTTCCATTTCCTTCTCTTTCCGTTTCTTGATCTTTCTATTTCCTTCTCTTTCCATTTCCTTCTCTTTCCGTTTCTTTATCTTTCCATTTCCTTCTCTTTCCATTTCCTTCTCTTTCCGTTTCTTGATCTTTCCATTTCCTTCTCTTTCTATTTCCTTCTCTTTCTACCCTTCAATTTAATTTTGAAATATGTTTTTTCAACGATTTATTTGAAAAATGTCAAATTCACGTTTTCAGTTTTTCGTATGAGATTCTCCAAATTACACTTGCTTCTTTTTCTCTACCTATTTTTCTTTTTCTCTTTTCTTTTCACCTGCCTTTTCACTTCTTTTTTCTTTTCTTTTTTTCGTTCATCATTTTACTTTCCTTCTCACTAATATTTTCTTTATTCTTTCTTTCATCTTTTACTTTGCAACTCTGGTCAATACGCAACACTTATAAATCATAACAGTTTACAACAGGTTGTAAATTTCGAGAGGAGTCCGTATCATTGCAAAGGTCGCTTCCCTGATTAAATCTTATTCCTTATGTTTTGCTTTTGCTAAAATAACGTTACATCCTCTATCCATTCTACAACCTTCTTCACATGCATATAGTGATTTTCCAAGCGTAGCTAAGATGTGGCACAAGGCCGAAAGTAGGAGACACCCAGTGAGGATCGAACTCACTACTCGGTTTAATTGTTCTAGCGAAACAAGCTAGCTAACCATTACACCACCTGGAGGTGCCCACCTTCTTCAAATCCATAAGGAAAGCCGTCTCTTCACTGTTAGCCAGCAATAGCTATAGAAAAAATAGAGAAAGGCAAAACGGATTTTTAAAAAAATAGAGAAAGGCAAAACGGATTTTAAAAAAAAATAGAGAAAGGCAAAACGGATAAAAATAAAATGAAGGTTTTATTTCTTGGTTGAATGATTTCGAGTAATGTATGAAATATCCGGCGAGACATGGGAAACACTGAGTAACTTGATATATGAACAACATAACGAATATGTTCAAATGCGTATAGAGATTTCCTAAGCGTAGCGTAGATGTGGCACAAGGTCGAAAGTATGGTGTATCCAATGAAGATCGAACTCACTAATCAGTCGTAATTGATCTAGCGAGACAAGCTTGCTAACCATTACACCACGTCGAAGTGCCAATAGTGATTTTCTAAGCCTAGCTTAGATGTAGCACATGGCCGAATGTGTCGAGCACCCAGTGAGGCTCGAACTCATTACTGTCGTAATTAATCTAGAGAAATAAGTTTGCTAAACATTGCACCACGTCGAACTGCACAAATGATTTCTAAACCTAGCTGAGATGTAGCACAAGACCGAACGTTTGGAGCACCTAGTGAGGATCGAACTCAGTATTCAGTCGTAATTGATCTAGCGAGACGAGCTTGCTAACCATTACATCACGTCGAAGGGTCCGTGTTCAAATATTACAAAAACTATTTAGTATATCAGGCGCCTGCGATAAACAGTAATCCCCCAACAGACAATAAAAAAAAAATCGTCACAAAACATGTCGTAGACATACATGTCTACGATGTTTTTAAAATAACACTAAGCACTAGTTAGTTTAAAGAACAAAAGCTAGGGACCATCGTTTCACAGTATCTTGAACACACACACACACACACACACACACACATATATATATATAAATATATATAGACAGTCGCCTCTAAGTGTTGACTTCTATGTTCACTTTTATATTTACACACGCTCTATCTCTGATATTGAGCACTTTATCCCATAAATATATATATATGTGTGTGTGTGTGTGTGTGTATGTATATGCGTCGACAGCAAGTAATGTAAGTTTTCAGTAAGACGTATAATTGCGTCCACAGCAGCGGACGTGTTAACTGATCAGCTTCACGTTATACTTGGTAAAACTCTATCATCTAAATCAGGCATGGCCAACCAACATTTTTCGAACATAGCCCAGTGTAAAAGGCGTTGGTTAGATCCAGTGACTAGACCCAAAGAGTTGTGAGTTCAGTACCAGCAGTGGTGAACCAAAAACTTGGAAAGTTGAGTTAAAAGGAAATAACTGAGACGCCCGGCAGATGCATGACACGTGGAACTAGAAAAATGTACCCCAGTGGGCGAAATAAAAAGTTCGTGTCGAAATTCCAATCACCTGAAGAAGGCCGGAGCGCAAAACAGCCGAAACGTTGTGAATATAGCAATGAAGATGAGGATAACAGTCCGAATAATGTAAATAATGTAAGTAATCATAATACCTCATCTCAGAGATATAGACAAATGTCTACACGTAAAATCTCCAATGGTTTAAAATGCTGACATTACAAGATTCAAGAATCATTGATTAATCATTGTTTATGTATGTGGTTAAGTATGAGAGAGTGTGTGAGTGAACAAGTGAGAACGAGAAGAAACAAACAACATTTTAATAAACGTTATTTTCCTGACGAAATTAATCGTGCCATTCAGAAAGTCAATTGAGCCGCATGTGGCCTGTGGGCCGCAATTTGCCCATGACTGATCTAAAGGCACATGCTTTTCGTTTTTATTTTTTATTTTACTCGTGCAATGCACTAATTTCAATTTGCATTGAAATCCTTTTGCGAAAAGTTGGTTTCTTTAATTGTTAAAATTTAAAAGAAAAATGATGTTTGATTTCAAAGTCACGGTATTTGATGACATATAAGATCACTTCCATCCCCCACCCCACCCCAAAATGTTCTCATCACCGAAATTAAAGTATCTGGTTGGTTAAAAATCAATATAAATCCAAAGATTTCTCACTCTTGTTGAAAAAACTCCTCTCTAGTTGACCACCACCACGTCCTACCTCTGGTCATGTGGGGCCGAGGTATCGGGTCAGATCATCGCGCTATTTTGGCTTTGACCACTCTCTAGATCTTTTCTACTGCTTTGGTGCCCGCTCTAAGAGTCCACCTTTTATCCATGAAACAAGAAACGTATCCAGTCCATCTATGTTTGCCCTTCTTGATAGTCTCCATTATATCCTTGCTGTCCAATCCCCAGGTGTTGCTCTTCCTATCACGTAAGGTGATGCCGAGCATGATTCGCTCCATTCTATATTGGGCCACTGCAAGAGTTTTTGTAGTGATAGTGTTGAGCGCCCATGTCTCACATAAGGTGTTGCGGGATAGTTTATCAAAAAGAAAATTGTACTTTTTTCCGTATTGTTAAAATATTCCGGTCATCAAAATGCCCGGTATATTTAAAATTACCTTGGTTGGATAATTTCAAAGTTCGGTTTACTCAACAAGTCTTACTCGTTGCTTTCCCGCAGTGAATTTGCGCCTGATGTTTTTAACACAAGGACAGCTTTTTCTTCCATTAGCAAAGATAGTATTTCTTTTTCCCATAATGTTTTGCCGTTTATTCGTTTACGTGTCAATGTGAATCTAGTTACATTGGACGCACCTCGCAGAGATTGGAGTGTGGGATTAAATAGCGTGTTCCAGTTTGGATTAGGAAAAGACAGTTGCGTCATTCGACAACACTGACACATACGCAGTTTTCGGAGCCAGCGATTGGTTAATATCTCATTGATAATCCCATTTGTGCTAACGCTTTTTTTAAAATGACTTTTAAAATTTCTAGTGTTGCACGTTTGTCATTGCATTTGAAGATCGTTGAATCTCTTTATTTCTAGACGCCAACCGTCTTTTTATAAGCCTTTCTCTCGTCTCTTTACCATGATTTCCTAATGGGCAAGCTGGGTTCGTTTGAACGGGGCTAACCTTGATTTTCTCTTTTAGGTCAACCTACGTCACATCGGGGTGGTTTCCTGTGGATCCCTTCCCCTGGTTAGGTTAGACAAGCCTTTGTGTACCTAGTTAATGTGAGTAAGTGTTGTTCCTGGCCTGTTCCCGGATGCCTCTTTGGTTATGATCCAAGTCGAGATTCCCAACTTCCCCAGTTTGTTTTTGGCCCTCTTTTTATCTCAACTGGGTCAGCTTTTTATTCCCCATGTCCGTATATATTTTCTCCTTTTCCCACTCCCTTAGTAAGAGAGCTTCTTGATTTTGTCCAATGGGCAGGATACAGCGGCCTTCTTGAGTGTTGGACGGGCCCTACTAACATCAGTTATGTTCACTTTGTGTTCATGTTTAGTTTGTTATTGGTTTCATCTCATTTCCCTCCTTTAGAATTGTATATATAGTTTATTATCATTAAATTTGTATGGCATGGGGCGCGTTTCGTAGGTTCTCCTTGAGAGGATGTCGTATTATGGTGTATGGAGGATTGATTGGTGACGGACGAGTTTTTATGGTGAATGGGCAAATTGTAATGAGTGAATGGGTCGTGAATCGGATTAGCTAGGTATAAGATAATTAGTGAAGACCAGCCGCAACTCCTCCCCTTTTTTCGGCCTTGTGCCATAATTGTATTTTTATGCAATAAATATCCATTATTTCCTAAAGGGATGACAGCTAAGGATTACTTTTAGAAAGTTTTGCTTCTTTGTTACTGGTAATTTTGTTTCACTGTTTAATCTATTAAGTTTATCAGCGTTCTTCGTTGATCGAAAAGAAGGCCACCCATTTTCGTCTTCTATTGACAGTAACTTTCAACATGCCTCCGCTTCTTCATGCAAGAATGAAATCAGTCAACCTTGCGCGCAATGTCATCTGGAAACAATCTCCTCATATGAAGCCTTAAAATTGACTTTTGTATTTTTATCATTAAGTTTTCTTTACAATAAGAAAACTTGTTGGGACAAAAGTGTTTAATAATTTCATCCATATGAATGACAAGATGATCAAATTTCAATTATAAATTATTTGTTTATTTAAAAGTTTAGATTTATTGGAATATATAGTCAGTTTAGAAACAGGAAACATGAAAAAAAAAGTCGAGAAAAGGCCGTACATTTTGGCTTATACTCTTTTCCTGTTCCATGTATATATGTCCATTTCAATTTTTCAAATTGTTTGTATCTACGTTTGCATATTTTAATTAAATGACAGGCTTAAAAAATATTTCTACAAAATTTTTAAAAAAAGCTTTAAAAAATAATTTTATTTATTACTGATTAATTTCTAAAAACTTCAATAAAATCTGATTTTTATTTTATTGTATTTTTTTTTTTAGAGTTTAAAAATTTAACGTAATTATTTTATTTGTTTGTTTTTTTTTTTGTCTCCAACTTTTTATGATTTTACTTCTCGGCAGAGTTTAAGCGAGGTGTTCAGATCGAGTACGAAGAAAATTTATTATCCCAGTGTCTTATTTCAATTTTTTTTTTTTTTTACATTGCTGTTCACTCTGTATAAGGCCCAATAGCCAATCGATGTAGAGGGTAAGAAGCACAGTCTATGCAGATATGTGGAGAAGATAACTGTTAACACTAGACTTGATCAGGTTAAGACTGTAGTGATCGGTGAGGCATCCCAAGAGGATGCTTCTCCGATCATCGGTGCCACAATACAGCAGTTCGTGGGAAGAAGCTGCCCGAGTGGGGCTTGCATCTCACCAAAGGGATATGAAGGGAATGACGGTGGTTCGCTACAACGTGCGTAGCATGGCGAGTTTTAGCCGTGAAGGTCAGAACTGGTGGAACTAAGGAATGCACTTCGTCTGTACATGGAAATAGCGATAGACTTTCGACGTTTCGTCTGTTCGAAAGGGGCTGTAGGCTGAAAAATGATTTGTCACCTTCAAGGACGCGGAAAAGCTTTGGGACTCAATCGAGACTGGAATGTGAAAACTGGGCAGCTCCTGCCTATATATATAGCACACTGATCCATTCAGTGAAATTATGCGCTTGTGCGTACGTGCCTGTGTATGTATTGAATGATACAAACACATATAAACCTTCACGCACAATAAAGACATGTGCATATACATTGCGTACAAAGTCACATGCAGACAGTGTGTGATGGTCTAAAAATTAGTTCTCTTTTATAAAATAGAGCTAATAAACATAGCTTATTATGTCAGTTGGCAGAGGTGTCATTTGGGAAGATCGAATCTAAAATATAAGTAATTGTCTGCTAGATTATCTAAAAAAAAAACACCCAAATTTATCTTTTGTTTTAGACATTAGATACCTTTTGTATTAGATTTAGTGATAGATACAAGTGTTAAAATTATGGCAATTTTTGAGGCATTAACTAAAACTGGACCTCGAAGACGCTAAATCAGCTCGAAGAATTCAGGAAGTGTAGGGGAATGAAACAATACACTATTGTGATATTCCAAATTCCTTTAAGTGTTTTATGGGTGGTGACTTTTCTCTTCAAATAAAACCTAGAGTGAGCGATTGTCAGTTTTGGGTTTCTTGAAAGCACAACGTAGTGGAGAACCGATCACCAACGTTTTAAAACCTTCAGTCGAGCTAGAAACATTGAAAAACAGTAAAATCTACCATTATCTACTCCGAGGATACTAAACAAACTATCGCCTCTGGGTGTTGATTTCAAGGACCACTTATATAGTCGAACTAAAACATAAAGCATATGGCCTGACGATTGTCGTCCGTAGGTGTTGACCTCAATCTCCACTTAAATATTTACATGCGCTTTATCCCTGATATTGAGCATTTTAACCCATAAATAAAGAGAAAAGAAGATAAATAAATTATATATATATATATATATATATATATATATATATATATATATATATATATATATATATAAAGACATATAGCTTTAAGGTGTGGTATATTTATGGGATAAAGTGATCAATATCAGAGATAGAGCGTATGTAAATATAAATATAAAAGTGAACATTGAAGTCAACACTCAGAGGCGACAGGCTGTTTCATGCTGGACGCAATCATCAGGCCGGTCTGAAGATTGCGTCTAGCCTGGAACAGACTGTCGTCTCTGTGTGTTGACTTCAATGTTCACTTATATATTTGGTATATATATATATAATATATATATATATTTAGTACATATATATATGTATATGTACCATATATATATATATATATATTGGTACAAACATTTTAATTATTCTTTCAGAACTCTTCGACTATTTTGTGCCTGTTTTAAAAATGTTTTATCATTGCACGGATAATATCGTTTCTATGCAGCCATGAAGAATCGCGGCCATTAAATAGATGACCTTGTAAATATGGCCTTGTGCCACCGCTGAGAGACAAAATATGAAGAAATGTGTTGCTTAAATGTGTATTTGTTATATTAGCAAACCGATGTGTCGCTTTTTACTGTGTTGGTGCATAATTATCAGGCGTTTTTTTTTAAACAATATTTATTAGTAAATAAGTAAATATTCAGTAAGGTCATTTATAAGAATTTTGAATTTTCATGTTTCTTTTTTATATAGAGTTTTGACCAAACACAAGAGAATAGTAGATCAATCTTCACACGTCCTTTTCTCTTTTTAACCGTTACAGTAAAAAAAAAAAAACACTCCGTTGTTTTTCTTGTACAAAACTTAGAGAAATTCTGAATGGTGAAAAATAAACACTGTATTTTATACTACGGCTTTATTTTTATCCAAAATACAGATCACATTTTGTTATAAATTTATTACAAAACACGAAAAAGGGTAAAGAGAGCAGATATCAAGATTGCAATGTGGGATTGTTTCCAGTGTAAATGTATTTTCATCTTGGGAATTTAACTCTACAATTTGATCCCAAAATCCACCTGATTTTCCAAACACAATTTATTACATAATAATTATCATACTTCTAAAATAATTTATTCATTTTTTCCGAAAATACCGACACGTTTTATACTCGGTTTCAGGTGACTTGTTATTTTCTAACTTTTTAGAATTTTTACTACAATATTCAGTACGGATTAGTGACTATATGTCGGATTTTATTCTCACTTTTTCTTAAAAAGAATAACGCTTATAATTTACATACATAAACGTCAGACTTTATTTGTTAACTTATTTTATTTTTTTTAGAATCAAAAGAGCAATAGCATGAAGCTAACGTAACAAGTCATCGTTGGACTTTCTACTATCAAATGTCGAATCTCCGCTTGTGTGCCTTCAAAAATACGTTGTTTATTCATTGTCGGGAAATATCCAGTTCAATACTATATTAAAATATAATTTTGATGTTCATCGATTCTATGGACGATGAGACGCAGTTTTCTGTTTTTTTATTTTATTTTATTTTGTTTTTTTTCGTTTTATTCCAAAATGGTTATCCAAACAATATACTGCGTCCAGTGCTCTGCTATTATAAAAATTAAGCCGATCACTGAAAAATCAAGCTGTTCAATGATGGCATACATTACCAAACTCGGTAAACGATCGACACTTTCATGAAATACTTGAAATCCATCATGGAATCCATCGACATCAGGCATGTACCAAAAATATCACTAATTATTTTTTTTTTTTTTAGAGATAGAAAATCCTTTGGCTTTTACTTTCAGTATTGTTTCTAAGCAAGATTTATTTTAGCTTAAAGTTTTGTTATTCCCTTTTCGATTTCTGTTTCTCTTCCGATATTAGACGGGTTTGTTGTTGTAGTAGTAGTAGTAATTCCATAATAATAAATACATTAAAAATAAATTAATATGCTTTTATTGAAATGGTTGACATCATGATTGTGAAAGATGAGTTTGATGAGCAGAAACAATCATTGATATCTGGTGTATTTTAGTCGGAAAACACCATTATTTATGTATTCTCACTTTTTTGTTTCACTATAGTAATGCGTTGCAATTTGTACCACTGTAGAGATTCGTTGCAATTTGTATCACTGTAGAGTTTCGTTGCAATTTGTACCACTGTAGAGATTCGTTGCAAATTGTTCCACTGTAGAGATTCGTTGCGAATTGTTCCACTGTAGAGATTCGTTACAAATTGTTCAACTGTAGAGGTTCTTTGCAATTTGTACCACTGTAAAGATGTTTTCCAAATTGTTTCACTGGAGAGATGTTTTCCAAATTGTTTCACTGTAGAAATGTTTTCCAAAATGTTTCACTGTAGAGGTTCTTTGCAATTTGTACCACTGTAGAGGTTCTTTGCAATTTGTACCACTGTAGAGGTTCTTCGCAATTTGTACCACTATAAAGATGTTTTACAAATTGTTTCACTGTAGAGATGTTTTACACGTTGTTTTAATGTAGAGGTTCTTCGCAATTTGTACCACTATAAAGATGTTTTACAAATTGTTTCACTGTAGAGATGTTTTACACGTTGTTTTAATGTAGAGGTTCTTTGCAATTTGTACCACTGTAGAGATGTTTTACAAATTGTTTCACTGTAGAAATGTTTTACAAATTGTTCCACTGTAGAGGTTCTTTGCAATTTGTACCACTGTAGAGATGTTTTCCAAATTGTTTAACTGTAGAGATGTTTTACAAATTGTTCCACTGTAGAGGTTCTTCGCAATTTGTACCACTGTAAAGATGTGTCTCAAATTGTTTCACTGTAGAGATGTTTTACAAATTGTTCCACTGTAAAGGTTCTTTGCAATTTGTACCACTGTAAAGATGTGTCTCAAATTGTTCCACTGTAGAGATGTTTTACAAATTGTTCCACTGTAGAGATGTTTTACAAATTGTTCCACTGTAGAGGTTCTTTGCAATTTGTACCACTGTAAAGATGTGTCGCAAATTGTTTCACTGTAGAGATGTTTTACAAATAGTTCCACTGAAAAGTTGCGTTTCAAGTTATTTTTAACACCGTGCCTATAACCAAGGATATAACAAGTAGTATTTCCGAAATAATTATCTCGAAATTTTTTGTCTAGTGATTGCAGAGTGACACAGCAAATGTTGATGAAAAATAAAACAATAATCGCGATTCCATCTTAATGCTGATTGCATGTGAACACATTATAGGTAGGCAAAGTTTCGGCTTTTCTTAAAACTGTCCACTGATTTTAGCTGAACTCCGCTACACCCACGATTACCTTTGCCCATTTATTTTTTCACTAACAAAGTGTTTCTAATAATAAGAAAAAATAAATCATCAATTATCAATTTTTGTCGTTTTTAACCTTAAAACTTATTCTAATGAATTTCAGCACTAAACCAATAAATGCCTTGAAAATCAGAAAGGGATTTCTATGGTCAGGAATTGATTCAAGTACTACCAACAGAACAGAGATATAATAATATATGAGAGTATGTTTGTGTACTATAAATGTAAAGTATGTCAAGAGTAAACTTATATATATATATATATATATATATATATATATATATATATATATATATATATATATATATATGTACGTCTTACCAGTTTGTGACTTGATAGGGATAATTCCAAGGATGATATAAATCCAGGGAGAGCTCGATGTAGACTACAGAGCATTATAATGATAAGAAGCCGAAGACTTTAATTATCCATTTCGATTATGATTTATTTTGATCTGAAGAGTTGATCACCTCGGTGTCCACGAAATAAATTGTAATCGAAATGGATAATTAAAGTCTCCGTCTTCTTATTATCATTTTATATATATATATATATATATATATATATATATATATATATATATATATATATTATGTTTGTTGGAATAACTTGTATGAATATGTATAACAATATAAAATTCTCCGACCGGCCCTCTTCCCAAAATCTGACCAACCGTTTGAATATTGAGAAAGGGGTGACAATCCTTCTTTGGCTGGGAACTTCTTAGCATCTCTTCGTATATGTTCGTGTGTGCAACAAGTGTGATTACTTACACATAGATATGTTAGCGCTTGAAATACTCTTCTTTATGTCTTTGACGGGATGAATGTCATTCAAACCGCCTAAAGGCTTCATTAAACCATCTTTTTTGCGTGCATCAACCGGTAATGATACTTTCTCTACTGAAACAAGATCTTGTACAAGAAATCGAGACACTGTGTTGGATGTGTATGTGTGCGTGTATGTGTGTGTGTGTGCGTGCCATTAAATGATCATTGCGTTTAACAGAAAAAAACAAACAAATCTAATATTGAGGTCGTGAAATTCCGTCTACGTTCGTATAAATCTAGTCCATGATAAATTGTTTGTGTGTGTGCTTAGGATTTAAGTTTGTTTGATATCCACTAAAGACGAACTCTCAGCTTTCTTCTGTTTTTTCTAGCTTTTCTTTTTTTCTCTTTTGTCTCTTTTTCTCCTTTTTTCTTTTCTATCTTTCTTCTCTTCTCTTTTTCCTCTTTCTTCTCTTCTCTTTTTCCTTCTCTTCTCTTTTTTCTCTTTCTTCTCTTTTTTCTCTTTCTTCTCTTCTCTTTTTCCTCTTCCTTGCCTTCTCTTTTTACTTTTCTTCTCTTTTTCCGCTTTCTTCTCTTCTCTTTTTCCGCTTTCTTCTCTTCTCTTTTCCTCTTTCTTCTCTTCTCTTTTCCTCTTTCTTCTCTTCTCTTTTTCCGCCTTCTTCTCTTCTCTTTTTCCGCCTTCTTCTCTTCTCTTTTTCCGCCTTCTTCTCTTTTTCCTCTTCCTTCCCTTCTCTTTTTCCGCCTTCTTCTCTTTTTCCGTTTCCTTCTCTTCTCTTTTTCCTTTCTTTTTATTTTTTTATTTTTCTCTTCTCTCTTTTCTTTCTCTACTCCTTCTGTTAACCTATCTTATCTATTCTTTTCGGATGGTCCAAGCTATAATAAGAAATCTTTTAAAAACAAATATCGAATAAAAAAGAAAAGAAGTTTCACACAAAATATCCTCAAATAACAAACTTATTATTTCTTTATTGAGTATGAGAAATTATGATCAACTATTAGTTTTGAAGTTGGAGTGTTAAAAAAAAAGAAAAAATCCCCGTCGGAGGATTGAAGTTTTCTATTATTAGTAGTTGCATTTTCCCAATGCCGCCTTGTTTCTCGAACTCGCCAGACATTTTTTTCCCTTTACCATTTTTACCTTGCCACAAGTTTATCATCTTTATTCACTTTTGCTAATTGTTTTACGAAGATTCGTTTGTTTATTTTTCTAATTAAAAATCTGTTAATGACCTATAAGCTAATTATAAAATAGACATAAACATTTAGTAAGTAAATTGGTGCGTATGCGTAAAAGAGAGAGAAGAAATTGGTCAAAATTTTCACTGGCTGATCACTAAATACAACTTGTCACTTCGACAATTAACCAGACTAACAGTACTCGTGAAAACTTCATGGTTTTCCTGTTTTTAATTTAATGATGCGTTCCATGCTTCTTTTACGACTTCCAAATTACCGTGGAAAATCCACTATTGCATCGTTAAATCTTTGGGCTTGAAAAATTTAACAAAATGCTGCAATAACAATCATAATCATAACGCAGGTTATTATTTAAAGAAAAGGATAGCAATGAAAAAAAGATTAAAAATTTACATGGTTTTACATTTCACTGAGGCAGACGTTAAACACCTGATGATGTTATCCCTCCCTTTTCTTCGCTTGTTATTTTTTTTAAATGTTGTTCGTTTACTCCCTTCTCGTTATTTGTATGCTTTCCTTTTTCTCGCTAAAACCGAACAGCGTCTCTGATATACATTTTTTTTATTCTTTCATCACAATCAAGATGAAATGGTTCACTATTTCTGAGATAATGGCAGGGCCTAACGCATGTGCGAAGTGAGGAAAACGCAAGATTTTAAAATGGTGACTTTTCTAACGTTATATAAACACGGAAATTTCTTTCCGCTTTTTGTATATATGGGGGAGATTTATAAATTATGAGTCAGGGGTGACCAAACTTGCTTAATGTAAGAGCCACATACGATAAAGTTCAGATGTTTAAGAGCCGCAAGACATGAACAAAATTTACACATACATTTTTGTTACATAAGCAGTAATATTATTAAACTTACTCTTTAATCCAATGGGATTTAAATTCATATCCAGTAAATAATTCTAAAGTTCGAAATTTTTCTTATCTTTTATATTAACTGTGATAAAAAAAAGGGGGTTCCGCCAACATATGTTCACGAGCCGCATATTAAAGGTCAAAGAGCCGCATGTGGCTCGCCAGCCGCGGTTTAACAGATGTTCACTTTCGCACTAATGAGCTTGGGAAAGGCATAACTCCATCTCTTCTTTTTTACTACTATAGGCATTTCTGTATCTTCAGATAATAAATAAACGGGATCTGTGGCGAGACAGGATCGCCTACGAGCTGGAGAGACATAGCACCAGGTCCGTTGAGTATTACCCTGACCCTCCCACCTCTACTGGTGAGGGGGGCAAGCCTGATTGGAAACCACGAGTAGTGCTTTGTGACCTACGCTATTTTATCAAGGTTTGCTTTTTACCATCTATATTTATATACGTTACAAATTAAAATAAGCGTAACTCTTAAAGGATGAAAAAATGTTCGGTGTCTGACGTCATTATGGGATTTTTTTAATTTTTAAAATTTTTTCCGTGAATTTGTTTTGCTCGTGCCCATTGTCTCGAAAAAAAAAAAGACAATATATAATGATTTTCCAAGCGTTTCTTTAAATGTGGCACAAGGCCGAAAGTATGGGGCACCCAGTGAGGATCGAACTCGCTATTCAGTCGTAATTGTTCTAGCGAGACAAGCTTGCTAACCATTACACCGCCTCGAGGTGCCAAAAAGCAAAACAAAAAAAAAAACACTGTATAATATTCACTATTTTTTATCCAAAATGTTGAATGACTTAAAATCTTTAAACTTTTTAACAACATAAATGATTCCATCTTAAATAAATCAATTAGGATCTGTCTCTAATTTGTATTGATATACATTGTATTTATTTTCAATTTTTCTGGTTGAATTGTTCATCTATATTGCATATAATCCATTATTGTACGTAATTAGGTTACAATAAAATTTGTATTTTATATGAATACTACCTTATGAAAATTGAGATGTAGTAAAGTGGGTTCCCTCTGTATCATAGATTCGAAGGGGAGATCATAAATTGTTGATGGTGTGGGAGACCTTTGCACCGGCCCTGCAAAAGGAAGAAAATGTTGATATATTTATGTGTGTTTAAATATTTGTATGACTACTATATTCTGCGCATGCGCAACGCAATGAAAAGAAAACAACTTTTAAAGTTAATTTAACATTAGTTGTTATTATTTTTAAGAAAGATCTGACGATGAAATCGATAATCAATGGCTTATGAAACAAGGTCACTGTCCATTACTTTACAACGCTCAGATATCAAAGTGAATTTGGCTAAACGATTGACAAACATATTTAACAGCTATTTAACCTTATTCCCTAGATCACTTGGTGACTTGTCTGGCGTCTCTTTTCAAAGCGTCACACGATATTACAATAAAATCTCGCTCCTCCTGATGCGACCGGAAGTATCAATACGCTAACATGTTTCCTGTGTAATAATACTTTAATGCAAACTAATTTCAGAATTATATGCAATTACAAAGACTTCCATTTGTTTCCTTCGAGAAATAATATCAGCTGCAAAACTGATTATCAAATGACACCCTTTTTTTTCTCATAAAATCGAGTTCCCTTCTCGAAATTACTGTGAAGATCTTTCAATTACTGAAGACTATGGCTGGATACGCAGATTGTGTGTATGTTAACCCCTGTAGAATATAAGGCCATAGCTTCACCATGCTAGGTACTACTGCTGTGGTTTCTGTAGAAAGTAGGCTTTTTTGCACTTTACTCTGACTACTCGTCTACTGACGGATTTTACAGGGTGCATTTTACACCTCCTAGATATTAAGGGGAGGTAACTGATGATTTATCATTACACTCTACTCTTATTATTAGGTTGGTGCAAAAATAATGTCGTTTTTTGACGTTCAACTTCAGTAAAAAAACGACATTATTTTTGCACCAACCTAATATAATTATTAGTCTTTTCTAAAGGCTCAATTGTCACCGGACTATTTTTAGGATAAAGTTGTGTGTGCAAATCTCACAACAAGCTAGCTTACTAGTCATTTGTTTATATTCAAGTTATATAACCAAAGTTGCTAGATAGACCATCGCTAATAAATTTTAGATTTCGCAACTTTGGGGGCAACTTTTAAAATAATATGGCGAAACTCGGGCTGTTAATGAGAAGAAAGTAAATTCAAAATTGAGAAAAGCTGCGCTTTCGAAAATCGCTCAGTTCGCTTACTTCCGGCCTAAGCCAGGATGTTTTGAGGAGGCGGATTATTAAAAGGGTACAATGAATGAGAACTTGCACATTAAAATTAATTCATATAATTTAGACGGGGTAGGGGAAAAATAATATTTGGGAGAGGACAATCTTGAATAGGTATTTTTTTTTTATCTGCGCGCCAAGTTGAACGGAATCTGACACGGTTGGTTTTAAAGTGGGAGCACACGCGGGGATGGACTAGGAACAGAAATTGCTCAAGCCCTTTCGGCATTTGCCCTTTTGGTGGAAACTTTAGTTAGCAGGTAATAACTCTGTCACCTTTACATCCGGAAGGGGACTAATCTTGAATGTAACTCTTGTTTGTTGAACATAGTTCTCGTTTTATTTCCTGATTCACAAGGCGATCTCTTCGAGAAATTTATTCTTGGTCGCGTACTGAATCTGAACTAATAGAATGCACATCGTTATTTTTTATTAATTGAAATAAAAATCACTTTGGTATTGTAATAAGACACAGGATAGTGATGTAGCTTAGGAAGCTTTATTCAGATTAAAATAGATACTATTTATAGGAGCTTAGACTATGAAAGTTCTTTCGTCAAGTGAGATAACCTCCAGCAAGGGGAGTAACTACGTGATTACCTATTACAGATATCTTAACGCTTTCCGAAAATTTGAAAATTTATTTCTTTATTTTAATTGTAAGAAATACAAGTCATGCTATGGACCCTAGACATGATTAAAGTTATCTTCTCTATCACTTAAGCGAAGCTAGGAAATACTGGAAAAAGTGTCAAGCCAAAAACCTCAGTTTTAAATAAGGTCGTTTTCAGAGGTTTATATACATATATTTTTATGATAAATGATTGAAATACTGAACTGATCATTCGGGAAATTGATTGATTTCCTAATTCCATCAGTAGTTTATCCTTGTGCCTCTTCTCAGGGTGTCACACGTTATTACAATAAAAAATCTATCTCTCCTCTGTTACGACCGGAAGTAACAAAAAACTATTTTATTTCTATTGTAAGAATTCTTAAACGCAAAATAATTTCAGATTTATATACGATTGCAAAAATCCACTTTCCCGATATGGCGATTTTAGATTGAGAGCTTGTTAATTCGAAAATTGCATTTATTTTTTTGTTATTTTCCGTAAATATAGATTAATGATTGCAACGTTTTACTTCGCTTAATTTAAACGGTGTTGTGTTGTCTTCCAGTCTGTAACGTAGGCGTCTTTCCCTGTTCTGACTTATTTGTATTCATTTGACTTTATGCAAAATAAGGCAAGTGCATTTTGCATATCTCACTACACACGGTTTAGCATTTGTTATTGTTTATAATGAATCCTTACAATTTGGTTCTCTATGGCGATTTTTTAAGCATAGCTTAGATATGGCACAAGGCTGGAAGTATAGAGCACTCAGTAATGATCGAACTTGCTATTCAATCTTAACTGATCTAGTGAGACAAGCTTGCTAACCATTACGCTACGTCAAATTGCCCCAATTTGTTTCTCTATGTGCATATATCCTGTAACGTAAATATAATTGCGCCTACGCAATAATCTGTTCTGTTAGTAATATCTGCAGATAATTCCTGAACATTGACAATCCCATTCCTGATTATTCAATGCACACTGTACAGAATGGATGCTGAAACTTGCTAAATCAAATTTTGGGTCAAAAATAATAAAATTCGATTTTTAAGAATGAATTCTTTTCTACTGTCAGAAATGAATAGTGGCGGAGTAAAGGTGGGAAGTGATAAAAAATTAAATTTTTTGAATACGTAAACTGTATTCAAATATATATGTATACACATACAGACTCTTTCGCTCAGCAGTGTGGCTAGATATCAGATTGTTTCAAGCCAGGATCGAAACGCGATCGATTTGGTCAGAGAACCTCTCACCCCCCACAAGCTATCGGCGCACGACAGAGAAGGGTAATCTTTTAACGTATCATATACATCATGTATATAAAAGATGGACCAGCAGTCAGGGCGCTCAATTCTGACGAAGAGCGATGCGTTAAGCAGCAGCTGTTAAAAATTGCCTTTCTCCATAGTATAGTGCTCAATATATATACAAATATATATATATATATATATATATATATATATATATATATATATATATAATTATTTATTTGAATATTACAACATAAATATGTTATAAAATCACGACAAAAATAGCCATTTTGTTTCAACACTTCTGGTGTCTTATCAAGTGATGATATAGAATATAGAATAAATGGTTTTAAAAGTTTCAAATTAATTAACGATCCTTAGCTAGGAGTAAACGCTGTTACATAAGCTAGAATGAAATGGAATTCACTCCGTATATACCAATCCTAAACTTGTATATATATATATATATATATATATATAATATATGTATATATATATATATAAATGGTGGTACTGGTTTGGAAAAACCTTGGATAGCTCAACTTGCAGTAGAACAAATCGGTACCCGAGGAAAAATGGGGAATAAAAAAAGAAAGAACCAAGAACATTAAAAAAAGGCGAAAGCAATCGTCCAGTGTTTAAGCTCCGGGTCGAAAGAAAGGAAAAAAACCAAAACGAGTAAAAAGACAACTACGTAAAGTGCTCAATACACAAAGTAGAGCAAAACCTAAGATAATCCTAAGGAGCCAGGCAAAACTTACCTAGGTTTCACCTAAACGGATCTTCAGGGCAAGGCCGGCTTTACCCTGAAGATCCGTTTAGGTGAAACCTAGCTAGGTTTGCCTGGCTCCTTAGGATTATCTTATATATAGTTTGTTTGTGTGTGTGTGTGTGTGATGACTGCGATCTTGTTGTCGAGTATGACCATTGCAGGCTATCATGTGCTAGGTTCAATTGTGACTTACAATATCAAGCTTTGCCTGCTCATGACTTTCTTAAGTGGATAAAGACGTTGCACTGAGCCAATCCCATTCTCTATGATAGGACAGCATGAACCCCAAAAGAAGAATCAGTCAACACCATTCGGTGCTGTCAAGTTGCAGATGTTATTCCGGAGTTTTTCCTTTCCTAGTTGGATAGCTTAACGAAAGCTACAGGGTCCAATACTCCCAGTGGGCTTACTGCGCGCCTTGGTATTTCTACGTCCCCACGCCTGTGCTAGAAGCTCGTTGATCTCATGACATATCTTTTTTTTAGTCCTGCAAAGTGTGTAGATACCCTCCCCATAAGAAAAGCCTGGTTTCAGTCGCCGATAAGCCAACTATGTGGCAAGTAGTACTGGATTGCGCATTTACTAGTAGCAATTGTAGAGTGACCTGGCTATATATCTTAACCGCATCGTGCCTTCTTTTGGAGAGTTTTACTCTTTTATTATCTACTTGAAAAAATTATGATTGTCCATTGGTAGAATTAGAGACTGTATGCCGAATGTTTTTTTATTAACATTAGGTCAAATTGGCAGCTGATCTAAAAAAAAAAAAAGACCTACAATCTGTTAACTGGGTCAAGTGATGTCTTGTTAATTTTAGCGCCCCCAAGACGAAACTGCTCTCTCTTAATCGTCTGAAAGAATCTTTTTAATTTCCATCAGCATGCCTGATGCTAACCTTCAGGAGAATGAGTTGGACTAACGATTTGCACTGAAATGAAGTGGAAAGATTATATTGAATTGATTGCTGGTTCTGCTGCTAGGAAAGTTGGTTTACTGTGTCGTGCTAAACAGTTTGTTTTTTTTTGTTTTTGTTTTTTTTCTAGAATCCATCTTACATATTTCTAAGTCTACCTTTCACCCAAGCTTTGAATATTGCTGCCACATCTGGTCTGGTGCTTCTGTTATATATTTCAAGATTCTAAATAAAGTCCAAAGAATCTGCAATATTATTGGTCCTGACCTGGCATCCCGGCTTCAATCACCATAAAGTAGCTTTCCTGTGTCTTTTCTATAAATATTTTCATGGTTATTGTTCTGATGAACTTTCCTCTATGGTACCTAGACTTTATGAATTTAAGCACTGTACTAGATTGGCGGCAAGGTCTCATCATTTTAGAGTAGAAATGGCTAGATGTAATCGTAAATCTTATGCTAACAGTGTCTTCTTTCGCACTTCCCATCTTCTACAATTTTGATTTTCAAAAATTTAAAAGCAATGCCAATCGTTATCTACTGTCTTTTTTAAATTCCTGTTCTTTTATTGTTCTCTCTCCTTAATAGTTTTTGTTCCTTCTTCATATTCTCTCACACTCAGTAGCCCCCTTTCGTCTTAGTCGCTTTATTGCCTTGCTTGGAGTGAAACAAAAAATAACACTGAATACACAACAAACGCTCACATTTTCGTATAGACTGCGTACTCAAGATGTCTCAAAGTGTAACAAATGATTTTATTTTTGTAAAAACCTCGAGCTAACCCAGCCATGTACATCTAATAAGCTATCGCTTATGTAAATCACGTAAAGCAATTGTTAAAATCCTGAACATCAGTAAACCCTTGACATGCATACAAGTCGAAATGTGTGACATGTCGGTTACGATAAAATACTTTATTTAATGTGTTATCCACGACTCCCTTACATACAACGAAGGTCGCGAATATGGCGCACCCACAAAAGATTACTCAGAGATAATGGTTAACCAAATTAGCACTCTAACCACTAACCATACGACGGGATGCCCTAAGAAACTAAGGTTAGTTTAGTTTAGGCACACACTTTAAAGAATGGGGCATCCGGTGAGTGTCTAGCTGTCTACTCAGTAGTAATAGTTAACAAGTTTAGGTTTGCGAATCATTAGCTCAGACCAAGGTGTCTGCAAATAATTTTACGATGAAAATGCATTTCAAAACGGTTATACGATGAAAATGCATTTCAAAACGGTTATACGATGAAAATGCATTTCAAAATAATTTTACGATGAAAATGCATTCCAAAATGATTTTACGGTGAAAATTAATTCCAAAATGATTATACGATGAAAATGCATTCCAAAACGATTATACGATGAAAATGCATTTCAAAATTTTTTGAGGTTAGATTAGTTGATTTTCTACAACATGTCAACCCTCGTTGGTCTGTTTAATGTAGAAGTTTTTATGAGCTACCGTGTTGGGGATCGAACTCGCTTCTCAGTAACAATGGTCAACCAGGCTAGCACCCTAAACATTATCCATCCTTATGTTTTCCGTTATTTTTTTTTTTTTTCACATATTTTTATTTACCCCATGTGTGTGCTATAAACAAAAACGTGTACCTTATTTACATTATTCGGACTATTGTATTCATCTTTGTCGCCATATTACAACGTTTCGGCCTTCTTCAGGTGGTTGGAATGTCGAACTGAACCCTTTATTTCGCTCACTGGGGTAGACTGTTCTAGTTCCACGTGCCATGTTTAATGGATGTCAGTTATCAGTTATGTGTCCTCAAGGATACATGGTACAGTGGATAAAGGCGTTAGTAAAATCCAGTGACAGGACCCAAAGAGTGTGAGTTCAATACCCGGTTAAGGCAGTGGAGAACTTTCAGAGGGAAATTAACAGGAGATAACTGATAACTGACATCCATTAAACGTGGCACGTGGAACTAGAACAGTCTACACCAGTTATCATGGCACATTAAAAATGACCAAATAATAGTGAATCCTAATTAATACGAGTCGTCTAGTTTCCAAACTCGTTCCATTGACTGACATGTCACTTCTGTGAGCGTTATCTGGAATTAGTCTAATGACCAACAAAGTTTTTTTTTTTTAATCCTTTTACGTATAATTTTATGGTCGTAACTGCAAATGTCATTCGTCTCAATTTCTTAGAATCGCCCAAACACTTTGTATAGTTGGACATATGTTATCTTAGCTCGGTTAGATGAAAAGAAAAGTAACTACCTTCGTAACCTCGTTACTGAATATTGATCTCTTCAAACAATATTTTCTTCTTCTTTTTTTTCTGATTGATGTGCATAATTTTTAAATTCATGTATACAAATTCTTGGTATTTTGTTGCCCAAAACTTTTTCAATGAAGGAAAAAAAGAAAATAAGCATAATTACTTCGAATATAAAGTGGGCCTTTGCGTGTGAGCACGCATGCGTGTGCCAGCCAAACAAAGGTTGAGATTCATTCAAATAAATTACAAAAAAATAATTAGAATTATGTACAACAGAGAGATTAAAGAATCAAGGGACATCAATGGACTTTTGGAGAGAAATTCAGCCCACCAATTGGTAAATCTGATGTGGTTCCTGCTTTTCACGCACACACACAGACACACGCACACACACAGACACACGCACACACACAGACACACGCACACACACAGACACACGCACACACACACATCGTAGTTTTCAAAAATATGATTGGATTTTTTTATTTATTAATCTTACAGATTTTAAACGTTATTTTAATGGATACTCGTATTTGAGTATAAGCTCCTTTTATTTATTAAACAATATTTTTTTCGTCTCCCAGAGAGCGCATATTTTTCTTTAATAAGATTTTTCTTATATTCAAACCGATAGACGAAAATAAATTTAATGTTTAATAAATAAACCCACTAATGCGAACTCACGGACAGACATATGCGGACCCGCTGACAGACGGACAGACATATGCGGTCCCATGGACAGAGGGACAGACATATGTGGACCCACTGATAAACGGACAGACATATGCGGACCCACTGACAGACAGACAGACAGACAGAGATATGCGAACCCACTGACAGACAGACAGAGATATGCGAACCCACTGACAGACGGACAGAGATATGCGAACCCACTGACAGACGGACAAAGATATGCGGACCAACTGAAAGACTTATGCGGACCCACTGACAGACAAACAGACAGATGCAGATAGATAGATAGATAGATAGATAGATAGATAGATAGATAGATAAAGAAAAGCTGATGAAAATTAAGTTTACGTAAGAGGGTCTCTTTTTTTTCAGCACGAAGGAGAGTTTTTATTCCATTTCTACGTAGGGGTTCGGGGGGTGGTAGTTTGTCCTGCCTTAGCCAATAACATTTCTTAACTGCTTGAGGATGTGCCAGGGTTTTTCTTTTCTTTTCTTTTCTTTTCTTTTTCTTTTCTTTTCTTTTCTTTTTTCAATCTTGTTTTTCTTCACATAACCCTTCTACCGCTTTTTTTTTTATCAAAATGTTTTTTTTTCTTCATTTCCTTCATGTTTCTTTCTCGCTCCCGTCTTTCAAGTTTTTCTTTTTTTTTTTCTTCTTCCTTTTTTTTTTTTTCTCTCCCTCTTTCTTCTTACCTGCCTTTTTTTTATTTCCTTCTCCGCCCCCTCGGCATTTAAAAAAAAATTCTACCCATCTCCTGTTCACCGTCTTCGGTCCCGCCCTTTTTTTAAATTTTTCCATCACTTCCTCTCCCTCTTTTCTTCATGCTTTCCTTTCTTTTCTTACAATTACTGCTACTATTCTTAAAACTCCTCCAGCTGCTACAAGTTTTGTGACCAATTCCATTGAAGAACTGCCTTTCGTCCTTAGCCTTACCTCTCCGTCCCAGCTTTTCGCCATTACTACTTTACTAATATTATTGAGGCTACTATTTACCCTACGAAGCTTTCTTTTATTACCTACGAACTCCTATACTTTCTTCATTTTCTTCCTACTATTTCCTCCCTTTTCTCATCACTACGTCTATTTACCATCCTCATTATTGTTTTCTTCATCTTGCTTTTTGCCCCATCCTCAAACGCCTCTTCCCCATCAATATCTTTCTCTCCTATTCACCTCCTCCCTGTATTTATCATCATTATCATCACATTGTTAATTTGGTTCTAATTCTTCCTGTCGTCTTCTGCCGTCTTCATCCTTTCGCTACCTACTCCTCCTACAACTCTTCCTTCGTCTCCCACTTTTTATTCGATATCAACCTCCAACCCTCTTTTTCGCTTATACTTCTTCTTCCAAATATGTTTCCTGCTCTCTCTCTCAGCATTCTCTTTTTACTACAATTACTTATCCACCGTGCGCTATGCTGAAGGCTGCCTGAGAGTTATCGGCGCTCCCACGGAAAAGAAAAAGAAAAAGAAAGATCGTGGAAAAAGCGTTGAGCTACATTTTGATCTTCTGTGCCCCATCTGGATGTTATTATATAACTTGTACGCGCTGGGTGCTACCGAACCTTTATTCTTTTCCCCCTGTCTCTCTTGTGTGCCAATTGGGTTTTACATTCTCATACAAGCACACACGCACCTTTCTGTCTAATTTCTTCTACGCCGACAGCAATCACCCGACAAAAAAAACAAACGGCTTTTATATATATGTATATGAGGAACTGCTTGGTTAATCATCTTTAACACTGACGGAGAAAACGAAATTTACCTATCTATTTGGATATATAACTGGACCCTCATCGTGTGAATATTTTTTTCAGCACCTCTAAAAATCTTTTTCTTTTTTCTTCTTTTTTTTCGTTTTCTTCTACTTTGGTTATTTTAACTCTTACTGAGGGTGAATTTCATCGCACTGGTGAGGCACTTTTCTTTCTTAAATTAACTTTTGTTTGTTTTTTGTTTGTTTGTTTTTACGATGGTTATATTGTCTCTAATGCTTCGATTTTGTTTGTCTTGTAAATGCACATCACATATTGTATATAGATGCAAAAACGTGTTCGCAGAAAGAAAGCTAACATTAAAAAAACACACAAATTAAAGTTCGTGATTAGTAATGAAACTATATAATAATTCGGACAGCTACTGTTTCTCTAACGAAACTCGGTTTCGAGTTGGTATACCATTAAGTAAAAAAAAAATCCAGTTTTTCTTTTAACACTATGAATGAATAGCAACTATATTTGTGCTTTGTGATAAAAAAAAAAATAAATAAATAATTTTTAGGGTAACATAGGAGAGGAGAGTAATTCGCCCCCCACAAAAAAAAAAACGCGAAACAATTTTTCTATGTGCGTCTTATACATTGTGACATATCCCATATTTATTTCAATGTAAACAACATCGTCAGAGATGTCGAGGGAAAAACATACATCGCTTCTCTTGTAATTTATACCTACTTTACAAGTCTAACAATGTATTAGCAGTTGGGGGAGGTAGGGTGAGTGTTGTTGGGGGGGAAATAAGAAGCAGAAGAGAGTAATTAGTTTATTTAAAATTTCCCTGTAACTTCCTGCGCGTTAAAAAATCGGAATTTGGAACGTAGCTGCTCTCTCCTGTGATCGAACCTCTGATTCCTATTCGTGGGAATTTAGCTCGCTACCATTTAGCCCACCGAGCGCATAAAGCAGTTGCTTTAAAGTAAATGCTATCGTGTTGTCATAGTGTCATTTAAGTGTTTATGGTGGCTTAATTAAGAAGTTGGGGGGGGGATAGGTATGTATGTATACATACAGTTCAAATGTTTGAAGCCATCCCCAGAATTAGGATGGTATGAACTTGATAGAAGAGTGAAAAAATAAAATAAAAATAAAAAAGAGACCTTTAGAGTCATTGAAAAAAAACAACTTATTTTTGAGAAACTTTTGCAACGAACGACAAATATTTGTGCTGTAGTAATCAAGGTTAAAGGAGGATATTTTGACGAGAGCAAAATTTAATCAAAACATTTTTTTTTACTTTTTATTATGACATTTCTAATAAAAAAAAATCATGTCTCACTGTTTTTTGACCATGTATAATAATTTTCTCTTATTTAAAGTACAAAAAACAATAACCAATTACCAATTTAAAAAATTACTAGGGGTTTCCTCAAACATTTGAACTGTAGTGTATGTGTGTGTGTCGCTTTTAAGTCTTTCTCTGTATGTGTGTGTGTCGCTTTTAAGTCTTTCTCTGTATGCATGTTGTTAATGTTTTATTTAGTGTAAGTTTTTACAATGTTACTTGTCTTTGTACGATTATTTTAAAAACACTGAAACTCGATAAATCTCCATTTTATAAAAAAAATATTTTACATTTACATCGTGTTGTGTTGTTAACGAATTTAATATCTTGAGTTATTTATAAAATAATCTAAAATAAAGTTAAAACTAGTTGATTATTTTAAAATAAAATGGTTCTGTTTTTTTTCTTTTTCCTTGCATTTACACGACGTGTAGCCAAATTTTAATTTTAGCTTTTCTTTTTGTTTAAATCAGTTATTAATCGTTGTTTTTAAAATATTCAATTCTTTTGTTTGAGTCTTTTGACGTATGATCAGCTGTTATTAAAAAAAAAAAAAAAAAAGTCAAATTCAATACTTATCTTTTGTCTATCCATGTCTTAACTTTAAATTCCCTGTATGGTCTTCAAAAAAAAAAAAGAAAATTGGGGAAGGGAGCATATCTCGTTTTTCCCAAATTATGACATTTGCTTAAACTACTCGTGGGTCAATACTTCTCAAGGTTTCCAATGTCTAAGAGGTTCTAATTAAAAATGCTTATTCCCAAAGATAACATTTTAATCATAATCCAAATGCACGTGATGGCCTATCTATACGTGTTGTATTGTGTGAATAAAATCTCTCAAATATTGATATCTACAAAATTCTAACTCCTTTTTCATAAATGAGCTTATTTTTGTGTATTATACTTTTTACATTTTTATAATAAAAAACATTAACTACCATGTTTTAATTATATGCGTACAATACGTTCGCTCCCCAATGAGATCTTTTTATCATATATAAACAAACTTAAATACATATATAATTATCAACGGTGCTATAGAGAGAGCTGGGGGTCACCCCCTCCAAGTTTTGCGGGAACGAAGAACTATACAGACTGAATAATTAGTATGACTATGTATGACAATGCTGTTGTTGAGATAAACTGAATCCGTTTTGTTTGTAAAATCATCAATAAGAAAAGTTCATTTTCTTTTTAATTATTAATATTAACAACCAAATTATTTATGTAAATCTTCTTACATATAATAAAGAACTTTATAAGTCTTACATACGGAAGAAGACGTTTAGGTCTCATTCCAGAAAAGAAATACAAACGAACAAGATAAAATTGTATTTAGATTTTAAATCAAAACAAAAATATATGATGTTAGTAGGATAACCGATATCAGCCAATATTTCTGAGATGAGGTATTGTAATTGTTTACTTACACAATTTACAATACATTGTTCAGGCTGTTGTCCTCGTATCACCTGAAGGAGGCTGGAGCGTACAACGGCCGAAACGTCGAACTCGACAGGAGAGTCCATCATTACTTATAAACATATATATATAATTTTATTATATATATATATATTTATATTTATATTTATATATTTATATATATATTTATATTTATATTTATATTTATATTTATATATATATTTATATTTATATTTTTATATTTATATATTTATATATATATTTATATTTATATATATATATTTATATTTATATATATTTATATTTATATATATATATTTATATATATATGTATTACTGATATAAATATATTACTTATATAAACATATATATATATATATATAATAAAATTATATTTATACTTATATAAATATATTACTTATATAAACATATATATATAATAAAATTATATATATATATATATATATATATATATATTTATACTTATATAAATATATTACTTATATAAACATATATATATAATAAAATTATATATATATATTTATATTACTTATATAAACATACATATATAATAAAATTATATATATATATATATATATATATATATATATATATATATTTATATTACTTATATAAACATATATATATAATAAAATTATATATTTATATTACTTATAACTTATATAAACATATATATATATATATATATATATATATATATATATATATATATGTGAGAGAGAGAGGGAAAACATTGTTTTGTGGATTAACTATTTGTTGTTTCCAAATCTTTTCAGTGATTTTTTTTTTAATGAAAGTTTCATATTGGATTGTTTCATTCAAAAGTTGATGTCCAATCGAATTAACATTTTATTTTGAAATTTACAAGAACGTCCAAAAATATTTATTGTCCCACTATCAACTCCCACTCCAACATAGAAACACGAATAAAAAAATCACATCAAAGGACAAACAATCTATTGGTGATAACCTATTCGTTGATCAGAATCTAGCAAAAGCGAGCAACAGGCAAACTTTTTTTTGTCCTACAGTAAGTAAGTGTATTCATAACTCTTTGCTACTTTTTAACTATTCGGGTTTTTACAAAAATACACTTGGAATGTTTTTTCCTTTCAACCTTCAATGTTTTTTTTTTAATTTTTTTTAACTATGACCTAAAAATTGGCAGTTATAATAAAATAATTTTAACCAAATTTTTGACTGCATTAAAAATAATTTTTTAAAAAAGCATCTAATTTACTTTTTTTACAGAATTAAAAGGATTTTCTTTCTTAGTAACCACACACCGAGATAATTATTTTTTTCTAATTATTTTTTTTCAAGTTTTGCAACATAAAATAAGTAAAGTTTATCATTTGTTTTTTATAGGAAATATTCATATTCGACCATAATGTAAGTTTTAGGTGAATTCGTATTTGCGTGTCTGTGTGTGCATGTATAATTAAAAATATATGATATGTTAATGTACACCTCTTTGTCTGTATCTATGTCTGTCTATGCGCATATGTACATAAGTATATACATTTGTTACATGTGTCGATGTATATGTTAGCTTCTGTTTGTTCATTTGTAAGAAACATTTTCAGTGTGCATGCAGCCTCGTATACTATAAATATACATATGTGTATTTATATATTTGTTAAAAAAAACGTGTAGACTCTCCCAAATTGAGTTGCTATATAAATAAAATCATCTCTCTCTCTCTCATATATATATATATATATATATATATATATATATATATATAGGTAAAATGAGAACAAATGGAGTATAATTCCGCTGTACGTAACATTTAACTTAAAAGAGGGCTCAATAGTGATTTAGAGCTAAATATTATTTATTTTAGGATATTAAAACAAAAACACGTTAAAAATCTCTACAAGATTAATCGTTCACCCGACAGAAGTTTAACACAGTCCGAGGAGACACATTTGTAGTGTTGAAACCTAATTGTAATTGTGTAGCGATTTTTGTTTTAATATCCTAAAATAAATTATTATATCCAGTCCAGTGGTAAACTATCGTATGGAGAGAATCTGCCTACCTCGAAAATTAGCTTTTTAAAATCTTGGTTCTTTACCAGGATTCGAACATCGGCCACTAGCTCCGCCGGGAAAGGGGCAAAGTACCTGAGCAAAACAACGCATCTTTGACTAAACACAATGCATCGTTGATCGTTTGATTTTTTTGCTTGAAAGATACACTTTAAAATAGTTGTTCCATAAATGTGTTTATTTTCGAGAGTTCGCAAATGTAAAAATGATTGAAGTGAACTTAAATGAGAAACACATCAGTCAAATCTCTATACCTGATGGCCTTGGTAGATAAAATGATATATCAACACAATAAGATGGACTAGTTTTTCGATATAATTAATATTTTTTCTGAAGCGCTCAAATAAGTCATCAAATACGTCATCATCATCTTTCTTTATTCTTTTCTTCTTTTTTTCTCCTATTTCTTCTTCTCTCATTCTTATACTTTTCTATTTCTTCTCTTCTCATTGTTCTTCTTCTCCTCTTCTCATTCTTTTACTTTTCTCATTCTTCTTCTTCCCTTTTCCTTCTTCTTCTCCTTTTCTTCTCATTGTTCTTCTTCTTCTTCTTCTTGTCTTCTTTTCTCATTCTTCTCTTCTCATTCTTCTTCTCCTCTTCTCGTCCTTCTTCTCTTCTCCTCTCCTTCTTCTTTTCTCATTCTCCCTCTTCTCATTCTTCTTTTCTCATTCTTCTTCTTTTCTCATTCTTCTCTTCTCATTCTTCAACTCTTCTTCTCATTCTGCTTCTTCTTCTCATTCTTCTTCTGTTCTTCTTTTCTCATTCTCCTTCTCTTCACATTCTTCTTCTTCTATTTATCCTTACTCTTCTCATTCTTCTTCTTCCTCCTCTTCCCATTATTCTTCTTTTCTCCTTCTCTTTTCATTCTTCTTCTTCCTTTTCTCATTCTTCTTCTTCTTTTTCTCATTAATCTTCTTCTCTGATTCTAATTCTTCTTCTTTTCACTTATTGTCGCCTCCCCTTTTTTCTTCTTTCCGTACTCTTCGTCTTGCATTTAATGAGTGACAGCAAGTCTTCTAAAATCTCAAACACATTTCTAAATATTTACACATTCTCTACCAATGCTATGGTGATGACAGTTTTAGTCCTTCCCCATATTATCATTATTATTATTATTATTGTTATTATTATTATTACTGTTATTATTATTATTATTATTATTATTATTATTATTGACACCAAAGGCATGAAACTCGATCTTCTTACAAGTTTCCACATATTCAAAAATATCTCTAGAGTAGTGGCTAAATCTGCTGTGTAATGAAATTGAATTTTTTTCAGTTCTTGTAAGAAAATAAAAGCGAAATTCTCGAATATTTTTCATCTGTGTGATTACAAAATGCAATTACTAAAAGGTTTTTACATCGTGTTCGCAAATATTTTTAAAATTATTTTTCAAATAAATTATTCAGGTGATTAACGCTGATTTCATTTTTGCTTACAACTTTAAGAATTATTAAAAGTTTGTCAATCTCGACTACCTTATTTGGAACAGCCACAAAGAATTTTATTATCACTGACATTTTGAAGACATAGACGAAGAAAAACACTGGTCACAATTTGTTTACCTTACTCACTGAATAATTCATTGTATAGCATTCTTCAGATACAATAAATAGTAAATAAATAAATGAAGTACCGTCTTGTAAAACTAGAGATTTTACAATGAATTTAAAAAAGTAAATTGGTTAAAACGTCTTCCATGAAAAACGAGCCCCTGGGATACAAAATGCAATTACGAAAAGGTAATCTGAAGCCATCAAGATCAAGCTTTTGATTTCCCAAAAACGAAGATAAACCCAATCGTACTGAATCATCAATCCTTTCGTCTCGTCTTCTTTTTTTATTTTTATTTTTTTTTTGGGGGGGGGGGTCACATTTTTATTCCATCATCATCATCGTCGTCGTCGTCGTTGCTATTTTTATGTTCCTACCTTACTCTCCTTTGCCTCTTTTTCACACCCGACGACTTCTCCAAATTTTCTCCCTTGACCAATCACGATAACCGATGTGAAAGTAGATTTATTTAGATTTCTATTCAACCTCAGAATTGTTGTTTTGGTGGTGGTGGTGGTGGTGGTGGTGTTGTTGTTGTTATTATTATTATTATTGTCATCATCATCATCATCTCATTAAATGTTTCAATATTCTTCTAATACTATGTCCCTTCAGGATATCATTGATCATGGCTCTCCACAGAATCCTTTTCTTTATTGTCTATTAAACGCCATGCCTTCTTGGGAAAGATAGTGGAATGGTAACGCTTTGCCTTCTCCACGATTTGGAATTAAAAGTTTTCCTTCTCTTAACCTGTTTGCTATTCAAGTCTAGAGAGCTGTTTAATCCATAGCTGAAGAGAGAGATGGGTTCATGTTTTTTTCCCAGGGGCATTTGTGCGAAAGTGAACGCAAATGACTTACCCAGCATTTGAACCCGGTTTGCTGATACCACTTTCCCAGTTTTGTAATCGATGTGAATTTATGGGTAATTAAATGAAATAAGGATCTCTCTCTCTCTCTCTCTCTCTCTCTCTCTCTCTCTCTCGTCTTAAATTCATCTACAAACATCGTCTCCTTTTTTATTACGTCATAGATTTTCATATAAAAATGAATCACACTTAGACGATCATGTATCTTTCGATACATAACTGACGTGGCAGATTTTTTCCCGCAGTACGTTGCCATTTCTTTCTGCGGTAGACCAGTTGCCATCCAAGGCTATAGAACCCTGTCTGTCCTGCTATTTACCCATAGCTGGTGGGAGAAGAAGAGGATTCTATACCTTTCCCAAGGGTATTAGCACATAAGTGAATGTAATGAATTCGACTGGAATTCGAAATTGGCTCTCCGGTTCCTCAATCCGAGCAGCTATCCATTACTCTAACGAACCTACTGTGTTCTGAATTTCTCAGATTTACTCAATCTACCAAACTTTGTATCCATCTAAATGTCTCATTTAAAAGCGCGCGTAATCTACTTAGGTAGCAAACTTATTGAAGTGCCTATCAAAAATAAAACATTTATTTTGCATAAATACTTTTCAACATAATATGAACACATGCCGAGGAAATATCAAAAACATTAAGTCCAAGGCCCAGGGGGTACTTCCTCCTATGCAGTACCTCTCCTACGGGAGAGGCGTGGGTTTATTGCCCGGGGCCTGAGGCTTCCCCAAAAGGGAAGTGCTGAGAAATTTTGGGCAGTTTTTCTACGGTATTGCCGTTAAACCCACTTTAAATCTCGACCTTGTGTCATATTCGATAGCGACGTGGGTGCACTGAAAAATAATACCCTTTCTTGTTAATTCATTTAATTCAGTAGTGAATATTCATAACCCGTTTTGAATATTATACAATGAAAATTTCAGATAGTAACAACGTGAAAGGTGACGGAATTATTGATTCACCTTACGGGCCTGCAGCTTGAAGGTAAAAACTCACAAATCAGTATATGAAGTCAGCAACAGTAATGAACAGTGAGAATTTCTCTTTTTATTTCTCTGTGACTTTCTCACATTAAGCAAACCTGTGTCCAAAATAAACAAACGAATCCTTCCCTGATTCGAACACTCAACCTGGAGCTCTGCAGGCAAGTCACATATCAATTACATTACCCCTCTGCTACTTGAACAGCATAATAAAATTAACCTGTAAATATTGTTTCGTGGATTGCACAGATATTACACTCTGATCTTAGACAAAGCACCTCGGATGGAGACAACATAATCTTGTCTACCATGCAGACAACATCTAGTTCTTGATAATGACTGAGAAGGACGAAAGTATTTGAACAAAAGCGTGAACTTCGGACAGTTTATCCTCCATTTTAATTGTTTAATATCTTATTTGAAATTCTTTGGACGTTACACGAGTCCACAGAAAAAGGCTAGAGGGCACATATGCCGAAACGTTGTAATAATAATAAAAAATGAAGGAAATTAGTACGAATGTAAATAACTTGCATGATGATCAAACCTTATTCCAGAAATTCAGACAAAAATTATTTCATTTAAAAATTGTATAATAAAAAATATTACTTAACTTTAATATCAATTTTTTGTGGTTTTCCCCGACTTCGAAGTTTCTTGGTAATGACCATTCTTCAAGGGATTCTGTTTTTTAAGCAATCTTTTTATATAACATTATTAATGCTCTGTTTTTAATATTATTTTAATATGTTTAATATTGAGCACTATATATAAAAAATATCTGCTGTTCTTAAATCTTTATATATCACAGATCAATTCATCAATATAGGGAGTTTGATCAACACTGAACGCCCCTTTACTAGAGCTTCGTGTCTGAATAAGTTGAGAAAATGCCTACATACATGCGTGGGATATTTGTTTTTTGTTTGTTTTTTTTTTTAAGCCAATAATTGGTGACCAGAGATTCAACTCCCAAACCGCACCCCACCCCATTACACTAATAGGTTTTGATATATGCAGCAATGGCGGAAGAATCCGGCCGATTTCTGGGTAACATCCTATAAAAAATGATCTTGCTTTGTATGCCCTATGGAATGGATACCCACATTACAAAATGTTACACTCCACCACTGTCAGCCGGCAGTTTAAACTTATCCACTCCCTCATTAAGGACCACATTTTTTGTAAGGTTTGTTTCATTGAATACAAGCCAATGTGTGTGCGCATGCGTGTGTGTGTGTGTGTGTTTGTGTTTACTACTCGCTATGCTTTTTCAAATCCGTATTGTATCGTTTTCAAATATATTTTTTTCCATTTCCCTACGAGGGTGGACAGAAGGTAATGTTTAAAAGTGCATCTCAATACACGTACGTGGGGTCAATCCAAAAATCGCTCAGTTTCCTCAGCACTACGGACGCCTTGGGCACTAGGGATCCTGACCTTACCCTATACGGTGAAATGAGGAAGTGTTACCTGGTGAAACAATCCCATATTATTATTATTACACCGGCTACGAATGACTGATGTCCTGGCTGGGCCAGAGAAATATTTACTGTAACGTTTAACGTCTTTTAAAAGAGATATCTTCTTTCAGAGGAGTGTGTATGTTATGAAATATCATCAGGGGCAGAATGGGAGCAAACACACAGACACAAGTACAACAGTCCCACTGAAAGTTAACTTCGAAAATTTTATTCGGTATTTCGAAAACTTACAAGAGATTATTGCAGGAGGAACAGAAAATAAAGAGTTGACAATTTTGAAAATTCGCCAACTACTGTCCTTTCTGGCACTGTTTTGTGATTTTGAATAATAAATACTACTTTTTTTTAAAAATAAGTTGGACATCACTTTTTAATATATGATCTGTTTGTTTGAATCAGTTCATTTTTAAGCTGTTTTTTTATACTAATATTTACCTAATACAAGACCCAAGAGCCACTCAAAGTAGAGGGAAACTGTGTAGTGTTGTATGAGCGTCATAGAAGACAAGAAGTGCAGCTTATGAGGCTCTGTATGTAGGAAAGATTGCGGTTCACCTTTAGAATTGAAAATTTTTCTCTTTCTGTCAAATTGTTTTTATTTATTTCTTTGTGAACGCTTCCTATGTGGTGGTGGTGGTGGTGGTATTGGTGTGGGATAAAATTATTATTTCTAAAATTATAGTTCTTTATTTTAGTACTATTTTAATTGCAAATGAATATGTGCTTACAAAGTCACAGGCTGAAATTTTGCAAAAACAAAACCCAGAAAAAATCGTTATATGCGTTTAACTTTTTCAAGGTTACTTTTTATTTTATATTGGGTTGGTGCATAATTATCAGGCGTTTTTGTAGGCGAATTATTTGTTAATAAAAATTGCTGTTTTGATTACTTTTTTAATAAAAATATTACTTTATTTTCAGGTTATAAAAACGCGTGTCGATAATCATATTCATTTAGAAATGCTATTGTTGAATTATGTTTCTTTTTTCATAATAAATATTGTTTAAAAACGCCTGATAATCATGCTCCAATCCGTAACATCAGATTGTTTCGTGATACTATTTCCCTATAAATATAACACATTTGAACACATACACAGATACATGTATGCGCGTATTTTATATATATGCCAACACACACACACATACACACACACACACACACACACACATATATATATATATATATATGAAAAAATATACAGAAATTTAAAAAAACGTATCTATTTGCATAAATACCCTAGTTATTCACAGAAATAAATTCGACCACAATTTTTATCTAAAAAAAATGGCATACTCATCAAAAAAGAAAGTAATTTTTACTCAGAGGGAAAAATCCTCGAGAGTGTCGCCATTGAATATTATCAAAATATAAATCTACGCCCCGGTTTTTCCCATTCTCACCTTTCGTAGAAGAATTACTACTTTTCCAAACCAACATACACTACAGATATATTGAAAAATCAAAAAGAAAACTGCTAAATTCATCACTTCAGCTTTTGAAGACGTATGACACAAACATCCATCTCATACCTTAATCTAAACAATATTCTTAAAATAAAAAATTAAAGAAAAAAGAAAAATCATTTCAGTTAACCTGATGAATATTCATGAGCGTCTTTAAATTTTAAAATTTTGACTAAGTGACAAATAGATACAAAGATACTTCTTGCAAGATAAAATCCGTCAGATGACGAAACGCGTAGGCTAAGACTAAATTCTCTTGTCTGTTTTATTCATTTTGTCCCTTCTACAGATACACTCCAAGAATATTTACTCACACACACACACACACACACACACACACACACACACACACACACACACACACACACACACACACACACACACACACACACACACACACACACACACACACACACACACACACACACACACACACACACACACACACACACACACACACACACACACACACACACACACACACACAACAAGTAAATTAATGATAGTTTGATAGATTGGCACAAATATTTCTGATTGAAATGAAAAATGCTTTTCTTTACCCTAAAAAATACAGATTTTTTCATTTGTACTTACGGGAAAAAATTAAGCCTTTAATTAATTTCATGTCCGATACTTTCAAAGATATTACCGCTGTGATATTAAGTTAAGTCAAATGATAATGTTATCGTAAATCATGCTAAATAAAAGCGGGTTTTTTTTACCTCAAACGTATTCAGCATTTTTTTTTCTTTATTTCTTTTCGATTATTTTGCATATATTTCCTCATATATGTTTTTAATATTTTCAAATATTAATATTATTACTAGCAATATTTTTTTAATATTAATAATTAGAGGCAAACTTAAGTTTTTAAATTAATTTAAGGTACAAATGTGCCTGTATGTTCGCGCATTTTTGATGCGTGGTAGATTTTCATTTACTCTATACGTTTTTTGGGGGACTTAAATACTGTCTGTGTGTGTGTGTGTGTGTGTGTGTGTGTGTGTGTGTGTGTGTGTGTGTGTGTGTGTGTGTGTGTGTGTGTTAGAAACCGTGTATCGACACAAAGTTATTTTATTTTTTACGCTTTTTTTTAATTTACTGTATTGGTTAATTTCGAAAAATAATTTCTTTCGATATCTGTGTAGTCGCTGTCGTCATCATAATTATATATATATATATATATATATATATATATATATATATATATATATAGATATAGATATAGATAAAATAACTGAAAAAAAATTGGTTGTTTTTTTGCGAAAGTATTTATTTCTATGTTTTTATATATATTTAATATTTCAGACCACCTCGGTCCTTCCTCAGAAATTAATTGAATTACTGTATATTACAGTTATTTTATCCCTATAAGTATACGTGGCTTCTCATTATGCTATATATATATATATATATATATATATATATATATATATATATATATATATTCCGATTTCTTTTTGATTTTGTATATATTTTCCGTTTTTTTTGTTTGTTTTTGGTTTTTTTTAATTGGATCGTGATTACGATTTCAATGTAATAAATTATAACCACGGAATATTAATGTTTGAGCCTTTTATATTCTTACTCTGTCCTGGACATTGAGTTCTACCTGGATTCTATCCTCTTGGAAATATATTGACCACTAATATTATCATATCTCTCTCTCTCTCTCTCTCTATATATATATATATATATATATATATATATATATATATATATATATATATATATTCCTTTCTCAACCTTCCCAACTTCCTCTTAGTGAATGAAGCCAGCCAACCTCATACCCTATGCAAAATAAAATTTTAAAAAATAGTAAAACGAATCCAAGAAAACGCAACTCCAGTCAAAATGACGAACGCATAAAACATATCTGCGTGAAGAAAAGTGGGAGGAGCTAGCATTTGATGTTATGCCCATTGATTGGCTACTATCAGAATGGGCGGGACAACAAAGATATGAGGTCGGGCCACGAAAATCCACAAAGAATCAGATAACCACGCCTTCCAGAACTGTGTGAATGGCTGCGACACTTGTCCTTGTAGAATGGCCTCATTTTTCTGTCCCCTAAACTTGCTTTTTTCTTCATTCAAGGATTTTTTTTTCATGCATTTCTTGTCAAGTTGTTGTTTTTTCTTTTTTACCAATTTCACTATTTGCATTGAGGAAAGGCTCACAAACAACCAACCACTTAGCAACGATAGTGTGTATCCTATAGGTCATACATATATGCTGTTGTAGTGCGTTTGCCTCTCTCTGTGTGTGTGTGTGTGTGTGTGTGTGTGTGTGTGTGTGTGTGTGTGTGTGTGTGTGCGTGATATAAGTGGCGGTGCATATGCTTTGGTGTTTGTGTATGTTTACATATATCCGCGCGCGCACACACATGCACACACGCACACACACACACACACACAAAGTGCCCGTGTAAGGCAGAATCTTACATCAAATAATTATTTTTCAACATAATCTCTTTCTTTGTCAATGCACTTAATTTATTGGATAAATATTTATCGCATAGACCGAACATTACACATTAAAATTTTTAGACTAAAATTCAGTTAGTAACTATTATTACTCAATATTATATTTTAAATTGTACTTTTTTTGTCCTTGAAACATTTTTTAGCAGTCAGTTATTGTATTTACACCATTTTACTACATTCGTTACATTTTCAAAATATACCGTTAAAATTTCGACATTGATTACTTTCCTTTATATATTACATATTTCCGTTCGCTGTGATCTAAATTCTAAGATGGTTACTACGCGACAAGCTACGGATTTATTGATCTATCTTCGTATAAACACACACGCACAAAATTATTGCAACTTATTATTTAGAAAGTGCTTGTTGGTCGCTACTAATAAAACATTAAAATGGAAATATTTATGATAAATCAGACGAAAATCCAACTGTTTAATTCCTATTTGTGACTTAATTGCTACGGAAGAAGAAATTTTCATTCTTATTTAATACTAATTTTGCTTACTAATGTTATTTATTATTTAAATATGCACTATTATCCCCATCTTTGTTGTTGTTTATTAATTAATCAATTTACCCCAAGCAAGGCGATAATGCCACTAAGACGCAAGAGGCTAGAGGGAGTGAAAGAGAATTAGAAGAGTTTAGAAGGAACCGGAAACCCAATTCTAAACAAAAAACAAGGGATAAACTTCTACTCCTGTTTAAAAGACCGCACCGCGTTTCGACCTTTGTACCCTCCGGCTTTCATCAGGTGATCGTCGATCCAGGTAACCTGTAGGGAATTTCACACGCAATGTAACTGAACTTGTAACTAATATGACCACCAAACTTCTGAAGCAATTCTTTAGTCCACTAGGCTGTTGTTCCGTGGGACAATTCTGAGTGTAGAATATTCAACCTCACCTGTCCGTTGATAAGGGTTAATGGAGAAAATAGTCCGCGTATAAATTAATTTAAATAACTCGTCTTCCCAGAAATTCAAACAGAAATTAATGTCACTTATATATAGGTTTCATAGACTTCCTAAATCGAAAAAAAGTTATTAATTTTTTTTTAATGTATGGCTTTTCAGGGCGGAGGCGATTGTGGCTCTCCACATCTTTTATTTTATTTATTTATCTGAAGGATTGCTATGTCTTTAGAAAAACGGTGGAGTAAGATTCTAGTTGCCTTCTACACAAATTTGAGTTCGGGAATAGTCATTCTTCAACAGTGGCTACCAGCCGAAGTCAGTCTATGCTGTTGTTAACACGTAGCTGGGGAAGGGATGGAGTTGCGGTGATAAATGTGAAAGCGGGTGCAAAAGACGAGACGATGATTTGAACTCGCGATGAGAAATACATAAATCTTATATCGTAATAAAGTATTTATGAGTACGAAAATATGTCATCAATTATTACAACCTGTCCCATAATAAGTGTTAGATGAGCAACACGCATTCCATGCACGAAATCTTTTATTTCGAACCGTCAGAATAATATAACGTAAGCTTACACACACACACACACACACACACACACACACACACACACACACACACACACACACACACAAAACTACATAAAATTTCAGGGAAAATTAAACACCGCTCACAAACTGAATGTAGTACGTATTTTTGCCACTGCACTTTATGTATACATACATTCTTATTACATTATGTATACGTACATTCACTTACGTGCTAATACCCTTGGGAAAAGTATGAATCCTCTTCTTCTCCCCCACCCCCAGCTATGGATAAATAGCAGAACAGACCGGGTTCTGTAGCCTTGGATGGCAACTGGTCTACCGCAGAAAGAAATGGCAACCTACTGCGGGGAAAAAATTGCCTCGTCAGTCATGTATCGAAAGATACATGATAGCCTAAGTGCGTATCACGCATGGCACATAACTGACTGACACTTTATGAGCTTCTGAATTAAGCCGCTTTTATGGCGTCATAGCCTCTCAGCCTTCTGGCTAAGAGCAAAGTGTAGTATCTGTTATCAGTTCAATCTGATTCTTTCTCTCCACTTCTATCTTCCCTTCTTTCTTTATTTTATTTTGCAGATATGATTTTTTTTTTAGATATCAAACGAAAAAAACTCACGCAGTGTCATTTTCATCATAACAAACCGGAGACGCAAGTTTGATTCTCTCTCTCTCTCTCTCTCTCTCTATATATATATATATATATATATATATATATATATATATATATATATATATAAAGATTTTGCTGTATTTATATACACACATATATATTGATGCTTTCATAGACGCTGTCTTCGTTCAATATGCGGTTATACATGGCAGGACAAAATCTCTAACTCTGATCTTTTCATCAAATGTGGTGTCGGTGGTATTGAATCCTTTCTGATGCAATAACAGTCCAGATGGGCTGGTCATGTCATCAGAATGAGTGATGATCGGATGCCGAAAATCCTCATGTATAGCCGACTTTTTCATGGTAAGCGCAATGTAGGCCGTCCTTGGTTACGCTTCAAGGACAAACTCAAGTACAATTTTAATGCTGCAAACATCCCTATAGAGGAGTTCGAATTCGCTCTTGAAAACCGAGCAAACTGGAGAAACACCTGCTACCGAGGTATAACTAACTTTGAAAAGAATCGTCCCAACCATCTGAGAGAATTAAGAATTAACACTAAATCTCGGGCTAATACATCAGCCCATATGACGGTCAACTCTCATACGGAACATAAACATAAAAACTGAACTGAAAGACACTCGGTACATTATATATATAACCCACAGACAGACTGTTTCGCTGTATCACAGCTCATCAGTGTGGCTAGACATCCGATTACTTCAAGCCGGGATCGAAACCAGACCGATTTGACATCAGTCAGAGATTCTACCCCAAAGGCTATCGTCGCACGGAAGTGCGGAAGGGAAGTTTTAATGTTTTTATTATGCGAAAGACGTCAGTAGCTAGGAGAGCCCGATTCGAGTAGAAGAGCATTGCATTAGCAGCAGCAACCACTGTTTATAAAATCACCCCTTCCTCTCCGAGACCTCAATCCAATTATTTCGATAGTATATATATATATGTGTGTGTGTGTGTGTGTGTGTGTGTGTGTGTGTAGGGTGGGGCAAAAGTGGT
>OZ038481.1:27560147-27582647 GCA_964036315.1 Acanthosepion esculentum | reverse complement strand
ATCTGTAAAGAAAAATGCATTAGAAACGTTTACAGTTTAAATAATTGATTTTTTTTTCTTTTCACATCACACACTATTTAATTATCAAAGAATAATTAGACGTTGAAAATAACTATCACCGATTTATTTAAGTGGTACAATCAATATTTGTGTAGCCTTTTCAGAACGAAAGTCAGTATTGTTATTTTTTCTCCTGGCCTTATAAGGATCGTCTAGATTTGTGTGCGTTAATGTAGCCCTTCTCAAGAGACGGACTCTTCCCATGGTGCAATAGTAAGCAAATTCGTTTTGCAGACCCTAGTATCGTGAGTTCGGCACTCCCGCTGGCCTTGTACCAGATAAAGCTACGCAAATAACGAACATTGTTAAGAATGAGACCATGACTAAAAAATCTGTCTACAATCACTATATTTCTTTCTATTGTAATCTCTTGTAATCGCCTGATGAGATGCGTTGATACGCATCGAAACACGACTGCAATTGTGTAGCGATTTTGACATGTTTTTCTATGTAATATCCTAAAATAAAGAATATTGCTTTCCTTTGTATTGAGCTCTCTTTTAAATTAAATGTTACAGACGTTGGAATTGTACTCTATTCGTTCTCATCTTACCTGGATATATATATATATTGTTGTGACCAAGTAAATGGTTAAGTAATAACAAAACCAGGTTTGCAGATATATCGTATATTAAGCAGTAAGTACACCAGAAGAGTATTACACGACTAGTGAGAGTGTATTGAATGAACTAGCGCTCAATCAATTCACTGTTCACTATTCCCCGAACCTTCTCTCCTACAAAACTTATAGTAGACGGAAGAGTCTAACATAAACTCTTAGAGAGAGAACACCACAACATATATCCCTTTACCATTCTCTTTTTATCTATATCTTCATCTACGCTCTGTTTTTACCCCTCTCTCTATCTATATTTCGATCTCTATCTACATCTATCTCTCAATCGATATATAAGGAATAAGGAATCTATTTCGATCTATTCTATATCTATCTATCCTCGGTTTATTCATATTTATCTATCACAGTCTGTTCGTATCTATCTATCTATCGATTTATCTATCTATCGATTTATCTATCTATCTATCTGTTCGTATGTATGTATCTATCTATCTATCCTTGGTCTATTCATATTTATCTATCTCAGTCTGTTCGTATCTACCTATCTACCTCAGTCTGTTCGTATCTACCTATCTATCTCAGTCTGTTCGTATCTACCTATCTATCTCAGTCTGTTCGTATCTATCTATCTATCTATCTATCTCAGTCGGTTCGTATCTATCTATCTATCTATCTCAGTCGGTTCGTATCTATCTATCTATCTATCTCAGTCTGTTCGTATCTATCTATCTATCTCAGTCTGTTCGTATCTATCTATCTATCTCAGTCTGTTCGTATCTATCTATCTATCTATCTATCTCAGTCTGTTCGTATCTATCTATCTATCTATCTATCTATCTCAGTCTGTTCGTATCTATCTATCTATCTATCTATCTATCTCAGTCTGTTCGTATCTATCTATCTATCTATCTATCTATCTCAGTCTGTTCGTATCTATCTATCTATCTATCTATCTCAGTCTGTTCGTATCTATCTATCTATCTATCTATCTCAGTCTGTTCGTATCTATCTATCTCAGTCTGTTCGTATCTATCTATCTATCTATCTATCTATCTATCTCAGTCTGTTCGTATCTATCTATCTATCTATCTATCTATCTATCTCAGTCTGTTCGTATCTATCTATCTATCTATCTATCTATCTATCTATCTCAGTCTGTTCGTATCTATCTATCTATCTATCACAAACATAAAAAGACACTCTTTTTCATTCTAACAAGCTTACATACTCATGTGTGTCTGATTTTTCACTGTCGGTTTTATTGTTTGTGCGCATTTTCTCGCCTTGGCTATAAAATATATTTGGTCACGCCTGGTGGATTGTAAATCTATTTTGATATTAGTGCTGAGAAAAAAATTCCTCTGATTACAAGTAATTTTTTCTTTCTCACACAAAATGTGACAAGCTGAGTGTTTCCCAAGCCAGATGGATTGTGTCATCCAGTGTGAGAATTCCTGATTTACGTTCCACACTGCGACGAAACAATTGTAATATTCCTCTGCCTTCTCCATTACAATAAATATGAAATAAAATTAACTGATTTTGTGAGGTGTGCATGTTTTGTTTTTTTTGTTTTTTGCAGTCACTTCAGTTTCAATCTTTATTTTTGTCGCAAGAACTCATAGAATTCTTGAACAATCTTTAGAAAATACCCTTGTGAAAGGTATGAATTCATCTCATCTCCCCTACCAGCAATGGGTAAATAGCAGGACAGACTCGGTTCTATAGCCTTGGGTGGCAACCGACCTAGGAGAAAGAAAACTATGCATTCAAAACTGTATGTAGCCCTGGCGAAGCACATACTATGCAGCTAAGGAAAGGATCATTCGTATTTCGATGATCCCGACTACAGTCGACTCCTTTCTTCTCCCGTATCCCGTGAGGGTCATAGGGACACAACATGTACAGCAGCTATAGTGGTGTGTCTTAGGCAAGGCATGGCAGTCTGACGGAGCCTATAACTTTTCGACTGTTTTTCAACTCGGACTTTTTCCTCTCCAGGACCAGCTGCCATCCAAAGCTGCTGTTTAACCCTAACCCTGGCGGTAAATAGATTCATGCCTTTTCCAAGGGCACTAATGTGAATCGAACGGGAATTGAACTCGACACACTGAATTCACTTTCTGCGCAGATAACCGTTACACTCCATGTCTTTAAAATTAATTATCAACGAAAATTTTTAGATTATTCGTTTTAGACTAGAAATTAATTGTTTTTATTTGTTTCTTTTATTTCTTGTTTTTTTTTGGGGGGGGGGGGGGTTATTTCTTTGTTGTTATCAAAACTATCCAGTCCCTAACGCATAGCAAATGTCGCGAATAAGCATTCGGCACTGCTATAGTATAATATCTACCAAGACATTTGCGATCTGCCGTAAATGACGATGCACTCTACCAAACAACCCACTTACGGCGTGCAGCAATTAATCCCTCAAGCTACATAAAGTGTTATTTTAAGCTAAATAGTTAGATATTTATCTAATTTGTATTCATAACGGAGGTATTTATGTAATTGTATTAAAAAATGTGTGAAATTTTAGAATTAGTGTATTATTATTTGGCTCACGAAATCCCGATGAGTACTACATCTTTTACTGGAATGTCACCTAATACTATAAATGGTATAAATATTACAATATAAACTGTTTATTATTATTCCAGAGAAAATGGAAGGTACATATCATAATATAGTAGAAAATGGACGGTAGATATAATATAGGAGAAAATGGACGGTACATATCATAATATAGTGGAAAATGGATGATAGATATCATAATATAGTAGAAAATGGACGGTAAATATCATAATATAGTAGAAAATGGATGGTAGATATCATAATATCGTAGAAAATGGATGGTAGATATCATAATATAGGAGAAAATGGATGGTAAATATAATATCGTAGAAAATGGATTATAGATATAATATACTAGAAAATGGACGGTAGATATAATATAGTAGAAAATAGATGATAGATATCATAATATAGTAGAAAATTGACGGTACATTATTATAATATAGTAGAAAATGGATGGTAGATATCATAATATAGGAGAAAATGGACGGTACATTATTATAATATAGTAGAAAATGGATGGTAGATATCATAATATAGTAGAAATTGAATGGTAGCTGGCATACTATAGTAGCACCCATTCGGCTTATTTAATTCGACACGATATATTTTTAGATATATAGACTGAAGGGCATATGTTTCATGATGGAGTAATGGTTAACGAGCGAGACGGAGAGACAATTTACTGTTACAGCTTTAGTCCGTAATTATTTTTCTAAAACCTTGCGTCAGACTGCGCTAAACTTAATAATAATAATAATAATAATAATGGCCAGCTGCTCGTTTTCAAAGTATACTCGTCTGTTAGTATCGCTAACTAATCTTTACTGTAGATGCCTGCTCAAGCCTATTTGTGTTTATTCAACAGCCAAAGAGCCAACCTGTGGTTTATACTGAAAATATGCTGATAGGACCTTCTGAGAGAGAGCGCATAATTTGAAAAAAGGGCAGTGCACTTGAATCCTCGGCTATGATTTGTAAATTTGTGATAGCACAATCATCGATAACTTCTGAAGAGTTTTGACGACCCAATTTCACTCACAAAACTTGAGTCAACTCACAGTATACTTTTCAGGCGCTTTTCGGTGTTACATTGTATTCGATTTTCACCGGGTGCTCCACATGCGAGGCCTTGTGCCAGTCTAGTCTAACCTTTTTAAATACCTAGAGGACTGAACTTGATCTCTCTCTCCCTCCCTCCCTCTCTCTCTCTCTCTCTCTCTCCTCTCTCTCTCTCTCTCTGGAAACTAATCAGTGCTTTGTTGGACGCGGTGTGGGATCTGCTTTCCTTCTACTCTTCCAAGGCTTTCCTTTATTTAACAAAACCATTTATCCACTGCCAAAACGCAGACTCCTCAATTGATTGATGAGAACTTTTTTGACAGATCCTTCCCCTCCGACTGTCATCACCAATCGCCTAGGATAATCGCTCTGAGTCTGTCCACACCTTTCTCCATCCCACTTGACTCATGGGATAAAAATGAAGAACAGGTCATTTTTTCTCTCTCTCTCTACCTCGCACACCTCAACACACACATTCTCTCTCTCTCTCTCTTCACTCTCTCACTCTCTCTCTCTCTCTCTCTCTCTCGCTCTCTCTCTCTCTCTGCTCAAAAGTCCGCAGTGCGTTTCAATTGCATGTAGCTAATTCATTATAACGTCCGTTTGTGTCATTTACAACACTGTTAGTTGGCGCAGATCTCTAGGAAGCTTGATATTTTCAAAGCCTGAATACATACAAGCCGACAAGTGGTATGTCTTTGTTAGAAACATTGACTAAGTGTTTGCGTGACAGTTGCCCGATCCAGGTGGCGCGTCGCAAGTAGAGGCAGGATAGTATAGCTGATTGAGTTACTCCTAACCGGGGCCTAAACCCAGGTAAAAAAAAAAAAAAAAACAAGAAAATTCCATTTGGAACTAAGTACATGCGTTACTTAATATACAGAGGAATTGGTTACCTTTGTCTATAATCAACAGTTATTAATGTGACTGACTTTTTTTGCGTGTGTAAAGCTTGCAATGTACATCGTACATACCAGTTTGCGTGCGTGGGTATAATATCTATTGATTAAATAATGTTATCTATTAACTCTAGAACACTAACCATGGGTATATAGTACCCAGCGCGAGTTTTCCTATTTTTAATTACAATTTTCAGTACCTGATTTTCTTACCTAAATAATGTTTTTCAGTTCCTATTAATGTTAACTCAAAGTACAAAGTTTGAAGTGCTTGTATGTAAAATATTTCAAATCAAGATTTATATTTAATATTTATTTTTGATAATTTCAAAATCGGGTAGGATATACCCATGGTTAGTAGTGGTGTAACTTTAATTGATGGTTAGTGTTCTAGGGTTAATAAAAAAAAATAAAAACATGAGATCTTTTATTTATTTATTTTATTTATTTATTTTATTTTTTTTTTTTTTGCATTATCTATTTCTAATGACTGGAATACAAGCTCAAGTAAAACCAATCTGAACGCTGATTTTCAAAGCAATCAGACCCTCTGATATGCCGATTCGATAATTTCTGAAAGTTACCAATATTTACATGCGGACTCTTGTCCTCATCTAAATAAATTAGACTCTCTACACTTTGAAGTTTTGGTGCTATATAATCTTCTAACTCAAGCCCACTTCTAATATGACTTTGTGCAGCACACGTCATTTCAATCAGTTATGTGCCATGCGTGATACACGCTTAGGCGATCATGGGGCAGATTTTTTCCTGCGGTAGACCAGTTGCCATCCTATTAATGTTAACTCAAAGTACAAAGTTTGAAGTGCTTGTATGTAAAATATTTCAAATCAAGATTTATATTTAATATTTATTTTAGAATCCGCTATTTACCCTTAGCTGGGGTAAGAAGAAGAGGATTCATACCTTTCCCAAAGGTATTAGCACGTAAGTGAATGTAGTGGATCCGACTGGAATTCGAACTCTGCTCTCCGATTCCTCAATCCGAGCCGCTATCCCTTTCTCCACGGTGCCAGCACACGTATAACACGGATTTTTCCGGTACCCTTGATTCCAAAACTGTGCCGCATTATCTGTTTTGTCGGATCAACAGAAGACACGTAATAACAATTCAATAATACACCTATGGTCAACTCATTGTATCTCTTCAGCATCATTCACTGTTAGAAACGTAAGCCGTTATTAAATACAACGCCACCTAGTGCTGCCCGAGGATTAGACATGGCAATCACGTAAAATTCAAATGCTTGCTCTTGATTTCATCTGGATTAAAATATACATCTGGTTCAGTTGCCGAAACATCAGTGATATATGTGTGCTGAACAAATATCGATATAAACGAGGTTTTTGATCACGGTTAACGGACCCTTATTCCGGTTGGTCAGTCAAGTGTCATACGTGATACCTGCTTGGGCGATCATGTTTTTTTTTTTCGATTCATGACTGACTAGGCAGATTTCTCGCAGTAGGATACCGTTTTCTTTCTGAGGTAAACTGATTGCCATCCAAGGCTATAGAACCCAGTCTGTTCTGCTATTTACCCATAGGCGAGGAACAAATAGATTCATACCTTTCCCAAGAGTATTTGCACTTAAATCAGTGTAACAAACTCACCTGGAATTCGAACTCGGCTCTACGATTTCTCATTCCGAGCCGTTAGATTACACCACTCCGCACATTTCGGTTGGCGCAAATCATAAAAGCTGCGGTTTTGTATATTGCCCTATCGGCAGAACCTAGAATAAGCCGACCTTATTCACTTTAGTGAGGTAAGAGCCCCTCTCCTCCAAGAGGCCAGCTTCCAGGTGGACTTGCAGACTCGGCTATAAACCTGACCTATATCTATCTTTTTTTTTCTTTTCTTTTTTTAACTGTAATATAAAACAGACATATCTTTTAGGTTGAGTCATAAATGATTTCTGTTTTTGTTTATCAGTTTATTTGCTTTGTTCTTCTCGCTAAGAGCGTGTACAATCCAAACATCCAGCTTACTGACATCCCAATCTTTTCTAAGTGTCGGCATATGGTAGATTGTGATGTGTTTGACGCCTTTACTAATTCCCGAGTATTTCACCATGGACTGTTTTCTACGAATTATTTCAGAAGTCCATCATCAAAGTTCGATAAACGTCACAGTCTGGTTTCATCTTCAAATGACGTTCCTCCAGAAGGAAATTTCGACAAACCAGTTTCATATTTAAGGGTCAGCCATGACTCCTTAACCATAAACATGATCTATTTTTCTAAATGTCTATTTTCTTGCTTCAACTCCCATAACAGTATGCGACATAAATGCACTTTCTGTCGCTCTATTCGTGGGGTCAAGAAATGTTTCCATTAATCCACTTTGTCCGCTGCCGTGCAAAAACTAAGATATGTACGTCTTTTGTTAACTGCCAATGTTGATTAGTAATTAGGATCATACATTCATTATTACAATTACCTATGATTTAACCTTTCAGTTTTTTATATTATTTTTTTCTAGTATAAACCAGACTGCCTGTTCATTCTTTTTCTTGTTTGTCCCATAAAACTTATATTCGACATCAGATATCCAAAAAAATGATTTATATACTTTTATTATTTTTTCTTCTGTCCCTTTAGAATGTGGGGAACACGACTTCCTATCTTTTGTAGCTCTTAATAAGGTTTCTCTTTTCACTATCCTTCCCATTCTTTGTTCTGTCATCCATTTACACGAGCTTTTTTTTTAAACCGGAATCACCCCAAGCAAGGCAGCAATGCCAATAAGACACAAGAGGTTACAAGGTGTGGAAGTATTAGGAACAGAAACATTAATGATGGGCAAAAGGAAAAGAATCAGATGGACAGCTTATGTAGGTTACTCGCTGTTACCCTGTTCTTCATGCATTCAGTATGTCCTGTGGGTGTCATATTTCTCAAGCCTTTTTCCTCATTATGCGTTCTAGAAATTTCAGCTGTTTCTTTCTGGTTCTAAGTGTAAGTCTCCTTTTAGCTGCTATTTTCTTTAAAACTTCTTCGTTACTCACATGTTACTCCCAGCATTCCTGTAAAATCACATTTCTGTTTCCTCAAGTTTTATCTTTATCTGTGTGAAGATTGTCCAGCATTCACTGCTATATAGGATGATTAGTTCATCACTTTTCTTTGCTTCTATCAAACTTTTTAAAAATATTTTTCTTAGCTTATTTTTCTTACAGAATTAAAAAATGCCTTAAATGTTTTTTGGGGTTTTTTTTTAGAAAAAAATTGTACGTTTCTCAAACATCATGGCATACTTCTGATCCTACATCTCCTCGTGCGATGATCTAGTTCTGTCCAGTAGATCACTCTTTGTACATTACCTCCCTATCTAACAGGTGCGGGGGAGGGCTGATAATTTCAGGCTGTCAGTATATTTATTTCTGATGATACAGAAATTTTGGCACACGGCCGAAAAGGGGGAGAGGTTGGTCATCTTTAGCTATCTTCGTCCTAGTTAATCCGACTCGCGACCCATTCATTCATTACAATTTACTCATTCACCACAAGAACTTATCCATCAACTCTCATTCCTACATACACCAAAATACCACATATTCACATGGGACCTACAAAACACCCCATGACATAAAAATTCTGAAGTCCATAAAATCCAAAAGTATATAAAAATTGCATGATACATGAAATGATGGGGGGGATGAACCCAGAAAACAAACTAGAAATGTAAAACAAATAAAACTAAAAAGAAAACAAATATTAGAAGTAACCACCCACCCACCCCTCAAAATAATAATTTCAGGCTGCCAGTGCTGTACTAACACAGTATTTTCTGTATTAATAGTAAAACAAAAAGGGTAGTCGACAAGAAGAGTTCAAATTTTGGGCAAGTCTATTGTGTTCCCTTTCGTAAAATTGCCCTTGGGAAAGGCACGAATCTGTTTCCTCTCCCCCAGTTAAATAGCTGGACAGATTGGATTTTTTTTTTACATCTTTGTAGGGAAACCCGTTTAGAAGGATAACTGAATTCAAAAGCAGTAGGATGGGCTGTCAAAATTATTTGGCCCTAGACACACCTACTGTTACGGCTGCAGTACATGTGATACTCCAACTACTCTAATGGATTACGGGACATTGTACATGTGAATAAGACTTAACGATATTGAATAAGATATCGTTTTAATAGAAGAAATTTTTTTTTATTCTGGCGAGTATCACCAACGCGGCACTGTCGATAAAACTATAACCTCCAAAGATAATAGTGCTATGTTGTTTTACTGTAAAACAACATAGTGAAGCCATTTTGTAGGTGTAAAACTTTTACACCTACAAAATGGCTTCACTTATTTAAACTCGATCAACCTATATTAAGGGATCGTATCAAAATAGCGTCCTGAGTTTAATGAAGTCGCCGTCAGTACGGGCCAGGCTGGCTCACCATTGCACTTCGGCAAATGTCTCTGTTACTGTCACAAATGTATCTCTAATCCGTTTTTTCATAGGCAGTTACAAATTGTTATATGTGGCGCGTTTCTATTCATCTGTCCGTCACACTCTGACGACGCAACGAATCTAATGGATTACGTCATTTCAGCAAAGAGTTCCGCTTGCTTAATTAATGCTTTCATCTTTATTTTGGTTTTTCTTTGTTTTGTTTTCTTTATCTTCGCATACACACCACAAACAATGTTTCCCGTCAGTCAACCGACCGCCAGAGATTCAATTGGCGCTTTCCCCCCATGTTTCTTGAACAGGAATTACGGTGGTGGTGGCGTGTGCAGATTAACCAGAAAGGCTTGATTATACCGCCCCCCCCCACCTACCCAGGAAATGATAACTACAGTGTAACCCGGATATAAGAGATTTTCTCTGGTCCCAAATTAGAGCCTGTGTTTATGTATATATAATAGACCAAACCCGGATATAAGAGACCTTCTCCGGTCCCGACAACTCTCTTATATCCGGGTTACACTGTATTAATAAATAGAAGAGATTGCTGATGACTGTTGGTGATTTGTGGTCATTTTAGTCGAATTACTACTATGACGAGTTTTCTTGTCTATTTTAGACTATAATATAAAACAATATGGCTTTATCTATTTGTCATGCAGCCTGATCTCCCCTACAAAGTAATAAGGTATTCCGTTGTTATGGTAACAAGACGCATTACTCGAGGTCAATAAGTGAACATACTACCATAACAACGAAATATTTTATTTTTAAGTAAAGAAGATCAGGAAATACATTGTTTTTTATTTATTTTGTTTCGTGTTATTTTTTCTTTCCTTTTTCTGAATTTCTGGGATGAAGAGTTACTTATTTACAGTCGGACTAATATTTGTTATACAAAATATAGAACACTTCACGTATTTGTATTTAAGGCGATTTATTTAACCCCCACCCCCACTGAATCAGGTTGTGACACAAGGTCGTTTTTTAACGTGGGGATCTGAGTGTTTCCACTCGGGCCACTTGTCTTAGCTGGTCATAGCTTGTCCAAACCGGTCATAGCCGTGATACCACCTATGCCAGGGAAGTATCCACTTCACGTATTATTTTTTTTATATAATATTGCTCACCCAATACAAGGCCCAAGAGCCATTCAAGGTGGAGGCTTACTGTGTAGCGTTGTATGAGCATAAAAAAGGCTAAGAAGTGAAGTTCACCGGGTTATGCAGGAAAAATAACGATTAATCCAAGACTTGAAGAGGCCAAGATTGTAGTGATTGGGAAAAACATCCTGCAGCAGTTCTTGGGGAAAAGCATATTAAATTATTTATATAGAGACTATGTATAAACAAGGTAATTGCAAAATTGCTTTTCTTTTTCTTTTTTATGATACAGGCAAACTACGATATAATTAAAGAAGACATTTGCCCATGTTTGGGCGATTACCGTCAATCGCCATTTTTTTTTTATCCTTATCCTCGTATTATTCTCTTCCATCAGTATTATCTGTAACCCTCAACCTTGAGGAGCTCTCGAGCCTTGTATCGAGTGAAATTTTGTATTAAAAAAATCTAACTCTATGGTCAGTTAGTATTGCTTCGCTTCTATAACACGCAAAAAGCGTAATGTTTCCCTTACTATCGTCAACAAACTTCTTTTTTTTTTTACTGTTTGGTTGACATCCGGGATCTTTGTTACGCACCGCATTCTCATTCTCGCTGAAGTACAGAGTGTGACAAAATTACCTCCCACATTTTAAAGGTTGACAAAAGACCAAGGTAATGTCTGTTAAAAAAATATATTTCGCTGTTGTTTAAACAAAGTGCTACAATTTTTACTAATTTGGTTTTTAAAATGTCATCTTCCAAATGGTGGCCACTATTCACCATACGCTATTGTAGACAATTTCTAAAGTTTTCTATCACTCGGAAATTCAAGCACTTTGAGGTCTTCCAGGTGGCCGACCCTGTGACTATGAAATTTTAATCCTATAGCTGTATCAATTTTCATCTGTGAGGAGATTTTCTAGCATTCGCTGCCATGTAGGAGAATTTCAGCACTTTTCTTTGTTTCTAATGAAAATTTTCCCGTTTTCAATCCTTTGCTTAGCTTTTGTAAGGCATTTTGCTATTCCAATATGCATTCGGATTTTGGTATCGTATTTTCCATCCTCTGTTAAACACCTCCCAGATATCTAAATGTTCATACTTGATTAATTTTGTCATCTCCATTTTGACATAGGAATGAAAAACAATATTCAAGCAAAGATATCTGGAAAGAACTAAAAACTTCTGCAAATAATGTTAAAGCAGTAAAGTTAACAAAATCAATAAATGAAAGACTGATAAATGTTATATAGAGTGCGGCAGAAAAACCTCCCACATTTTAAAGGTTGACAAAAAGTCCAAGATAACTGCTATTAAAAAAATTATTTCGCTGTTGTTTTAACAAAGGGCTATAGTTTTTATTAATTTGATTTTAAAAATGACATCCTCCAAATAATGGCCACTATTCGCCATACATTATTGTAAACAATTTCTTAAGTTTTCCATCACTAAGAAATTCAGGCACCTGGAGGTCTTCCAGGTGGCTTTCTTTTAAGATCTGAACCTGTAACCCTGAAATTTTAAACCTATAGCAGTATCAATTTTATGATACAACCTGAGGTTTGGTTATCATATTGTAAATAAAGATATCTAATAGTATAATTATTGATATTTATTTATTAATTCCAGATATCTAGAGATTACCATAAATCATAAAGATATAACCTCAAAAGAGAAACTATATATTATAAAGTTACTAAGTAATATGAGAACAGTTATATAAAGATTACCATGGGTCATAAGCTATAAGCTCAAAGGAGAAACAAGACCTCCCAGATATTTAAATTTTCATACTTGATTGATTTTTGTCATCTCCATTTTGACATGGGAATGAAAAACAATATTCAAGCAAAGATATCTGGAAAGAACTAAAAACTTCTGCAAATAACGTTAAAGCAGTAAAGTTAACAAAATCAATAAATGAAAGACTGATAAATGTTATATAGAGTGCGGCAAAAAAAACTCCCACATTTTAAAGGTTGACAAAAAGTCCAAGATAACTGCTATTAAAATAATTATTTCCCTGTTGTTTAAACAAAGGACTACGGCTTTTAGTCATTTGGTTTTTAAAATGACATCCTCCAAATGGTGGCGATTATTCACCACACACTATTGTAGATGATTTCTAAAGTTTTCCATGTCCCTGAAGTTTGTGCGCTTCAAGGTCTTCTAGGTGGTTTTCTTTTAAGCGCTAAGCATGTGGCCCTGAAAATTTCAAACCCTAGCAATGTCGACTTCCTATCAGGAAGCGCGTCCTGAAATGACCACGAAAAGCTCTCTGTGTTGCAATCACAGATTCACCCGTTTAAAAAAAAGTTTCAAACGCAAATGCATGGTATGCACCGATCCAGACCATGATGGTATCTGAAAAAAATGGTGAGACATTAGCTAGATGAAAACATCATTGCGATTTGGTTAAGTTCACTAGCACCACACAGGTGACAGTTGAAAATGTGTTTTTGCCGCACCCTGCAAAATAAAAGAATATCGTGCGTCATTGTTACTCTTGTGTACTAAATATAGGTGCCGGCACGATTAAACTACTTTCAATCCCTACCCACGGCACACCGCTTATTTGGTAAGGCGCGCTTATTTTTAAATAATTTTCTCTACTGTACGATTATTTTGTTCGTTAATTTATTAAACTTAGACGTTTATGTACCAAATACAAGGGCTGGCACGATTATATCATTTCCTTCAGTTTTTCCCTTGGCACGGCGCTCTTATTATTTTTCATGTAATTTTCTGAGGCACGATTATTTTGTTCTACGTTTATTAAACTTCAGTAAAAATTCCCATCTTATTTTATAAGTTGAAACATTCCCACCGGCATGACTATTTCAGACGACACTTGTATTTGAGTGTCATTATTTTTTCCAGAACTTCAAGATATGCAAATATTGACAACTAATGAGAGATACTTTTTTATAAGGATTATCGTAGTTTGGTTTTGGTACGAGGCCACAAAAATGGGGTTCGACCCACTGAGGATCGAACGCACAACTCCGAAAAGTCGTTGACCATTACACTAGCACGTGGGTCTTTTTTTTTAGAAATGTTAGATGTAAAGAAAAAGTATTTTGGGGTGAGGTTTCACGTCCTAGAAAAGTGGGAAGGAGCATTCGATGCTAATGTTTCCTGGGATTGGTAAACTCACATCGGGAAGATTGTTTCATTGTTAGCAGAACGGTAATGGTTGAATCTCAGGTTTCAGAATTGAAAAAGACTGTCGCAAAAGAATTGTTTTCGTAGAAGAGGATTTTCATAAATTTCTCAAGGGGAATATATATATATATATATATATATATATATATATATATATATATATATATATATATATATATATGAATTGATTTTTTTCAGCAATCCGACAGATTTTTATTACTTAAACGTTATTTTTATTGGATACTCGTATTTGAGTATTATTTATTAAACAGTATTTTTGTCTGTCGGTCTGAATATTCGAAACATCTTATTTTAGTAAAATATGGACTCTCCGACAGGATTCGAACCGGCGTTCGCCTAAAGCAGTGATTCTCAAATTATTTTTTTTATCTATAGATCACTTTTACTATTAATTTTTTTGATGGACCCCCATAACCATTCGATGAAAAAAAAAAGCTTTTTTTTTTTTTACTAATAAATAAATTTATAAATTATATTATAGAAATAGTAAATGTATATGCTTCATTTTGAAGTAAATTTAATTTAATGAAATAAACTTGTATTTAACAACTAAATTCTATGGAACATTTATGTATACTAGTAAAATAACTCACAATAAGCCATTTTAAAATGGATTTCGGTAATGTTACATGGACCCCCATGATCCATATGGACTCCGGTTGAGAACCAGTGCCATAGAGAAAACCGTCATTAGATCCGACTATTCCGCTTTCTTTAGTCAACGACTCACTCTGTAGCCGAGAGATCCAAATCAGTATCCAAGGGAGGATCACTGTTGACTTGGAGAGCAACATCTTCCATAGTGTATTCATCTATGACATACAAGTCCAACACTTGATATCATACTGTTGAGCACTTTAATTTACAAATCTCGCTCACCTTTGTTGTTTGTGGAGCGGAACTTTTAACATCGATATGTAAGTCGGAATATTGTTCACACCGTTCTGCTGTCCTTTCTTCAACGGCAAGGCCATGTGCTATTCCAACAAGATAATGACCGCCCACCGATGTCCTTGCTACTCAACATGCTCTACAAGATGTTCGACAACTTCAGTGACCGGCACCATCGCCATACCGGTTCCTAATTAAACATGTATGGGACATGATAGAACGACGCTTGACTCATTCAGTTAGTATACCTGTAACTCTTACTGCTGTGTTGACAAGTGCCAGAGGCGACAAGTAATTTATCACAGGATGAATTTCGCCATCAATATGATCATATAAATTCGAGAGTATAAGCTTGTATTAACAAGCTTATACTCTCTTCACTTACTTGAATCCTCTTCTTCTCCCCCCCCAGCTATGGGTAAACAGCAGGACATACCTGGTTCTATATCCTTGGATGGCAACCAGTCTATTGTAGAAAGAAATGGCAACCTACTGCGGGAAAAATGTGCCAATACAAGCTTATATATACAGTGTATTAATATCGGTCTAAATATTGTTGATAGATTCCTTGTTTCCAGAACCTCTGAATTTGTCGTTTCATGTGATCATTTACGGTCACCAAGGTATATTATCTGTATGTTTAATATTGAGTAAATTGAAACAAGCATTCAAACTTGAAGCTTTTCAGATGAATTATTATTTTCTACTTGAACTACGATCGTTATCTTGGTTGTTATACCCACAAAATGTGCACTGCTGTAATCTCCGGCCTTCTTCAGTGATTTTCTCGAAACTTTCCAGTCGAGTTCGTTTCACTTACGTGAAAATACCCTTGGGGAAAGAGATGAATCCATCTCCTCCCACATTAGATAAATATAAATATCTTCATGATAATTGTTCTAATGTTCTTTCCTCTTTCGTACCTCGACCGGAGAGTTCAATGACCGAAATGTTGTGAATACAACAAAGATGAGGATACCAGTCTAAAATAGAAATCCAGATATTCACAGTGTTCGCGCGCGTGTACACACACACACACACACACACACACACACACACACACACACAACCTGTACAAGTAGTGACACATGGTCTAAATATATATACGTTTCAAATTTGCTATATTTTGATGACTTGTGACAAAGGTGCTGCACACTGGGATCGACACCTCCAGACCGATAACATGAGGAAGTCTCTTTCCTGATGAATCGACCATGGTGAGATTCGAACCCGTGTCTCATGGTCAGAATGCGAACGTTACGTCCGGTTGCCTCTAGCTAGGATCGAAACCCGACTGAATTTGCGGCGCACGGCAGGAATGAAGGTGAATTTTAGCGTGTTTAGTTTTAGATTTAGATAAACACACAGTGACTGACAGTGACTCAATTCTGCCGAAGAGTCGTACAATATTAGCTTAAATAGTCACTGTTTACAAATTCACACCTCAAACCAGAGAGCTCAACCGAAATATATATATATATATATATATATATATATATATATATATATATATATATATATATATATATGCGCGACCGAATGCTTCTGGAAAGGGTATACCGGCACTTCGCCATTTGTTTTTTGTTTTTTTATTTTTCAGACGTTTTATATTCCTGTAGTTTGTCTATTTTAATTAATTTTTACTTTATTTACTTCATACCTTCTGTAAAGCCCGCCACATGATGACTCGGTTTCACGCCGTTAAGCAATCATTAACCCCAACGTTGATTTCTATGTCCACACTGTTTATATTTACAAACGCTCTATCCCCGATCATTTAGCACGCGTCCCCTTAAATGTAGATAAATTTAAATAACATACTTATACGAGATCTAATCAGAAAGTATCGGGGCTGTTGCTATGATAGCGAAGCTACAGCACGCAGAGTGTAGTCGAATGGCACAGATAGACCTTGAACTTTTTCGTACATGCACGCTAAGTTATAATGTTCACGCTTCCTTTCGTTGTTTATAGGAAGGAAAGTGTGTAGAGTGTTGTCGTCTCACCACACCACATACGTTTCATCAGTGACTGTGGCTTGTGCAGCAGTTTTTGGCCAAGGACAAAATTCCCCACGTCTGACAACCATCATATTCTCTAGATATCGTCCCTTGCGACTTTTTTCCTTTTTCTAAAAACCAAATCCTACTTGAAAGGAACAAGACTTCAAGTCGCCGAGGAAATACATGAGAATGTGATGACGCAGATGCTCGCTATCCCAAGAAAGGAGTTCCAAGACTGTTTCCATCAATGGCAACGACACTGGATAAAGTGTGTGACTTTAAAAGGGGACTACTTTGAAGGGGACTAAATGCTGGATTGATATGTGTTGTAGTTTTCTTTTCATAGCACTAGTTCCAATACTTTTTTTGATCATACCTTGTATATAGTAAGCTTGTTTTAGACTAGTATAACCTGGAATACGTGGAGTTTACAGCTGGAATCCGGGTACGGTGGAGTAATGGATAGCGGCTCGGACTGAGGAATCGGAGCCGAGTTCGAATTCCAGTCGAACTTATTACATTCACTTACGTGCTAATAACCTTGGGAAAAGGTATGAATCCTCTTTTTCTCTCCCCTCTCCCAGCTATGGGTAAATAGCAGGACAGACTGGTCTACCGCAGAAAGAAATGGCAACCCACTGCGGGGAAAAAAATCTGCCTCGTCAGAAAGATACATGATCGCCTAAGCGTGTATCACGCATGACTGACTGACTGATAACCTGGAATAGTACAGTGTAACCCGGATATAAGAGAGTTGTCGGGACCGGAGAAGTTTCTTATATCCGGGTTTCTCTTATATCTGGGTTTGGTCTATTATATATACATTAACACAGGCTCTAATTTGGGACCAGTGAAAGTTTCTCTTATATCAGGGTTTCTCTTATATCCTTGTTACACTGTATCATATATGGATGATTGGCTTAAAAATTCATATTCGAAACTCTGATTTTTGCCTGTGGCTCGAATGTTAACCCAGGAAGGAAATGCTCTTCACTCCTAACAGGATTTGGATTCGAATAGAAAATCATCTCATTGAAAAGAATCGGGATGAATGAAGGTCTCGTGAACAGTGAGTAGGCAGAAAAGATTTGTCTTTTTAAATATGGAAAAAAGGAAGGGCTTGGAAAATAGCCACCAGCGGTTATTAACTAACCGGATACTGATGAAATCTCCACTGTAGCTTCGTGTCAATGGACTTAATTTGGTGCAGATGATAACCTCACGTCGTAACAAATAATACTTGACTGATTAGTTATTTATCCATACACAAACTCGTTCAGTAATCTCTTGTAGGAGGCACTGAGTTCGAATTCCAGTCAAATCCATTACATTCACTTACGTGCTAATACCCTTGGGAAAAGTATGAATCCTCTTCTTCTCCAAGCTATGGGTAAATAGCAGGACAGACCGGGATGGCAACTGGTCTACTGCAGAAAGAAATGGCAACCTACTGCGGGAAAAAAATCTGCCTCGTCAGTTATGTATCGAAAGATACATGATCGCCTAAGTGTGTATCACGCATGGCACATAACTGACTGACTGAATCTCTTGTTGCTCTTCTTTTTTTTTATATATAATCAATTCACCCTAAGGAAGGCGATAACGCCATTAAGACATAAGGTGTTACTGGGAGTGAAAGAAAATGAGAAAATTTTAGAAGGAACCGGAAACCCAACCCAAAAACAGGAAACAAGGGATAAACTACTACTGTTCAAAAGACCGAGGTGTGTGAACTGGGCGATAGGCGAACCTATCTACTCCTTATTGCTCGCCTCTCTCCCTCTCCTTTATATAATATATATATATATATATATATATATATATATATATATATATATATATATATATTTGAATTTGTTGGTCTGATGAATTGGATCGTGATTACGATTCCAATGTAATAAATTATAACCATGAAATATTAGTGTTTGAGCCTTTTATATTATATATAATGTGAAAAAACTTCTCACTTGGTTAAGTGATAAGTTTCTCTACATTAATTCTATTAACCCTCTATCCTTCCTTTTTAATATTGAGCACTTTATGACAAAACCTCCGTACCTAAAATGTCTTCCCACCAGTAAACTGCAGAAAAAGAACAAGCAATTTTGACACCTAAAAGCTATTACAATTTAATGCACTCTCTCTCTCATTTTATATATATATATATATATATATATATATATATATATATATATATATATATATATATATATATATATATACTTCATAAAGGTCATCTCTCTGCATCCTGTTTGCAAATAAATTTGTGTTCGGTGACTTTAATGACCACCATGCCATGTGGTTAAATCACTCTGTCACTGACCTTGCTGGTATCCAAACCCTGAACTTATCAATCCCTCACGCAAGTGGTGGATTTCCTCACGCGCTTCCCTAGTAATCCTGATTGGCACGCTTCTCTCCTTTAAATCTTCTTTAACTCTATCCCTGACTCATGTCGTACTCTTCAGCTCTGTCCTCTTGGCAACTCTGACCATGCAGTAGTGTCTGCAAACATCTTGTTCCGCTATCCCAGCAGCCAAGATCCTCCTACAAACGAGTTGATTGGGATTCGTTCCGTGACTTCCTTCGTCCCTTACTACAATGCGCTCACGAAACTTCGAAATTGGCATGACTGAAATAATACCACTCACTTAAGTGATAATTTTTTACACATTAATTTTAATAGCGCTCTACCCTTACCTTGTGCTATCGAGCACTTTATGACAAAAACCGGCTTGCCTAAAATGTCTCCCCCCCCCCAGTGAACTACGGAAAAAGAACCAGAAATTTTGGCTCTTAAAAATCTTACAATTTAATACTATATATATATATATATATATATATATATATATAAACATATTGAGTGCTACTGTTAATAAAATAGTGCTCAATGTAAAATAACAAAGCTATAAATTATATATTAATAATAAATAAACATATTTCAGATTGTTAGCGGTTCCTTACAGTACCAGATGTTCCCAAGCGGTCTTCCATCTAAATACTGACCATGACCGGGATCGATCCCACTTAACTTTGGTGAACGAACGACAACTGGTATTTCCAGCGTGATTTGACCGTAGGCACACGTAAACGAAGTAATTTCTAAGGAATTAAAGGATTTTTTTCATCCGACATTATTTCTTGGTACTATAAACTTTATAGCTAATGGATACAGATATTTGAGTTGACATCGCTGTTTCTTTTTCTCTTTTAAACATAAATTGACGGCTACCGGCTTAGGCAATCGAAATTCTTAATAAAGAAAATTTATATAGAAAGAGATGCATTTTTCTTTAAAACGAGGCTGGTAGGTGTTACTTCAATGTTTTTAAACAGTGTTTGTCTATTAAAACACGTCTACCCACTATAAATAAAATTTAAAATTCATATAATTATGAGATAAAAGTGATCAATATTGGGCATTGAACGTTTAAAGATTGAAACACTGTGGACATAGCAATCAACACGTCATGTTGACTATCAGTTCCACGTCTAAGACAATCGCCAAACCATGGCCTAATGATCGTCGGAACATGATCTGATGATCGATTACATAATTTTATTGGCTGGGTGACTGACACTCATGGCCTTGTGGATTAGCAAATAGCAACATAACCTTGCTGTGTTTTCAACACATTTCTTTCTTGTGTCTAAGATGGGGGATCTTACCAATTCGGGCACCAATGGGAGACAGCCAATTAGGATCTAACATCTTTGAATGTAAACGTATTTCCCACTGAACATAATGAGAAAAGAAAGAAATGATTGTGTACGCTTCCCGTTACATCCAAACGCACGCACTTGTGTGACGAGACGAAATCAACTGGGGAGGAGGAGGCTTATTCGTCGATTAAAAAGCGCCTATCAGTTCTGACACTCCTTCCAATCCTCGTAATATAATTCTTCTACAATCAAGTGATGCTGGGGTACATATATACGAAGCCCCATCACGGCACCCAGTCTGATAAGGGTATACCAGGCACAAGTAGCAAAGCCAAATGTGCGCGATATGACGACTGGTTTTGATAAAAGCCACGTATAACGTTATAAGGGGGATCCAGTTAGAAAAACACGTTTAAACCAGTCCACTCGGGACTGAAGGTGTTCCAAGTATCTAGTAGCCTTGGCTGCTTCATCCTTCAAACTTACAAAAAACAACAACGCTCTCGACACCTGGCCACGATGTTCACCACTACGCCCGCTTATGAGCAGAAAGACACAGTACATCCGCCTCTAAGGGACATGTTCAAATGATAAAGGTATACATATACATATATATGCATACATATATACACACACACACACACATATATATATATATATATATATATATATATATATATAATTCTGATGATCATTTTTGTGTATTCGTGAGAGCTTTTGTTATTGAATTCTTTTCAAAGGCATTTTCCCATTGCAAGAGAAATTCACACAAATTTCAGCCACCCTCCCCCAGAATGGTGTGATCATTACAATGTTTTTGCCATATTTCAGTTTTCCCTTCAATCCTTCAGACCAGTGTGAATTCCCCAAGAATTCTCTGATTATTATTTTTTATTCTTTGTTATGTGAGAAAAAAATTTTATAGTTATTAACTTTCCAGTTTTCTTTTTACTTCAGTAGAGTAAAAATAAAAAAATAAAATGCCATCCATATGTTGGGAGTGGGAACTAATCCGGAAGTTAAGATGACTAGAATCTATAATTATTAATTTTATATATATATATATATCCACACATGAAATAATTGACACGTTTTTATTAATGCTTACGAAAACAATTTTTATTTAGCATTCTCTATGATGTTTCTCCGCACTCCTTAAAAACAAATAAATTGGATAAAAAAATAACAGTAATAATTTTTCAATCTACGATCATCATAGAATTAAATATAACGCAATCTGTGAAACTTTTTATTTAACTAGAATTTATTTGCAAAACGCTGAAGCGTGTTGAAATACTCACAATATATATATTGTTGAAGTTATCGCTAACATTTTTGTCGAGATTTACAAATTCTACGTTTCGTTCAATTTCGCAAACCAATTGATGAAATTTGAATAAGCTGATTTGTCTGAAAAATATTTTAACAAAAACCCTACTTCGCAGTTTAATACTTTCGTTAATTTAATTTTATAGGACTTCATGGTAAACAATATTTTTTAATAAAATTTTATTTTAACAACGAATAATAAATTCTTAGGATTTCTTACTCTTGAGCATGCAACTTGCCATGCGAAATCTACTTATTTCTGGAGCCAAATTCCAATTATCTCAAGCGTTGGTCTTGTGTGATTTGTTTATAATTCTCGCAAACACGGCGAACTGGAAACTGTATTCTTGTTAAAAAAAACTAAAAGGTATTTACAAAATTACGAAAATACCTAAAAGTAGTCAAAATTGAGTTGTTTTCGTTCGAAAACAACTTATTTCAACTATTTTAGACAGCTTACATAAAACTGTATTTTAAAAAAATAATATTGTACTTTATACTTTATACTTCCTTACCAGTTTGCACGTCTCCCCAAAATTTGGTTTCGATCGGTAATTGTATGGCTATTTTAGAGGGTGTGACGGACTAACGGAATTCACAGAATTTTATATATAGATTACATTTACAAGCATAGTCAAAGTTATAGAGCATAGTCAAGATTATAATATCATCTGGCGGAACGGTGTTATTATTGTGGAAAATCAGCATTTGAAAGATAA
>OZ038481.1:27475147-27555147 GCA_964036315.1 Acanthosepion esculentum | reverse complement strand
ATACTACAGAAAAGTACAAAGAATTATGCTTTTTTTTTTAATTAAAATTTTTGTGATGAAGAAATAGGACAAATATATATTTTTTTTAAATAATGTAATCAAAATAAAAATAATCAGTAAATTAATAAACTTTTCAAGGAAAAATAAATTTCAGAATTTATAAATTAAAAACCGATTGAAATACTCTTAGTTTTTTTTTTTGTTTTTGCAAAGCATCAAATAAAAACAAACTTCAGAGAATTATTTGTGAAGTCATCTCAAATGACACGTCAGCAGCATTGTTTATTCAGTATGAAATGCTTAAGGTAGCATTTTCAATTTCCAGCTTAGGCCATAGTGTGACTTGTGATTGGTCTACTAATGTGATAATGTTAATAATGGTGAAATTAGTCGTTTCCATACAGAAAACATTCGATATACATTTACAAAATAGTGTTACTGCTACTTGAGTTTTTCAAGAAATTCGTATTCTGAAGTTCACTAACTGTTATCGTTCTTTCCCGGATTGATGGAAATTTCCTTTCAAACCTCTTGTTTAAGGGAATGTGGAAAGTCAGCATCTTGATTATATCATTATTTTCCTTTCTAGTTACATGTGCTACACATTTTTTTTCTTTCTTTCTTTGCTATTGGAAATGGTTAACTGCTGTAGTTTCTCTTCATTTGCGATTTTGTGATTTGGCAACGCTCATCGTTTACGATTTTGTAGCGCCAATATGATGAAGGTTTGTTTTTAAAACCTAAAATCGTTTGAAGTAATCTTTAATCATTGAGCTGAGAAAGCTGAGGTTGTATACAGATGAAAGTTTAGGCAGTATTTCTGAAACTACTGAAATAAACTTCAGGGGCCCTAAAGCAAATTGTTTTTCATGAGTTTATTTTAATAAAATCGATGTATTTTGTTAACGTTTTTGATATTAAAATAAGTATATTTTAGTGATAAACCAATAGGTTGAAGTATTTACTTACATTGGAATCTGATACCAATAGCCGTCCTGGGTAAGACTACGTCCAGCAGCAAGGCCTCTGATCAGGAGGTTTTGAGGAGTGTGGAACCACCCCTTAATTGCTGATGTTCCCAGGTCCACCCTGCCCCAGAGTGGTAACACCTGTTAGTGTCCCAGCTATGGGCAAACAGTTAACCCCGAAACTGGGATAAAAACACTATGAAAGTGTAAAAAGAGGTTTTAATACAAGAAATACTTTAAAAAATTATTACCAACAATAAATTTTTGAAGAAAAAAAAACTATTACCAGCAATACATTTTTGAAAAAAAAATATTAACAACAATGTTTTTCCGTGAACTGCAAAATCGTATTACCCTTTGTATTGCTAATGATGGAGGACATGTGGAAACTTAGATAAAATTTCAATAAAACCTTAAAAAATATAGATTTACTTCTTTCTAATCCTTTTTACAAATTATTTCTATCGCAAATACAAATAAAGTTATAAATTTTTTAAAGTGCACACGAACTTTATGGACACCCTATATATATATATATATATATATATATATATATATATATATATATATATATACTAGCAGCATGGCCCGGCGTTGCCCGTACTCGATTCAAAAATCGTACGACTCATACAGCAATCGCTATCACTTAAGATATTTTTGCCCTTCCTTGCCCTTAAAGGAGTGCCCTTTGCCGTGCTGATGTTGCTACGTGCCTTACTTCTTGCCTATCTCACACTGCGAATTTTTTCTAAGCTTTATACTAAACATTAAACTGTTACGAAAAAAGAACTAAACAAAATGAACACAAAACGATCAGCTTTAAAAAAGGACTCGTAACTGGAAAAACCGAATGAAAAAAGAATGTTAACAACAAATACTTTTTCACACCCAACCCAGTTCTGCGGAATCAGAATCAACGTTGAGTTTAAGCAAGCGAATGAGCCAATCGGAATAAAGTGCCATGCAGATTTAAATTTTTCCCACTTGTGACGAATGTAGTTATCGACTTTTTTTGCATTCGTGTCAGTCAGCTGTTGGCTCTCACGCTGGCCAATAGAATCTTCCTGCCTATTCGTGGCAGCCAGCTATAGGCTCTCACTCTGGCCAGTAGAAAATGGCCGCAAACTACATGAAAACTGCCGTAGAAGCATGAAAAATTGATTATTTCCACTATCGATGGGAGTTGGGAAATGCAAAGTCGGCCTTGGCCTTCGCAATAACTTGGAGCATGTGCTTGTAAATTTTGGTGCAAATCCGTCGAAAATTGCGGCCGTACATTCGTTACACACACATACACACACATCCTGTCTTATATATATATATATATATATATATATATATAAAGGAATATACAAATTGAAAGATCGACGGATAGAATTTTGTTACTGCTTTCTTTATCCATGTTGAAATAAATTTATACCTATTTCCTCTTTCTCTTCATACACACGCGAGCGCACACAGCTAGCGGCCGACGAGAACTGACGAGTCGCCTTGGGGCTTTTCGATGAATAAATCGGTCAAATTAATATCTAAATTCATTAAATGTAAATTACAGATATGTAATCACAGTTGAATGAATTCTTTCATTAAGATCTTCCGACGTAATTTTTCCCGCCCTTTCACATGATTGAGGTGAGTTGTCATTGTACAAGAGATGCCAGACTTGCAAGCAGAATTGTATTCAAGCTATAAACAATTTACATCTTTTTTTTTTCCAAAGATACCAAGCAAAATTTATTAAAAGAAATCCTGCAATCAATGATTATCACTTTTAGAGAAGCGACTACACAGTTAATTCTAGTTAATCTTGCAACTTTTTAATATTATTTATAATTTCAGTTTTATTTACAATAGATTCGGTACTCATCGCTTCGCTGACGACAAGATGATTAAATTTCAAATGCAAATTGTTTGTCCATTTAAAATTTTATATTATTAAAAACAGATGATCATAAAAATTACTTCAAAGGGCTGGCATATACACTTTCCCTGTTACCCCGGGGTTGTTGCCGGACAGATTTAATTTCATTAAAATTGTACATAACTGTGTGTGTGTGTGTGTGTGTGTGTGTGTGTGTGTGTGTGTGTGTGTGTGTGTGTGTGTGTGTGTGTGCGCGCGCGCGCGGGCATGTGGAGCAATAGATAGCGGCTTGGATTGAGGAGTCGGAAATCCTAGTTTGAATACCAGTCAAATCCATTACATCCACTTACGTGCTAATACCCTTGGGAAAGGTATGAATCCTCTTCTTTCTCTCCCCAGCTATGGGTAAATAGCAGGACAGACCGCCTTGGATGGCAACTAGTCTACCGCAAAAAGAAATGGCAACCTACTGCGGGAAAAATCTGCCTCGTCAGTCATGTATCGAAAGATACATGATCGCCTAATCGTGTATCTGACTGACTGAATAAATCTGGTCATATATTATTACTTTACTAGCAAAGTTCCATTTACACCGAGTAAGCTAGCTGAGCCATGTCTTTTTATTCCAACCATCCTGTCTATTTGAAACTCAAGTGTAAAGGAAAAACAAAATAGATTTTATTTCTTCATAGTAAGTTTCCAATGAAGAACTATGAAAATTTGAAAATATTTTTCTGGTCCGGATATTAATAACAAAAGAGAAATTATAGTCTTCTACTGAACGGTTCCAATGGATAACTGTTGTTATAAAATATATTTCCGGATAACAGAAGGTAGACACTACATTTTCTTATGATGAAGAAAATATTTTACATTAAAAAACTCTGAATTCAATAAGTACGCATGCCAAATTTGATGCCTATACACGATAGGATTTGGCAGGTAGGGTGTAGTAAACATAAAAACTCTTCCTTTTATGTGTCATATATATATATATATATATATATATATATATATATATATATATATATATATATATATATATGACCCTCACATCGTTTTCGACGCATGAGGGTTAAGCAGCCAAGTTCTTAGAACTAACAGCCAGACTACCTGCACACTGCACATATCATTTGATTATAGTGCTGAAGTATTGTGCATAACCAACTACAATTTTTTGAAGAGCCGAATACAGAGAACTGGTACACAGTATGCCACAAGGTCCCCAAACGACCCATCGCATGTTTTGAATTCTCTTAGATCAGGGGCTGGAAACCTTTTGGAGAAAGCGAGCCAGATAGCTATGCAGTGTCTCGAAGGAGGGCCATGATATCAAATATACGATAATAAATTGTCTCGACCTCAGGCTGCCTTCGTAAGGAGGTTTAAAGAAAGAAAAAAAAAACAACGAAGTTAATGTTATGTTATTTAAACAAGATTCTTTACTCCAGAAATAATAGGATAACAACTAACACAATCAACAAAAAATGCAAATTCCTTACTGCGATTAAGCTGGCGGGCTGGATAAAAACCCTTCGCGGGTCGGATGTGACTCGGGGGTTGCCAACCCCTGTCCTAGACCATTCGCCACACAAGGCTATATGACCCAGTCTGTCATGCTATTTACCATATATATATATATATATATATATATATATATATATATATATATATATATATGAGAGAGGGAGTGGGGAATACACGTTTACAAGGAAAGTGTATGATGCTTTGGTCATTATCTCCTGAAATGCTTTCTTTCTTAATCCATCTCTCAGGCTATGGATTCCAGAAGGTTTTAAATATCTTCATCTTTTAAAACAACAAAGGTATATAATACACAGATTTCGTTGCTTCTTTTAATACGGTCACATAATCACGTATTTACAAGCCCAAACATCCAGTACACATACTTTCGCGCCTTCATAATAAATCATATTTTCTTGCCAAAGTAGTTGAACAACAGCCACGTACAAAGGATTTTCGGCTGATATAATTTTAGGTTCGCATATCTAATAACGTCGGACTGTAAGTAAACGCTCACTTTTTTTATACCTTTAATGGAGAACGTATTCGATATATCATATATGATATCTTTCCTACGATATATTAACTCCAAACGTAGGTATAATTAGGAATAACTAAAACAATTGCTTTTCTATATAGATTCCGTTTATATTTAAATATTTCTGTAGGTGATCAATTTAGGCTTATAGTATTTTTATGACTTAGAATGAGTAAACGTAAAATACTAGCATACTACCCGTAAAAAATGACGGGATAATTTACTCATAGACTGACATTTTCGCCTAGAATCAGAGTATCCGGACGAATCGATATCGGCACGGAAAAAGTGGAAAAAACATGAAACCCTCTTTTCATACCCAAGTTACGGAATAAATAGCAGAATAGACTGAACTCTCCAGTCTTGGATAGAAATCAGTCTAAAAGAAGGAAAACGCTAAATTCCAAACCGTAGCGCCGGGAAACAACTCCACTGTTTTCGAAGAATGCATACTAATTCACAGATTATAAAGAAAAGGAAGCTGTGGGGAGTAATGATCACTTATATTCTGAAGGGACTTGACATTTTTTTTAAATGAATTTAATATATATACACATTGTAAAAAGTTTTACCACCCTCACTGCTCCGATATAGCTATCTTCCGATATGTTCCTTTTTGGGTGTCAACAGAATTGGGAAAAATAAGAAAGATGAGGTAGAAGAAGAGTAAGACAGTATGAAAGTGAGAGAAAAACTCAAAGAAAGAATTGGCATTCAATCTCCATTTTCCTCTGTTTTGTGTTCAGCAAAGGAGAAGGTGGTAACAGCTACCGTTTGTAACCGTTCGGTGAAAGACTATAATTTTCCTTTTATTATTAATATCCTAACAAGAAAAATATTTCTTTGCTTTTAAAAAAGCAATTTCACTGAATACAGTTTCTATTTTTATTAGTGTAAACGAAATACTCTTCCCAGAAAGAAATGAAATTTATTCGTGTTTCCTTTTTAGACTACCAATTGCTTTTTCTCAATTACTATATATTATTGGTGTCACTGGAAAAGAATGTTGACAATATGAATAATAAAATAACTAATTCCAAATTGGTAACAAAGGTTATAGAAGAAATATTTATTGGTTATATAATTCATTCAATTTTCTATAAGAAGTTATGCGCTGCGACTTTAAAAAATATATACTTATGTTTCACTTGTCTTAATACTTTTATCAGTTTCTGATAACTCCGACGGAAATAACACTTAACAACACCAATACGAAATAATCTTTGTCTTCTCTTGTGCCGTATCTCTTCAGGATATGGGCCACAATGGCTCTCCACATCTTCCTGGCTATTCATATACACAAGCTCACTAGTTATACTACTCGAAGTTTCCCACTGCCTCTGTTGCCACTATTACGCCCTTTGAGCGTCAGATTCTCCAAACACTTTTCCTCATTATGTGTCCTAGAAGTTTCAGCTGCTTCCTTATAATTCTAAGTATAAATGTCCATTCTGTGTCCATTTTTCTTGAAACTTCCTCTTTACTCATATGTTCAGTCCATATTATTCTCAGCATCCTTCTGTAGAATCACATTCCTGTTGCCTCAAGTTTCCTCATCTGTGAAGAAATTGCTCAACATTTGCTGTCATATAGAAAAATTGATATTATATAACATTGGCGCACTCTTTTCTTTGTTTCTAACGAAATTTACCGATTTCTTAATACTTTGTATAGCTTTTAGGAGGCGTTTTCCACTATTCCAATGTGACTTCGAATTTCTGTGCCATTTTCAATCGCCTGTTATAATACTCTCGAGATATTTTAATTACCGGGCTTGATTAATTTTGACGTCTCCAATATGTAAGTAGCATCTTTGGCTGCCCTCTTTGCTAACGACCATACATTTGGTTTTGATGATTTTAATGTCATAATAATCGGCTGCCATACAAGATTTGATCTGTTATGCCGCGCAGCATGATCACCTGTACAAAGGGTTAATGGATGTAATATTTTACATCCGAGAGAATTAATAAATTACAACGACCCCCCTCCGTGATAAAAAAAAATACAAATAATAAGAAAAATAAAAACTACGATTTAAAATCTCTACAGTATATTATTTTTCTTTCGAGTAGATTTTTTTCTATTATTTATTTAACATATACCGGCAAGAGCAATAAGGTACATATTTTTATTATTATTCTTTTGACACCCACCATGTTATAAACATGAAAAAAATTTGCATACATGGCTTATTTCGAACTATTTTAATATCAACAAGTGATTCCATTAAAAAACAAAAAAAAATCGCTAAATAAATAGACGTCAACATGGGAATTAATATTTCAAAAAGAACTCCGGTTTCCATTTCAGTCCCCCCCCTTCCCGATTTTCATCCAAAGGAGATTTGGATTCGTCGTGGCTTGGCATTTCTACTTTTCTATAAGTGGTACGAAATTATTAGAAACTAGCAGGCTTCGCCCGCTTGCTATCTGGTAATTTTTCTATGAAAAATGAGTTGTTTTTCTATAGGATTAATGTTCACTATTTATGAAATGTTTGTGGACGTTCAATATATTTATTCAAAGAATATGACTGTAAAAACAGAAGAAATTAATTGGTCGAATGTGGGGGCAGGCTTGTTATAGTTAAGGTAAGTTTTACAAATAGATGACAACTTGTTGAAGGCCAAGTAAAATGCAAATTTCAAACATTTTGCTTCACAATATAAGACAATATTCCTAAACAGAACTATTTTTGATAGGGAAATCAAAACAATCCCCGAATAAAAGTACAGTTAATTAATGAAATATACTTTATTGAAATCAATATGAAAATTAGTTAAACCTAGAACGTCATAGCGTCTAGAAGTAGATAATATATCATTCAAATATTGAGCCCTCTGTGTTAAAGTAGAGCTGCCCGAGGCCGCGCCCTCCTATTGCACAAGAGGGAGAGATTGGTGCTCGCACCGAGGCCAGCGCAACCGACGATTGCGGGGTCTGCGGGCAATTTTTGTGCCTGCCCGGTGCACGCGCTCGGGGTCACATCTCATTCTCGTGGGATGAGTAAAAACACCGTGTTAAAGTAGAGTTGTTGTATATCCCTCTTTGGAGGGGGTGTACGCGCTCAGATACTTACCGATTACAGGGCTCTGTCTCTGTGCTGGTGGTATCATATGACTAGCTTGGACCGGCTCTGACCATTATGGACCAGCTATAAGTAGCTTGGACCAGCTAAGACCAGCGACCCGAGTGAAAACACTCGAGTCCCCACGTTAAAAACTGACCTTGTGTCACAACCTGACTCACTGAGGGGGGGGGGGGTCAAGTAAATAACCGTGTTAAAGTAGAGTTGAATCTATCTAACCTCAGAATTTGTGGGAATTGAACCCCAATTTCGCATTTTTTTAATAGATAATAGATAACTAGAATTTTTGGTAATCTTTTCCTATTAGATTCTTTCTTCAGTCAATACAGATCCACAGTTTATTGTTGAAATAAATAAATGCAAAATTCAAATTTTCAATGTTTCTCATGAAAATTTTTATTTTCAGATGTCTGACCGTCACTTACTCAAATATCAGATCATTGATTTATTTTCAATGTCATACACCTCCTTGGTAAATGTTTCTTCTGCTATACAATCACTTCGTTGTGGATTAATAATACTATATAGTTATCAAACTTAAGTCACGGACCTATACTACGTAACAAGAGTAAATAAATATTCTGAAATATATTTGTATTAAAAAAAAAAATCCTTGTATATTTTATAAGCATTTATGCATTTTATTTTCCATACTTTTATTATTTTTTTTAAACTTCTTTTTTGTTTTTGACGGCTTTAAAGCGAAATAAATATGATCGTTGGGACTGTTTCTCAATGGAAATCATTTAGTTGCATTGTTGTGCATCTAATTCTACTCTGGCAGGCTTGGTGACGTCCTTTCGTCGAGCTCGTGTATAGCCGTGTATCCAACGCTGTCTGTCAGCTCATCTCGATTAAACTGACAATATTGAAACTTTTAGTAAGAATCAGTGGTTTTATTAAAGCTTAATTTTATCACAATTTCAAAAGTATGGGACATCCAGTTAGGATCAAATTCACTAATTATTAGCAATGATTAACTAGACTACTCTGCTAACCTCGCGCCGAGGTGCCCTGGAATCAGACCTCCGGGGAATATAAATGAATAGTGCATGGGATTGTAACTCCAGTAGAGCACCTCCCAATTAATTATACGAGAATGGTCGTGATTTACCATGACGCCATTTGGGGGGGGGGGGGGGGGTCAAAGATGCATTTAACTAATTTTTTTTAGTAATATTTTAAGTAATTTTGCAATTGCATTAGTTGAAGTAATAAATAATTTTCATCACCTTCATGCTTCAAAAAATAATATTCAATCACATTTTATTCAATTATGTATTCACTGTTACTTACAATGACTTGTCACACTTTTGACAAACACTAGAATCTGATTTTCATTAGATAAATACCCCCCTTATCAAATCGTTTTGCAGCGATCGGTAAAGCTAATCGTTTGGTGCAAGGTCAGGCGAATACGACGGGTGAAATAGAACAGACTAAGTTCTAAATTTGTCTCCTGTCATACTCTTTCTGTATGCGGCCTTGCGTTGTCATAGAAGACAACAACAGTTTTCCAACTGACGATCGCGTGGTACTTTTAGACCAAATTTTTATGGACATGTTGCAACTGCTGGATTTATAGATGTGTATTTAGGGTTCCGTTGCATCTTAAGAACTAAAATCCCACCTCACGCATAACATTACCTTTCTTCCATGGAGCTCAGCTTTTGAGATCGGTTGTGGAGAGTTACACTTGAACATTTTCCGATGCTAGCGAACTCCAAATGTATTAGCTGTCGCGTATGTTTAGTAGTTACGATGATACATTCGTCATTACAATTGGTTCCACCCAAACGGAAATTACTTATGACTCAACCTCTGAGTGATTTATGACTAGTATTATCTATAACGTTTGTCGAATGTAAAAATGATGCATTTTAAAACATCTAAAAGAATGCCCACACAGAACAAACGGTGCGCCAGCAAGTTACTCTTTTTGCTTACTAATGAGGCATTGTGTTATGGTAACACGTTTCTTGGTCCCAGTTTACCATAACAACGGAATATTTCATTACTGAAAAGGGAAAGTTAGGTTGCGGGACAGATATATTGTTTACAATTAGTGCGTAGGGTTCGAAAATGCGCCTAACTTATTACATGTCAGTTTCTGATCACTTATTTTAGACAGCTAATTTAAATGTTGCATATTTTTTTTAAAAATGCCAATGACATGAGAAAACAGCTGAAGTGGGGTAAACAATTGATTCATCCTTTTAAGACACTGAGTCAAGACGAACAAGTTCATGACATAAAAGAAAGAAGTAGTGGATTCTATTTTTACGTAAAAGTTGACAAAAAGCGGGAGAGTGAGGCTATGAATGATATCGGTTATCATTCATTGTTACAGACAACAAAACTGTTGCAGTGCTAACGTTAAATGTTACTCCTTTTCTCTTTCTCTCTCCATTGCTAGTTTGCTGGCTTCGTTCGTACTGTCTACCTGTTTCTCAATGAAAACCTTTAGTTGCAGTGTCACGATTTTAACTCGACTCTCAGCCGTGTGTGTATAGCTGTGTATCCAAAACTGTCTGTCTTCTCACTCGGATATTTACTACTTTTCGCGCCTAAATTGACAACACTGAAACAAATCAGAGGTTTTTTGTTTTGTTTTCAATGAAATGACATTTTCATTAACCCTTCATATTCTATGAAATAAGTTTTCTATGATAATCCAAAAATTAACGCTAGCGATGAATACGTAATTGTAACTGAGCAACCTTGTGAACTCAATAGATAAGGAATATCACTTGGTCAGTTTCCTAACTGTTCAATTAATTTTATTTATTTTTATTACTTTTTAATCATTCTTCTTTTTCCTTTTTTTTTTTCTTTTAGCCATATTTCAGCGTTCTCTAGATTTTATGATAAAAGGTTATATATATATATATATATATATATATCTTTTCTTTCGCGCTGTAGTATCATTATTTGCATGTTCACGCTCGGTATACATACACTGGTTATAGCTAGGAATCGAATGACAAGTTTCTGAAAAAAATCTTCAATACTTTCTTTACCATTCTTGCCAACACCCAGCACTATCGTAGTCTCGACAATCTCCAGTTTCTTCGAATCTTCGATTTGCTTCGTCTCTTGCCTCTCTGCGATTGTTCCGAGTACGTCATTTATTATGGGCACGACCTTATTCTTTGTGCCAGTTTCTTCCATTACGGGATAATTCCAGATATTCTCATCAGTTTCTTCTATTTTTTACTGTATTTTCACAAAATCTAAATTGTTATTTTCCAATTCCTTTTTAAATGTTACCGCTCGAACTCTTAATTTATAATAAATATTTGGACTTCATTAAAAAAATTTTTTTTCCTTTTATAGTAGTTAAATAAGGAATTTAATAAAATAACTTATCGCTAAAACTGAGTTCATTTTTAAAATGTTACTGAAATGAAAATATTTTCTCTGGGACTTTTTCCCTACCTATAAGCCAAAGTTACGCCTTTTCGTATATATATATATATATATATATTCTACTCCAGCAAAACCAATTTAAAGTAAGCTTGGTAAGAAAAATACTTATCTCACATGACTTTTTATTGAAAACCTATCACCCTCTAAGCAAGGAAAGCTCTTTAGAGAATTGTCTCTACTAAATGCTTCCTGACCAGGGTACACCTTGCTTAACTTCAGTATGGCTTTCAGCTAATGCAAAATAATTTTAAAACATTTTGGAATGCTCTTGCTTAACCAAACCAACGTATAAAATTATTTAAACAGTTTTGGGAACATTTATCAAATTACACAAATAAGCGAAAGCAGACGACAGTTTAAACCAAAATAATAATAAAAAAAATTTTTTTTAAAGAAAAGAAAGAAAAAACACACAACTCCAGATTGTTGCTATCGGTTTTCAGTTTTAAAGGCAGTCAACCAAGTAAGATATTAATCTTAGAGTAAGAAAGTACGTATTACCTGGACCCTTTAACGGCGTAGATATACGCAGAAGGGATGCCTACCGTTGCTAGCAATGATTTAGTGTATTCGATCATCACGGGGCGCCTCACTCTTGTCGGTTTGTACCAGACTAGTTAAACTTAATAAATGTGTGTTCGTGTACACAAATAAACCTCTCGGGCTTCAAATTCATAGAAATAAGTATTTTCTATTAAGTTGAATTTTATAGTAATTAAAAAAAAGTATGAAGTTGAAACAGGTTTCTTGTATTTCACTCACATCAACTATACAGTTACTTACTCTGGGGTGCCAAATAAAATTGGGGGTCGATTAATATGGGTGTGGTTAGAACATGTGATCAACAGTGAGGGTAATAAATGGGGGTTGGAAAAATTCAAAAAATCCCCAAAATGAGGTGGGTGGGAAATGATATTAAAATGTCCTTCAAACTATAGCAAAACCTGGAAGAAAATAAAACTAAATAAATGCCCAATGTCTTTAAAAAACAAAGACATGTGCATGAAGTTATAATGTTGCAATATTAAATAAATTTCCAGTGAAAAGGTTGAAAATTAATAAGCGAAGGGATCCTAATATAGCCCGGGGATGGGAAAAATTAACAAGCGAGATAGGGACTTTCATTAAGCATCGGAAATTAAAGGAACGTTTTTGTATCGAATGTTCGTGTATCATGATAAGCAGAAAATTTCATTAAAAAATCCTATTTTGTTTTATTTCACAGTTTCCAGTATTTTAGCTACTGTGAATATTTCTCTTAAAGACCTTCATTACTTGAAAGATTGGCGCAACACAATCTTCCTAGTTTTTATTGACTTCTGTGCTGGACGAAATTAAATATTTGAAAGTATAACAGCTAATTAACTGTTTAGTAAGTAAGTCAATGTGGGATGAACCTAACCCCAACTTGATATTTTAATATCAAATGTAAATATTTGTGGTGTTATGCTATTACTATTTTTGTTATTACAGTGTAACCCGGATATAAGAGAGTTGTCGGGACCGGATAAGTCTCTTATATCCGGGTTTCTCTTATATCCGGGTTTGGTCCCAAATTAGAGCCTGTGTTAATAAAAAAAAAATTGACCAGAGAAAATCTCTCTTATATCCGGGTTACACTGTATATGTTATTATTAGTGTGTTATGTTATTAAAATAGTTCACTGGCTGCACAACTTTACCGGGAAACGGTGAGGATCGAACTCGCTATCTAAATGTTCAGCTTACTGACCATTATGATGCACCCTTGTTACTTGACTTAGTTTTGGTACAAGACGGCGAGGCTAAATTACTTAGTATGTGTTGAACTCTATTCAATAGTAATGGCCAACCAGACTAGTCTCGCTAACCTTTGCCCCCACGCTGAGATGCCTAAATATGCAACTAGTTTGTATACTTATCCGTAAGAGTAAGACAGATTCTAACTCTCCAGTTTGATGAGACTCTAGGACCTGGCATAGGTACGACTCGAAAAAATACTGAACGGAGTCTGGATTCTACACGTAGATACCGATATCCCTTTCACACTCACACCAGTTGAAAGTCAAACTTTTACTGCTTCCTGCCGTCCGCGATTAATGCTTTTGTTGGCATTCTCATGGAATGGAAAAAGGAATATTGCATATGGCCGACCTTGTGTCTGGTTCAAATCCGCCTTAGTATAAAACCCGATTTCTTAGCCCACCATTTTAGCAACATCGTTAATGGTCTGATGTTTTCCTTATTCGCAGATTTGTCGCCTGCTCTTATATTCGTTTAAGATGGAGGTTCCCTCTTATGCTTCAACATTCTGAGTCATTCGAGTCAAAATAACACGGAGACGTACATGCTGCGATGTGAGAACTTTAGCTCAAGTGCTGTCCCACAGCCTTTTTTCTTTTCCTTCTTCGATGTAAACAAATGAGGTGCCACCTTTTAAACTGGTGATAAAAAATATGAGGATTTGGTGTTGGTTTTGATAACACCCGATAGCCTCTCACCGAAATCTGTAAATGAATTTAGTACTCATAATGCACTAAATCCTCCTTGTGCACTATGAATTCTTTGCATATGTATCACGCATTTTTTATTCGCTTTCAATATTAATTTACAATCCATGAGGTTAACTCCCTCAGGTGATGATTCTAAATTGCGGATTTACTTCTAACGAGTATTTTTTTTTTAATCTATCATCATCAGAGCCGTTTCTATTTGAAAGCACACTACAATAGGATGTCTCATCTTCAGAATGGCTGCTCGTTTCCGAACATGCCCATCTGTTCGGGCCCTCTGGGTGTTTCTTTAACGCCCATGAAGCCAACCTAAGCTTTATACTGCAACTACTGAGTGAATCTTTGTTATAGTTCAAATATGTCTCACAAGAGCTTCATACGATTTTAAATTCAGAGTTGTCTTTCTCCTATACTGGTAGTCAACCACGGCTAGAAGAACTTCACTCTGTCCTTAGCTGGAGGTGGGGGAAGGAAGAAAAATTATCTACGAATTAAATTCTGAATTCTAGCATTAAACATGAACCAAAGTTTAAATAAAATTTACTTTTCAATTAATAAACACAAACTTTGCCGTCATTTTAAAAAGGTTTCATCAGGTTGCATTGATATCTATGATTCCCCACCCCTCGCTACTTATCGGCTTTAAAAGCGATATTATGGTAATTAGATGCTTAATTTGATTTTTTTTTTATTTATTTATTAAATATCTGCCTAATATTTGTTTACCAAAGACCAGATATTCCACCGGGGAGCTCCTCCCGCAGATTCTTCCAGAGGGATTGACAGAGGAGGAGAACGGTTTTTTCCCCACCGGAGTAGATACTGCGGTTATAGTATCTGTTCCTTATCGGAGGCCTTCTCTCCTGCCTTGCGTAACATCTGTTACTTAGCGGTGGTATGACTGGCTATGATAAGCTAAGACCAGCGACCCGAGTGGAAGCACTCGGGTCCCCACGTTAAAAACCGTCCTTGTGTCACAACTTGACTCGGTGGGGGTAAATCTCGAACAGATATTCCACCGAATGAATGGGTCGTGAATCTGATTAGATATGATAGTGTCGACCAACCTCAACCCATTCCCCCCTTTTAGGCCTTATGCCACAATTGTTGTATTTTATACACAATAAATTATGAACAGATATTCCACCGCATGCCTCTCCCCCCCCCCCACGCACAAACTCTTCACCCCCCCCCACACACACACACACACTCTTCACTCGATTCTCTACAATTGTAGCCCCGTGCCAGATCAGACTAAATTTCGTGAACATCCCCGACTATGGTTGTGTTTCAAAAGCGAGTCTAGTTCAATTAATATTGATATCAATGCAAATAGGGACAATTATTGGCACGGGCTGTGGAATCGGCGAACAGTTCAAATTTTGGTAGAGTCTGTTGCATTTACTGTCGCGCCAATGCCCTTGAAATAGGCAGGAATGCATTTCATCCACCCCATCTCGTCCTGATCTCGGCCCCGGGTTTTTCCAGGGCCTTGATCACGCTTTCTCGGTCTTTAGGCTATGATCACGGTGTAGTATCTGTTCGCAGATTACTAGCTGGACGATCGCCTTTAGGCTGGGATTGCACACTGATACAGGCCGGTCGCAGGGATTCGTCCCTGCGCTGGTAGTATCGCGGCTACGTCTAGCTATGACCAGCATGGACAAGCTATGACCAGCAAAGACCAGCGACCTGAGTGGAAACACTCGGGTCAAACCCCCTCCCTTCCCACGTTAAACCTCGACCTTGTGTCACAACCTGGCCCTGTGGGAGGTCAAGTAAATCCACATCTCGTCCTGGGTATGATGATAAACAACTATCCAGTAGCAAGGCCTCTGAGCAGGAAGCTTTGAGGAGCGTGGAACCAGCTCTTAATTTCTGGTGTTCCCAAGTCCACCCTGACCCGGGGTGGTAGCACCTGTTAGGGTCCCAACTATGGGCAAATAGTTAACCCCGAAACTGGGGTAAAAACACTATGAAAGTGTAAAAATAGGTTTTAATACCAGAAATACTTTTAAAAAATTATTACCAGCAATAAATTTTTGAAGAAAAAAAAAAAAAAAACTACTACCAACAATGTTTTTTAAAAAATAAATATTACTAGCAATACATTTTTGGAAAAAATTATTACCAATACAATACATTATTAACAATACATTTTTAAAGGAAAAATATTACCAGAAATAGATTTTTGATAAAACAAAATATTACCAGCAATAAAAATTGTCGGCATTAAATAACCCATTGAGGTTGATATTCCGCAAAAAACAAAAACAAAACCAAGTGAGTAATTTTTTTTTTTTAAATTACGAAAATAAAACCATCCAAGATTGTAAATTTTCTTAAAAGAAGTTGGATTGCACTCAAAAATATGAGTAATTGAAAAATGGTTCAAATATACATGCACACCTTTTTTCTTTTTTTTTACCAAACTATCACTATGAATCTATTTCAAAATTTTGTTGGCATTAAATGACCCACTAAGGTTGATATGCCATAAAACAACACAACCAACCACCCCATCCACATTAAGTGCTAAATGGTAGATGAATTTTGAGAATGCCATGAATTCGATATGTGAGTAACAAGAAAGTTTTAAGGAAAATAAAAACAAAAAGGACATTAAAGAAAGAGACGGTTAAAATTTCTTGGATACGTAATGAGGAATGAGTGCTTGGAGAAATTGACACGCATAGGACATATTGAAGGGAAAGAGAAAAGTAACGAGTAACCTGCCTAACGATTTTGTGTAAATGGATAGAACTAGTAAAATATATTGCTAACATCTGCAAGGGATATGAAGTTGTGGAGGGACCTGATCGCCTACTTCCCGAAGGTACACAGCACATGGAAAATGATTTTTACCTCTCACCCATTGGTTATTTTCTTTTGATTCTCAACTCTTACTCTATCGTAAATGTAATTCAGTTTGATTTTCTGTGAAAATCCAATTTTATTAACTTTCTCTCTTTATGAAAAAAAAGAAATCCAAAAAAAAAAAAATTAGAAAATCTCCCATATCCAGAGAACTTAAATGTCCCCAGTATTAATGGGAAAACGCCCGCCTGACATTTAATCCGAGCGTTTGGTCACGGACTAGAAAGCAATAAAATTGCAAGGAGTTCCAATCCCAAGAGTGACCAAATCATTTGGCATCTATTTATACGCGAGTAAAATAATCCCGTATTTAAGGGCTGAGATTAACGTAAGAAATTCTGCAAAATTTATCCGAATCCAGTTCATCTGTAATTAAAAAGAAATATAGAGGAAAGATGAGTTCATTTGAAAAAATAATTTTAGCCATTTCATAAGTATTTTCGCCCTGTTCAAGTTTCTTTTTTTTTTAATAAATAAAAATAAATTCCTCAATTTTCTTCACGTGAAATTTAAGCAAATACAATTAATGTATGTCTTTGCTACAATTGTTGAGTTGTTACGTTGTCGGAGCTGGTACTTATGGAGTCGAAAGTCTGGCAGTATTTACAATTTCTCTGGTTGAGGAATCGCTACGATATGTTTTCTTCGAAAAGACAAAAAAAATCTTCAGAATATCACTTTTAGTTTTAGAGTTATAAGTAACGACGAGAAAAAAGTTGCACGAAAAACACCATGAATTGCAAAATGTAACCCTTTCTTGTATACTTCTTGGAATAATGAAACGAACAAAAATTTGCAACAGCGTTTGTTTTAGTGCGTCAACCGAAATACAGTTTTTAAAAATATTATACAGTAATGAGAGGAAAAGCGTCGTTTGTAGGGAAAGAAAAATTGGTCGGTTTGTTCTTATATACATGTTTTTGGATTTTTTTTTACCACTACAATATCGTAGGGCTTACAGCCACATTACGTTGAAACATTTAGATTCTGTATGATCACTGAAGTTAAGCAACGTCGAGCCTGGTCAGTATCTGGGTGACCGTTTGGAAATAACAGATGCTGCAAGCTTGGATGTGCGGGTGGTGTAATCAGAGAGTCGATTTCCAATTCCAGTTGGCTTCGGTGTATTCACTTACGTGCAAATACCCTTGAGAACGTTATGAATCCACCTCTTCTCCTTCAGTTATGGGTTAATTAGTAAAATTTGTATCACTAAATCATTATGATGTCCAAAAGAAATTTCTACAATGTAAAAATATTTTATGGCTTTAAGTAACCTTTAAAGAGTTAAGCTGTATAAAGCGAATCAATCAATCAAAATCAAGACTGGTGCAAGGGTCTCGTGCCCTCCCCTCGAATCTATGATACATTCATATAAGATACAAATTTTATTCGAACCTAATTATGTACAATAATGGATCATATGCAATATAGGGGAACAACTCAACAAGAAAAATGGAAAAATAAATACAAATGTATCTAAATACAAATTAGAGACATGTCATAATAGATCATTCCATCTTAAATAAATCAACAATGTTCTTGCAGAGATCTTTAATATCAGCTTGAGTTTTTTTTTCTTAAGAAATTGAATAATTTTAACATATTCAATATTATGGGATAAAAAATAGTAAATGTTATTTATTGTTTTTCGAGACTTGACATGGGTGAAACAAATTCACGGATTTGGACGAAAAACAAAAAGCCCCCCCCCCCATGTCGTCAAAATCCACGAGAGTTTTTAATTCTTTAAGAGTTAGATGTGCTTAGTTTACTTTTGTAATGTATATATGTAGGTAGAAAAAAATATTGATAAGATAACGAAGGTCACAAGGCACTGTCCAGGGCCCCCAATCCGTTCGGCGGAGTACACACCGGCCTTGATCAATATACAATGATTTCCCCTTGTTTCTGTTTATGTGTAGTATAGGGTCATTTTATCTGTTAATTAACCTCACATGGGCCAGATGAAATTGTGTGAACTACATTTCGAAACATTCCTCTCCACACGTAAAGTCTCGACGCTTCATCTTTCAATACGACTCAAACTAATAAGTTATACTCAGTTCAGTATATTTTGATGTTGATTTCAAATTCTTTTAGGCGTTTAAATACTAAACATATTCCATAAAATATTTGAATGACTCCATGCAAAGTCCAATGAAGGTTACAAACGTAGGTCATCTCACGTATGGCTAAGTTTAAAAGATCAAAGTAAATATGATTATAGGGATATTGTCTTCATCATATTTTTTTTAATCAGGGCGTTTCGGGCGTTGTACCCTCTGGCCTTCCACAGGTGTATATTGACCTGAATAATACAGGGAATTCTGAACTGGACACTTTTAATTTAATCTACGGTGGTAGACTGTTCGGTGCTACTATAGCGTGAGGTCTACCTCAATATGTCGTGTCCCTCCCCTCATGTGGCCATTAAGTCAGGTGAGGTCTAACATGTACAGTGTAACCCGGATGTAAGAGTTGTCGGGACCTGAGAATTCTCTTATATCCGGGGTTTGGTCTATTTTGTTTACATTAACACAGGCTCTAATTTGGGACCAGAGAAAATCTCTCTTATATCCGGGTTACACTGTATATTTATACAGTGTAACCCGGATATAAGATAAGATTTTCTCTGGTCCCAAATTAGAACCTGTGTTAATAAAACAAAATAGACCAAACCCGGATATAAGAGAATTCTTCTCCGGTCCCGACAACTCTCTTATATCCGGGTTACACTGTATCAGTCTCACATTTTTCTAAACGCCGTGAAACGGGAGGTAGACCTCATGTTATAGTAGCTGCACCAACTGTTCTCGTTCCACTGCCAATGTCTAATTTTCAAAAAAAAAAATCATTTTTTACTTAAAAAGTAACGTAGTATATTATGCTTGTAGATGAAATAAAAAAAAATCGTAGTTTTATTTGCCTAGAGCAAAAACATTCGAGCTTGAAATGAATATTCTGCTCATTAAATTTCTTTTTTTGTTGTTGATGTCTTATCGCTGATTTTTCTTTACAAGTGCATGAATAAAAAGTGGAAGCATTTAAGAATAAGATCAATATCCGGCATTTAACATAAACTTTACCTCGAAAATGTTCACCAATAATTTAATGATTTCGATCGACTTTTTGAGAGTATTTATCTCAGTGCCTATTCAAAACAACAATTCCATTATAAATGATTTTATTTTTAGAGTATTTAGTAAAGCGAATCTAGAAACAAACAGCAACAGAGTAATAAATATTAAAATAGCTAACGACGTCTTATTAATTTTCTAAATTTAATTTGATATTGTCGAAATGAATAACGGTTGTTTTTTAGTTAGTTCATTCAGAAAAATGCTTGCATTTGACTTTTTTTCTCACACAAAAAAGTGGCGGTATTTATTAGTCTGGTAATGTCTCCAAATTCCGATGGTTCAACCAAGCTTCAGATCCTAAAGCGAATGAAACAAACCGAAAAATGACGAGTATATACGATTAGAGACCGATTCGGAATTTATTAAAATAAAAAAAGGCATTAATTAATGAAAAGACCAATTTCTGCGAAATTTCGAGTCACTCGGGGCTTGTTCTTGTCTTTGGGCAAAACAGGATACAAAATTGATGCTGATTTGCTTGAATCGTCGGATATTCTAACTACAGAGCAGCACGTATCTATTGCACTAAAAGGGGAGGGTCATAGGTCACCCTAGCATCTTTGCAGTAAAGAACTGAACAATTTTTACCTCTATACGCACGCGCCAACATTTTTAGTTTTTGCCATATTTGCCTTCGTTGGGAGAAGAAAGTAGATATATCTATTTAAATCTAACTTTGCGATTCATTTTCATTACATTATTATTTGAAGTGAAGTTAACCCCAAGGGATCTTTCTCGCAAGCAGTACCTCTTCTATTGGGATGTGGTCTACGACTGGTCTTTGAAGCGTCCCTAAAACGGACTAGGTCTATTTTGGCCTTTTCTTCCTTGTACGCATGAGACTCCCATTTTTTTGACGCTGCCTTGAGTCACATACCGTGCCGTTCGATTAAGCGATTATTAGATACAGTGAAAATTAAAATTAAACTGCAATTTAAACAGAAACTTATCGAACTATGAGTTCACGTTTGTTTATTTATTCAATGTCAATTTTTTTTCTCTCTTGGTCTTTCGATTACCAATCTCTTCTAACATTGTTGTGTCGATAGATTTTCTTCATAGGTTTCTTTTTTTATTCAGCAAATTGCGATCTAAATGGTTGACACTGTGACACAACACAAAGAGGACTTGACTTTCCCCAATTCCTCTGCACGTGCGACTAAAAATGCATCTGTTAAGCTAGGATTGTCCAAACACTTAGACAGTTTCCTGCAAGCTGATCTATAGCATTTATTTATCTTCGTTTATACTACTTATCCGTTACCGACTGGAAATACATTTCCTAACAATTGTGCGGGAAAACGGAACCAGATGAAAACTTAAAAGTAGTTTTTTCCGCTTGGTGGATGCGTTATCAAAAAAAAAAATTTCTTTGTTTGTTGAATAGGCTTCTTAGTCACAATTTTTCTTCTGTTTTTTTTTTTTTTTTTTTCTTCCTCTTTTGCCATCTCGAAAATAAAATTTATCATGGATTTTGAGACAATAAAAGTACGTAAAGTACTAATATTTTTGTGTAGGCGTTTTTTGTTTTGTTTTTGCTTTGTTTTTTCAATTTGAATTAAATGATTTCTTTCTTTTTTAGGATCTTACAAAAATTGCCTGCGCTCGCTTTTAAAGGTAAGCAAGATAATACTAAACAAGTCAATTGAAAACTGTTCCACGTAATCACCCGGTTATTGATTATTTAAAAAGTAAAAACTCTTTTCCACGCGATAAATTCAGCAAATGAAATAATATTTGATTTTTGTTACTTGGAAAAAATAGTGACATGACAGTGACACTATACTGCAGTACACACAAATCACGCATACAATCTACATTTTTTTTTTTTTTTTTTTAATAATGTGATTCAGATCGTAATTTTTTAAAATTTTGTGCAGAATAATTTATCATCCTTTATTTCTTTCTATAAAGATTACTGTAAAATAAAGTTTTAAGAAAAAAAAAAATTTTATTTGAAAAAAAAAAATACTTTCAGCTTTTGGCGATAAGTCAATGAACGGTTAAAAAATATTAATAAAAAAAATTATTAATTAATAGAAGTTAATTTTCAATTTTCATGATTGGGAAAAATGGGTATGACATTTGAAATCTGACAATTCTAAAATCCTTAATAAATTGAATGTGGCCAATGTTGTGGTTTTTCCTTATTTTTATAAGAGCCCTGTAAATGAGTGGTCTTGGCGGGTGAATCAAAAGACGTCATCTTCGTTCATTCATTGAGAACAACAACCTCGGCGGACAGATGACCTATTGTTGCACAGTTTGTCTAACTTTTCATTCAACAATATAATATATCCGTATTTCCTTTCATGAAGAGAGTGTCCATTTAAGTTGTTTAAATTTCAACGAAAACTCCAGCGGACAAGAAATTATTGCTTCATCACACATAGTATGCCTTTTTAATTATTTTACTTTGTTTATTTATCTTTGCATTTTTTATTCTAACACAACTTTTTTTAAATTAATTTTTGCATGAAATTTTAAACCTTTGTTTTTGTGGTCGTCTAAGAAAATTTAATTGCGGAAATTAATAATAGCAGATTTTTTTTTTCCAGTTTGTTAAAATAATGTAAGTTATTCTTAATTTGCATAACGTGACTTTTCACTTTTTTTTTATAATTTTTAATTCGGGTTGAATGATTTTTTTTTTATTTATTATTTTAGGGTTACACATTCTAGTCGTTCATTTTTTTTTAAAAATGAATTGTCCATAAGAAAATTTAAATTTATTCCAGACAAAATAAACACTAAATAAAATGTTAAAAAAAACAAAAACATTCAAATTTTGTTATTTATAAACTAAGCATGAAATGAAGGGTTGTTTTTTCTTCTTTTTTTTAAACTGAAAAAAAAATGCCTTTTGCAAAACTTATAAAATCAGAAAAATCTTGACCTCAAAATTTAGTACTTGGGTTCCTTTATTTCAACATAATTTTCCAAAGTTAGGGAAAATTAAATTTAATTTGTATATATCGCGCACACCTGTTTTTATTTTGTTTCGTTTCTTGAGAGGGGATTTATTGTCTTGTTTTACTTACAATATAGAACTTTTTCTTCTGTCCTCATTTTAAAATTTTTCTAAAGATGTCATTTTTGCTGTTAATTGCTATCTGACTATTTAAAACTAGAGAAAGTCTTGGCATTATTATCCAATGAAAAATTTATCGCACACTTTAAAAAAAAAAAAAAAAATTTTCTATTTAATTTAACGTAAGTTAACAAATACGTTTTAGGGTCTTTCTTTTTTTCTATTATTTATTAGTTGAATTAAGAATTTAATTTCCGAAAGTAGTGTTAATATAATTTTACATCTTAAATCATGCTCATAAATGGTAGGAATTTAGGGTCGGATCAAGGTTTTTTTTTGTTTGTTTTATTTTTTAAAGCCTGCATTTTTAGAGAAAAGGTTTTCGTGACCATAAAACAAGGGAGTCGGGAGTTCATATTTTATTCTAAATATCGAATTGTCCTCGTTAAGTCAAGTAAATAAAAACAAGAATTACAGTAAAACCCTTCGACATAAAAAAGAATTTACTTTTTTCATAAAATTTCTGGTATAAATGTGCATAAACTATCTTCTTACCCTTGTCAGAAACGATATTGCCAGAACTTTAAAATTTTCCACCTTTGGGACCAACAGACCTAGAAACTGTTTTATCCGAACGACTGCTCGAATCGAATGTGGCACAAGACAGTTTAGGACTTAGGAGTCACAGAATTCCAAAATAATTCAACTGTTTCAGTTTCCGCATTATCTTTGGATTCACAGCATCTCAGCGAACTTAACCGTGACCACCGAGATCGGAGGTCACGACTTAACCCTAGGCACTTTTTGAGGGACGGTCCCCAGAAGTTTAGTAACAATAAACTTACATAACCCTTTTTTAAAGTTGGCTTTATCCAATACTTAAAAAAAACTAAAATGTTTTTTTACTAAACTTTTACTTTTTTTTAGTTTAAAATTAAGTCTTCAATAAGAAGACTAACTTGGAATTGTCAGCAGTAAAGAAAGCTGTATTACACTAGTATTAAAGTGGGAAAGAAAGACCAACCGCTTTAAAAAAAAAAAAAAACCTTTTATTCGAAAATCGACTTCTGATATCGTGGACATAACAAACCTCCATTTCGGTCATGACGTAGACTTCGGCAGTTTTTTTTTTATTTCTTTTTCATTAATTTCATAAGCCAACGGTTAAATAATAAATTTGAATGTTCAAATTCTTTTTCTTCACGCGTCACAGTGTACCATTTTGTTACGGAACTAGAAAAATATTCATAATTCCTGGGGAGAGTTTTTTTGTTGTTGAATACACTGCTGTAGACTTTTATCGCTCTTCCCTATACTGTCAATGTGTTAATCTCCATTCTTAGATTCTAATTGTATTGAAATACTAATTTAATCAACAAAGATAAGAATCTGTTTTCTCAGTATCAGTTTGGAAATGTGTAGATTTGAGAAGTCCAGGTGTGGTAAATAAATAAGCAGGAAAAAGGAAGCTCTTACTTCTGTTTTCTTTCGCACTTTTTGCCTATTTAATTAAAGTTGAAGCTATTTTTTTTTTTTTTTTTTAACAAGCTTCTTATTGAAAATTCTTTAACTTTTGCTTCAACAGCTACTTTTGGCGTGAACGTTGAGTTTGACTTGGAGAGCCAATAAGGGATGGTTGAATTTATAAAAAAAAATATGGCACTCTTGTTGGCTAGGTTTTTATTGAAGAGGGAAAAAAAAGTTGGCAGCTCTCTTGTTCAGTGTCCTATTACTTACACAGTATTAAAAAAAAAAAAAAATCCCACAAGAGAAAAACTTTACAAATATTTAAAAACATTATTCTGAAACCTTCAGCACACATACATAATTTCAATTTTCTTCAAATTACCTCAAACTGTGAAAGGTTTAAAATTTCTCAAAATTAGTTTTTCAATTCCTGTACTGTAAAATATTTAATCTCTTGCGCGTGTGTGTGTATACAGTGTAACCCGGATATAAGAGAGTTGTCGGGATCGGAGAAGTCGTCTCTTATATCCGGGTTACACTGTATATTTCTCACACACACACACACACACACATACACAAGAAATATTTTCATTAGAGATGTTGAAGGTAACATCAATCAACTAAGTGACAAACCTTTTACTACTTGTATTAATTCTATAATGCCATGTACCCTCAGGATGATCAGAAGTCCTTACAAATTCTTATCTGTGAATTAACAATTAACATACATTCTTTGAAAAGATGGTGGGGTGTTTTCCTGTTGTTGACTTTGTCATTCAGAACTTTTCTTTCTCTTAAACTGGTTGTCAACCAAATCTAGAGGGTCCAGTCTACCCTGTTACATCATATTTAAATCCTACCTGGGAGGAGAAGAGCCATATTCATGCCTTTCCCCAAATCATTTGTGTGAAAGTGAATGCAACCGCCTAATGTTGAATTTGAACTCTGATTTCACTTTTCATGTTGCGCTACCCACACATCTGTCTATAAAGCTATAGTAATTTAAGAAACAATTAGTAAACATTACTGTAAGCTGACAGTTTTGCAGGCACCTAATCAGGATCATATTTACTGCTCAGTAGTAATCATCTGCCAGCTGAACATTAATTTATAACAAAGTACTTGGTTATATTCTATGTTTAGCCTAGTTTGGCACAAGGTCAGAAGAAATCGGTCAGAATCACACTTAGTGCTTAATGACCAGTATGACTAATTTTATAACCATCAGACATGTTTTTTTTTTGTTTGTTTTCATACTTGGTTTTCTAATAAATTTAGAATTTAAAGACAAACTATTCTGCTCACAAGAGTTAATGACCATGAATAATAACCTTTGTTTTATAGTAATTGTTTGTATCTACTAATGTTCAGCATATACATGGACCAAGAGCCATTCAAGATAGATGATTACTAAAGGAGTTTGTTGTGTGAGCAGTAAGAATAAGTTTGAATAAATTACAACTGTTTAAGTTCTTGGAAGCACAGTGGAGTAATGGTTAGCAGCTTGGATTGAGGAATTGGAAAGCTGAGTTTGAATTACAGTTGAGTTCATTTACATGCTAACATCCTTGGGAAAGGTATGAATCCATCTCTTTCCCCCACTTCCCAGTTATGTGTAAAATAGTAGGAGGTACTGGGTCCTATAACCTTGGGTGGCAACCAGTCTAAGAGAAGGACAATTTTCAATTCAAATCCGTATGTAGCCCTGGCAGAGCACACACTATGCAGCTAATGAAGGATCGTAGATGTTATTTACAATGAGTCTATGATCCTGCCGTGTGTGTGTGTGCATGAAATCAACTTTGTGTCATCCTGGGTAAGACGATAAACTATGTCCAAAAGCAAGGCCTCTGATCAGGAGGTTTTGAGGAGTGTGGAGCCACCTATAAATTGCTGGTGTTCCCAGGTCCACTCTGAACTGGGGTGGTAGCACCTGTTAGGGTCCCAGCTATGGGTAAATAGTTAACCTCCCAAACTAGGGTCAAAACACTATGAAAGTGTAAAAATAGGTTTTAATACCAGCAATACTTTGTAAATAATTATTACCAGCAATAAAAAATCTTGTCGGCATTAAATAACCAATTGTGGTTGATATGCCGTAAAACAAACCAAACCAAGTTGTGTAAGTTCTTTCATAAACAATTGTGCTTGCTTTATTTGTGGCTTAAACATTTAACATTTATTCATTTTTATGAATATTCTATAATGTGGGTGTGTCAAAATGTTCTTGGCCTGACCAACAAGGAATTATCTAAAATCTTGATTAGTTAGATTTTGGGAGGTGGGTTGGACACATTTGCACCTCATCATCATCATCAGTCCCATGGTTAGGTGTGGTCATAGGAATGCTGAGCACCTGATTACATATCTTTGTTGAAAGCCGGTGAGGTATTTATTCATGTGCAGTGTATCTTGGGCAAGTAGACCTGGTGAAGCCCATCCCTCTCCAGGTCAAACCACAGTTAATTTCTTCCAACTTGAAGGCTGGTTTGCCTTCTTCACAGACACGTGGCCATTGATTCCTTCAGGGGAACCCTCCACCCTGTCCATTGACCTCCGTCTATTAAGGGTTTTGCCCAGCAATGCTGTCATCACCATAATTGATTGTATACATAGCTATAGAGCTTGGTCTACCCCATTTTCTTAGACAACTGTTGACCCCTACATGAAGGTTCATCTCCTCTTTGAAAGGGTTTTCTTTTTAAGAAGACCCAGAGACAACTGGTAGGAACCAGTTGTCTCTTGCCACCCTTCTCACTAGAAAAACCTGGTGGTGGAACTGATTTAGTCGCTGGGGACCCAACCTTATATTGAATTACATGGTTTCAATAGCAGCACTTGTAGACTAACCTGACATAAATCTAAGAGCAGACACAACCCAAATATGTAGTTTTCTGTGTGTAATAAATATTTCATCAAAATGTTTTTATTTTGATTTTAATTTAATTTAAAAATTATATTTATGCATATTCTCCTTAAGAACAGACAAGGAATATTTTATGAGTTTTTATTTAATTTTTCTTGTATCTTTTCAATTTAATCCAGATTCTTAACTCCTCTCTACCTATTCCTATATATATATCCATTCATCAGCAGTCCTAGGTGTGGTAATATGGTTGCTGAGCAGCTGACCACTTCCCTCCATATATCGAGATTGAAAGCCAGTGAGGTATTCATTTATGTGTAGCATGACTTAGGCAAGTAGACCTGGCTGAGCCCATCCCTCTTCAGGTTAGACCACAGATAATGTCCTCCAACTTGAAGGGTCACCTTGATCACAGACACTTGGCTATCGATGCCATCATTCACTGCCATATAGGAGGACTGTTATTACATAACAGTTCAGTACTCTTTTTTTCTTTTTTTTTTCTTTCTAAAAATATTTTCCTGTTTCTTAATACTTTACTTAGCTTTTGGAAGCCATCTTTCGCTATCCAAATGTGCTTTCGAATTTCAGTGTTGCACTGTATTTACAATATGCAAATCAAAGTAATGTAATGATATAGAGCTGATATTCAAATTTGTTTATTACTTTTACCATTCAGTATTGTCTTGGGTACGATGATAAACTACATCTGGCAGCAAGGCTTCTAATCAAGAAATTGGAGGCCCTGAGGAACATGGAACCACCTTAATTGCTGCTGTTCCCAGGTTCACCATGACCCGGGATGGTAGCACCTGTTAGGGTCCCGGCTATAGGCAAATAGTGAACCAGCAAACTGGTCAAACACTATGAAAGAATAAAAATGCGTTTTCATAGTAAAAAGAAATTATCAGTAATACATTTTTGTACAGAAAATTACTAATACTCCCAAGAAAATTAAATTTCAGCATTAAATGACCCGTAAGGAATTGATGTGTTGCTAAACAAAGCATTCAGTACACGACTGTATAAACATTTAGAAATATTTGAGAAATGTTACAAATGCTGCAAAAGTTATGTAAAACAGGTCGATGAAAAATCTATTGCACATTTCTACTTGAAATAGCAGTCAGGTATGATCCCTCTCTTAGCGACCAGGTCTTGTTAGATAGAATCTAGGTGAGGAATGGCTGTATTCTATAAATTGCCTTTTACACAAAAAACTCTGTTACATATTTTTAAACAAGAATACTTATCATTTTACCACAATATCACTCCAGTCAATGTCACTTGGCTTAACTCCCAACTTGACTCAAACCAGTTCTTTAAAAACAAAAATTACTCAACAAGTATGTCTACAACTTGTTACAGTCATTTTGCTCATCATGATAAATTCCCCTTTGGCCTTTTACCAGTCGTGAATATTTCATTATTCACTCAAGTCTACCTAGCTTGATTAAGTATTCCTTCACATATGACAACTTGGGCTCAGATCCAACTGAACTTGATTATTAAAAAAATGTTAACAAATTGGATACTCTTAAATTGATTGAGAATTTTGTTTAAGTTTGTATTGACAATTGAAAGGTTTTTGGTATTACAGTAGAAATGAAAATTCTCTAAGAGAACTTGGGTCGATTCCTGGCTTCTTTTTCTCGTCTCATTCATTTTCATAAAAATAATTTTTTGTGTTCAGGACAACTTTTCTTTATTAGCTTAATTAAACCACATTGTTTTCAAGTTGTTTAAAAAATGTAATTAGAAAATGTAGCTTTATTCATAGTATTATGATCAATTTTTAGTGCATAATTTATATTGCATATGACTTGCTGTATACGTACGTTCTACATTCATCAGCTTTTTTCATTCCCCTCCATTCTTTTCCTTTATTTCTCCTAATTCTTCTTTTCTTTTCTTTTCTTTTTTCTCCTCCGTTTTTCTTTTCTTTTTCTTTTTTCTTTTTTCTCCTCCGTTTTTCCTTTTTTTTTTTTTTTTTTTTTTTTTTTTTTTTCTTTTTCCACACAACTTTATTTTACCATAAAAGTTCACCTTTTGCAAATTTGGAATTACATTTTGTTTTTCAATAAGTTCCTACTCTTTGTTCTTTGACATTTGAATTTATTATTTCGAAAAGATTAATTTCAGATGTGAATTTTCAAATTATTTTCAAATTATTTTGTTTAATTTCATGTAAATTTTGATGTTTTAGTACACATGTACTGAAATTTTAATAGATATTACTATGGTACTAAACCCCATAGCTTCATGGATTTTGGTATTGGGTACTAGGGACCCTCAGGATCCATACGGAATCCAGTTTATCTGAAAAATTCAGTAATTTAAAAGTTAGAGGAACAAGTACACATTAATCTTCCAAACCATTTCTCTCAATTATTTACGTAAATATATTACGGTCTTATCGATACCAAATTTATCTGATAACCAATTAGGACTCCATAGCAAGGAAAACATCTTGTAAGGAAAAAAAAAAAAATTTCCTCTCTTATTTTTTAGTTATGTATATCATTTGATAAAGATAAATTTATTAAGAGGGTAATAATCTTTTGGCATTTGAGATGACTCTTGATAATTTGCTGTTTACATACATGCCTACTTCCTCCTTTTAGTTTTATCAGTGCTCTCAGGCTAGGACGCTTGAAAATGAAGTCTCCTGCTTGAACAAGCCAAGCTGATAAGGGGAGAGAACTGAGCTGTGAAGTGTTTAACCTCTTAGTTGGACCACTTACTCTTCCAACTCTTGCATTAAGTGCAAAGGGATGGGGGCACCACCTATAGATGTAAGGTGATAAGGAAGCCAGTTGTTGTGACATCACCCTGACGGGCTGAATATATTCTTACTCATAAAAGATCTCTTAATTCTCTTTCCCCATTCCCCTCAACAAATGACACCTGTTAACCTCAGTTTGTGATTCATCTTGGTAAGACCTATCTAACATGTAAGAGGTGTTTAATGATGCATTTGCCTTTCTTTTTTTTCTGAAACTAGAGTATATCTTGTACCAAATATGTACTTTCTAGTTTGTTTTTCTCGGTTGCTTTGACAGTTTGCATATTTTAACATTTAGCCCCCTGCATCTTTTATAAATATTACTTCCCCTTTTACTGTATATGGAATCCCCCCCAAAATATAATCTTTTATATATCAGTTCTATATCTATTTGAAATTGCAGCAGCCTTGCTCTCAATTTAAGACTAGATTATTTTAGGTGTTGCCATAGAAGGATATGACTACACAACCAAGAAATTCAAATTCAACTAACATTTTGCTTGGTGAAAATAATCACCTTCAGAGTGGTAACGATTAACTAACATAAAAATTGAAGTCCTTTCCTATTTTATCAAACCATGTAACCATGAAGATAAAGACTAGAATTAATATTCTAGACTGCAATTCAATTGCTTTCATGAAGATTTTTCATATATATATATATATATATATATATATATATATAATTTCACCTCAAGCAAAGAAACAAAGCCACTAAGACATAAGTAGTGACTAAGAATGAGAGAATATGGGGGGAAAAAACATTAAGAAGCGAGAACAATAAAGGGTCAGGAATTAAACTAAAGATAACAATTGACATTGCATTTAAATTTTTGAAGAACAAAATTAATTTGGAAACCAGAAGTCTGAAGAGAGTTCCACATGTGAAAAGTGTTAGAGAAGTGACTTAGCACAGAACTTACGACTACATCCCAGCCATTTCAATTGTAAAATGGTGAGACCTTGCTGCTAATCTGGTACTGCGCTTAAATTAATAAAGTCTGGGTACTCTATAGAAAAAGTTATCAGAACAATTACCATGAAAGTATTTATAGAAAAGGAACAGGGAAGTTACATTACGACAGTGGGGAAGTGATTGAAGTCAAATTGCCGGGTCAGGACCAATAACATTGCAGATTCTTCTTTGGATTTTATCAAGAATCTCGAAATACATAGCTGAAGCACCAGACCATATGTGGTAGCCATATTCAATGCCTGGGAAACTTATAAATGTGTAAGATAGATTCTGGAGAGAAAAATTGTCTACCATGACACAGTGAACCAACTTTCCTAGCAATTGATTCAATATGATCTTTCCACTTCCTTTTTGCAGAAAACATTTGCCTGAGAAAGCGCAATGGGTCACTCTCCTGGAGGTTAGCATATTAAAATATTGTATTCCTAATGTTTTTTTCCAAAGAACTTGGATCACTTTTTTCTTTTTCGTCCTGGGTATGATGATAAACTACGTCCAACAGCAAGGCCTCTGATCAGAAGGTTTTGAGGAGTGTGGAACCACCTATAAATTGCTGGTGTTCCCAGGTCCACCCTGACCCAGGGTGGTAGCACCTGGTAGGGTCCCATCTATGGGAAAATAGTTAACCCCTGAAACTGGGGTTAAAACACTATGAAAGTGTAAAAATAGGTTTTAATATCAAATACTTTTTTGTAAAAAAATTATTACCAGAAATACATTATTACTATTAATTACTTTTTGGGGGAAACAAATTACCAGCAATAAAAAAAATTGTTGGCATTAAATAATCCATTTGAGGTTGATATACCACAAAACAAAACAAACAAATCTTTTTTTTTTCTTTTTTTTCTAGAAATTAAGGATTCTTCTAGTATTGCTAGATTGAAAAATTAATGAAGTTTTTCTATTTATTAACACTGTTCACCCAATCTAAAGCCCAAGAGCCACTCAAGGTAGAGGATTACTGTGTGGTATTGTATGAGCATAGAAGGCAAGATAGTGGTTAACCTTAGACATGAAGAGGTCAAGATTGTAGTGATTGGGGTTAATCCTGCCATGAGTCTGTTCCATACGGCAGCAGTTCTTGGGAAGGAACTGTCTGAGTGAGACTTACTTCTTACTATTGCAGTCAGAAGGGAATGGGGATGATTCACACTTGTGGACATGTCAGGGTTGGTGGGACCCAGAAATGTAGCACGTCGGAACACATGCAATGGAAGTAATGATAGAGCAGCAGGAGACATGCAAGATTTTGTCTGTGTGAAAGGTAGAAAGAAAATAATTCATCAACCACTAGTTTGCATAGACATTTCTGAACTCTTATCAAGACAGGCAAGTAAGGACTGAAAAGCTCTTTCTCTTCCCCCACTTTTTTTTTTGTTCTCTTAAAAAAAAAAACACGGCTCTTAGAAAAACCTCCCATAAAGCATTGTTTCCATATATAATGTTTTTACATGTGTAACATCTTTTCACAGTACACAGATACACAACTGTGATCTTAGACGCAAGTACTGATCCTTCAGTATCTGTCTATTTTCATACACAGATGTACTCAAGGACACATTGTATAGTGGATAAAGGAGTTAGTTAGATCCAGTGACAGGACCCAAAGAGTGTGAGTTCAATACCTGGTTAAGGCAGTGGAGAACTTTCAGAAGGGAATTAACAGGAGATAACTGATAACTGACATCCATTAAACATGGCACGTGGAACTAGAACAGTCTACCCCAGTGAGCGAAATAAAGAGTTCAGTTCGACATTCCAACCACCTGAAGAAGGCCAGAGCGTACAACGGCTGAAACATAATAAATATGGCAACAAAGATGAGGACAATAGTCCAAATAATGTAAATAAAGCACTGACCCATATGTAAATAATTATATTCACCAGCTTATAGACATGATAGTTAATAAAAATCTCAAAGTTCTGTTGTGTTGTTATTACATTTCAGTTGATCTGTTTTCTCTACAGTTTTAATTTGAGGAAAATAAAAATATGTATACTTTAAAGTAGTAGATCTTGTGAAGCCATTGCTTGATTGTTCAATCATGACTGAATGGCCCACAAATGTAATTTTATCCCAAGGCTTAAAAGCTGTGAAACCATTTTTCCTTTCCAAGTTAAACAAATTAAAGTAATTTTGTAAGATAAAATGTACAGGTAAATTACCTTAAAATTGATAAAATTTGAAATAATTTCAGTTTGGAAATGAAGAAATATTCTTAGTGAGATCCAGTTGGCCTTAAAAATATCAAAATGAACTAAAAACTAAGTTTCAAATGATGGAAGAAAGAAGTGGGAAATAGGAGTAAAAAAGAGTATGGAATGATATAATCAGGTGCTGTAATCAGGATTATTACTAGTTAAGCCATATTAATTCCAAGCTTGAATTTCCAATGAGACATGAGTTTTATTATGTCTTTTGTTTAAATAACCCAAACTGAGGAAAGGGAGAAAACTGAGTTATAAAGTTGTATGGAGACTTTGTTCCTATTGAGAACTATAGAAAAAATGTCTGAAAGACAGCAGTTGAGACCATCTGTGCAATCTCATTTGGAATTAAGTATTTCTTTTCATAACATCATAGCAAAGGTATAAGAGGAGAAATAAATATCCTTTCTTGAAAAGAAACACTTTTTGAAGCTTTTGGACTGTTTCTATGTTTTAAGTTGTTATTTAAAAACACTTTCATCAATGACATCTCCCTAAATACCTAAGGAAACTCACTTTAAGTTTGTAATATTACCTTTTTGTTTTTTTTTATCTCTTGCTCAATTAATGTAAAGGCAACTAGGAGTGGTCCAATCTGGTTGGCCATTACTCTAGAGTGTTGAGTTTGATTTTTATACAGTGTAACCCGGATATAAGAGAAACCCGGATATAAGAGCGATTTTCTCTGGTCCCAAATTAGCGCCATACTTACCTAAACAAAATAGAGAAACCCAGATATAAGAGACTTCTTCTCCGGTCCCGACAACTCTCTTATATCCGGGTTACACTGTATCCCATTTCAAAAAGGGGGGGAAATAGTAAGAATCGATCAACCTAATCTAAAATAATTTGCAGCACTTTTCTTCTGCAGAAATGGCATTTTCAGGTGTCTCAGTTAATTAGTCTTGTCTGGTTGACCATTACTATTGAGTAGTGAGTTGGTTCCTTACCGGGTGCCCCCATACAAAATTTGATACTAAATAAACCCAAGGGTTTGACTTTGATGCGTCATAAAATCAATGAACCAATCCTAAGCAATTTATGTAAAATAAAAAATATAACTGTGATAATATCCTGTGTCATTTCCTCTATTTTAAAATAAAAATTCCCTTTCCAAGTTTATGGTGATGTCTTTATTCTGACACTGGGTGTAGAAATTAAAGCCTGAAAGTTTCTTGTTACTTTTCAGAGTCGCTGAATTAAGCCCAGGATTGTATGAATACTGAAAAGTTCAAACTTCTTTTGCTTTTATTGTATTGAACTTCTGACTTGTAACTGATCTAAACCTCTCACTTCCCTTGCCCATCATTAATGCTTCACTGCTTATAAGGCATATTTTCCTGGATGAATGCATTCTCTTCCCACAAGTATTTAAAAAAAATAATAATAATAAAATATCCCATAACCTGCTTGTTAGTTCAGATTGGGAGTTACCTGCCTGCAAAACTTAAGAATTTCTTTCTCCTCCTAAAAAGAAAATAGCACATAAAGCTTCTGCCTGGGAGAGGGTAAAATGGGGTTTAAGAAAAAATACTTTGTTTACCGTACTTCATATTGCAAATTACTTTTCTTTTTACAATAATTGAGAATTATTAATATTCATATATTTAACAGGAAAAAAAAATTAAAATTACTATTGTGAAAGTATTTTTACATCTTTATTTTATGAAACTTACATTGTCTGCTGTCAATTTGTGTGTGTACGTATAACTAATACATTTGAAGATGCTGTGAAATGTCAATTCCTAGCATTTGTGTCATAATTTAACTAACATTTCTTAGTCCTATTTCCAAATCAGCAACATAGCTCAAACTGGTTTCTTACCTATTTGTATTGTTTGAGGTGATTGTTTGTTTAATTTACTTTAGTTTGTACAGAAGAGCATCCTGATCAAAACCAAAATGGCGGCGCACATAAGAAATTGCCATCAGCGTCTTTATAGTCATTTATTTACTATTTACCAATAACAATTTCTTATACTCCCAAAGACAAACTCACTTTAAGTTTGTAATGGTACCTTTTTTGTTTTTTTATCTCTTGCTCAATTAAGGCACCTAGGGGTGGTCTAGTCTGGTTGGGCATTACTCTGGAGTGTTGAGTTTGATTTTTTGGTGTGTTTACATGTCAAGGTTTGTGCTACTTTCTCTCCTTTCTCAATTTTTTTTTTTTTCCCCTTAATCTGTCCATTTGCAGATTTTACATGAATAAGCATGGAAAGTGATAAAAACTTTCTTTTCTTAGGTCAAGCTTCATACATGAAAAAGTAAAAAAAACATTTGGTTGGGTGAGTTGTAGCATCTATCATTTCAAATAACAATATCTGAGTGTAAAAAAAAAAAAAAAATACATATTTGATTGACACGTGACAATTTTGATCAAGATGCTATAAAAAAAATCAAAATATAATTTCTAGAGAAATGGATTGGAATTAGTTATATATATATATATATATATATATACACACACACTAGGATCATCAGGTGTTATTTGCAATATGAAGCACAGAAAATATGGCTAGAATGGCTGATCTTGCTTAAGTGTTTAAAGTGAGGGGGGAAAAACATAGTTTTTGCTCACTGAAATGTCTTTTCCAGTGGCAACCATGATGAATGAGATTTCATTAGCTAAGGACTGAGGAAGGAAGCCTGTCCTCTCCCACTGGATTACTATTGTCCCAAGCTGTGTGGTAGAGAACAGGGTCAAGAATTGGGAAGTGTACCCAATGACCTTATTACTAAAAATTTCATTGGTGAAAGAAATTTTTTTTTTTTTTTTCCCCTCTCCCCTGTTGAGGAATTTTTCAGTGCATACCTGATTTTTTTTTTTCCTCTCCCCAATGGGGTTTGTTGGATGAAGTCCCTATATTTTGATAGCCTCCTCTGCTTTTCTCTTTATCTGGAGGTAAGCAGTGACTTATTGTTTTTATGTGCTCACTCAAATGACTTTTGGTGAGTTTACATGTCAAGGTTTGTTTCGCTTCTTTCTCAATTTTTTTTTTTCTTAATCTGTCCATTTGCAGATTTTACATGAATAAGCTTTTAGTTTTAGTTCAGTATGAAATAATGAGTTTTCTTTTTAGTAGAGACAGGGTTTTTCTAATTTTGCATTGAATCTAGCTAGGTGTTTCTTGTGCAATCCAAGCCTAGTATAGGGCCACTATATAGAATACCTAGTTTAAAAAAAAAAAATGAATTACCAATAGGCACCCTTAACTTTATTTGTCTTCAAATTATTATCCCCCCCCCCTTTTTTTTTTCAAGGGTCAGTTTTTACAATTCATTCTGTGGCATAATTGTTTATAAAATCTCCATTACCTTTTATTACAATATAGGCACTGCGATATACCCCACCCCATTTTCCCCCCATATTACTTATAAAGAGATGAAGCACTCCAGACCACTAATAGCATCCCATTTCTTATACAGTGTAACCCGGATATAAGAGATTTTCTCTTGTCCCAAATTAGAGCCCGTGTTAATGTATATAAAATAGACCAAACCCGGATATAAGAGAAACCCGGATATAAGAGACTTCTTCTCCGGTCCTGACAACTCTCTTATATTCGGGTTACACTGTAAAAGTTAATTAGTGGGGAGGATGTGGCTGGGGTCCAGTTTGCAATATAAATTCTTTCTTTAAAAAAAAGTTGATTTCCCTACATGAGTCAAAACAAAATATACTCATTACTACCTGATCTCTTAATTTAAGAAAAAAAAAATTTTTTTAAATTCTGAAATTGATAATCTGAAGTAAATTTTTTTTCTCCTCATGTATTGTGCATTACTAAGCACACACCAGAATACAATATTTAAAAAAAAAAAAAAAAAAACAATTTGTATGCACATTATTATTTTCACTAACATAGGGGAATCAATTTCAAATGAATTTTACATTAACTTCTTATAGTAAATATAAAAAAAACATCTTGCCAAAATTATTATTTCAAATCACTGTGCCTATTGTGTTGTACAACTTCACCTTTTTATTTTTTATATATACATGTAAGTAAAGTTTGTTTTATGAGGTGCTTATTTTCTCACGTAGCATTGTTATAAATATATGCTTTACTTAATCAAGCAGAAAGAGAAATTTAGTCAGAAAAATTGTGATTCAATCTTCCCAGCAGGTGTGAGAAGGGTTTGCATGTCTTGTAAGTTAACATTTGAAATCCTGGTCTGAAATGCCGGGCTGCTGGCACCAGTTTGATGGGTGCACCTAAGAACATTAGTTCAAACCAATCGATGCGTGATGTTGATTGTTCTACAAGCTTGTGTGCCATAAGAAAAAATGGCAGCAATATTGATTAATTTTGAAACTGCATTGGGTATATTTTTTGCTTGAGTAATCAAGGAATTTGGCAATTGTTGCATATAAAGAATTTTGCTTTTAAATGTTTTAAGGTAAAAAGATAAAATTTTAAATGTATTAGCAACTTGTTCTGTCCTATTTACTAAAGAGATATTCCGTTGTTGTAGTAACATGAAGACTGTTTACTTATTTGCATTGATAACAATGAAATATCTCATTACTAAGAAGGGGAAATCTTGCTGTTTGGTTTGTTTTGTGGAATATCAACCTCAATGGGTTATTTAATGACAAGATTTTTTATTACTTTTTTTTTTTTTTTTTTTTTTTTTTTCAAAAAAGTACTGCTGGTATTGCTGGTAATAATTTTTTAAAAAAATGTATTATTGATATCAAAACCTATTTTTACACTTTAATAGTGTTTTGACCTCAGTTTAAGGGTTAACTATTTGCTCATAGTTGTGACCCTAAGAGGTGGTTCCACGCTCCTCAAAACCTCCTGATCACAGGCCTTAATAATAGTTAATAAAAAAAAAAAAAAGACATTTAGCAAAGAGGACTGAAGTGCACACCCTAACTTTCCATACAGCACCCTGGATGACTTTGATTTTTGCAAGCTATTATCAGAGATTTTCTGTTATTTCAATTTTATCTATTTTCAAATATGGAGTTTTTACCTCTTACCAGGTTTTTTTTGGTGGTGGGGGTCTTTGTTTTTCTCTATAGAGCCTGCATTAATAAATTTTGCCAACCCAGCACTCTGGTCTGTTAAATGTTGGCCTTGTCTTACAAGTGTTTAGGGTTAATATTCATCTTTTTGAAACTTCAACAAAGGCAAATCATCTTGTGATCAATATGTAAATTTTTAATATCTGATTCTTATTTGTCTTTTTATCTGTAGAAAGTTTTCTCATTCTTTGTGCTGTTCATGTTCTTCATTTCTGTAGTCGTAAATCCAGTTATTAACATTTAGCATACTGTATCATTTATAAACATTACTTCCTGTATATGGAATCCCTTCAAAATATAGTTTTATATATTAGTTCTATATATTTGAAATTGCAGTAGCCGGGATCTCAATTTCAGTCAAAATTGTTTTAGGTGCTGCCATAGAAGGATATAGCTACACAAACAAGAAATTCAAATTTAACATTGGCGTGATTAACATTTTGCTAGTCACCTACAGAGTGGTAAAGGTTAATATCTATATTCATGAGAAAATACCTTCATTTAAATTATGCACATATAAATCTGTACAGAAATGTGTACAGATTGCCTGTTTACCGATAAATTCTTTGCAAATATAAAAAAACACCTGCGAATACAGAAGTGTTTTTTTTTTTTATTCATAAATTTAGCTAATTTATAAAGATATATCCTCACATCTGAATAATTGCTTGAATAATGTGCATACATAGCTTTTATAGGGGAGTTAAATTTATTTGCTTACACATACAGCATACTTGATGAGGACAAAAGGGTATAAACAAGAGAAACTTTGAAAAGATATCAAAGTAATATTTTTTATAAAGAAACTGATGGGTATGTTGTATTTTGTAGGTGGTTATGACTTGGGAGTGTCTTAATATATGCAAACATAAATTCATTGTTAGAAAATTGCTTATAATTTAATGTGTTCCATAAAATCTGTTTCTTTACAAGGTTCATTATGCAAAACTTTCGGTACTGTTTAATCTGAATGTTTTCGAGCCTTTAAATGGGCATTTAGAGCCTCGGCCATCCTTTTTGAAGTGAACCACAGGCAACATAAGAAAATTATGGGATGCCATGTGTAATTAACATCTTGTCACTAATGTTTGAATTTTAGACTTGTATCCACAGTATACGGTCAAATCACACTGAAAACAACAGTTCTTGATCAATAACCAAAGTCAAGTGGCATCGAGCCTGTTCACAATAAGTACTTAGATGGGGGGACCATTACGGAACATCAAGTACTGTAAGCCACTTCCTAAATTCAGAAATATATTTCAGCTTTAACTAACCCACAACGGGTTGATAAACCATAAAAAAGAATTAATCATCAGTATAGATATATCTACAATTTATAGGCATTTACTAAACTTTGTATGGCACAGGTACAGAGCACTCAGTTAGGAATGACCTCACTACAGCAGTAATAATTTGTCTTTACTTTGAACATTATAAAGTATAAGCTTTTTTTTTTTTTTTTTTTTTTTTTTTTTAATCTGACCCTACTTATTTAAACTTGTTTTACTAAATTATTAAAAGTATTATTCAATTATTTTTATTCTTTGGGTCCATTATATTCACTTACATGCTTTGGGAAAGGTATGAATCCTTCTTCTCTCGCCAGCTATGGGTAAATAGCAGGACAGACCGGGTTCTACAGCCTTGGGTGGCAACCGGTCTAGGAGAACATAATTCTGAATTCAAAACTGTATGTAGCCCTGGTGTAGCACATACTATACAACTACAAATTCGGAGTTGGAGCCCCTGAAGAAATCACTGATTTCAGCCTTGTTCTGGTAGTTCCTGTGACAATGCCAAACTGTAATGGCCTTGCGGTTCCTTTGGATCTATCAGCAACATGGAGAAGGGGAACATGCTGCATGAACAACATCGTCATCCATACCATCCTGCCCTTACAGATGGATGGGATCAAATTTATGGTCATTAATGATCGACAGTGGCCTATCTTTATTCCTCTAGCATCATATTATATTTAACTGTTTAGAGAGTATACCATAAGGTTAGTTAATAAGTTGGTCTTGGTTGTCTTATTTTACTAAAGTTTACTTAACACAAGGCTTCGAGAGCCACTCTGGATAGAGGGTTACTGAATAAAATGTGATATGAATGTAAGAGAAAGAAATGAAGATTCTGAAGAAAAGGAGGATAGATAACAATTGATAGTTGACTTGAAGAGGTTAAGATTGAAGTGTTCAAGAAAGCATTTATGTGGTAGTCTGCTCCACAAGACTGCAGTTCTTGGTGGGGAAAAGCTGTTTGAGTGTAACTTCCTTCTTTCGGTTGGAATACAGGGGAAATGAGTGATTTGATCCCATAGGCATAGCGTGGTGCGTCATAGCTGTAAAATATCTGAAATGGTGAAATTACAGAATGAAATGCTCATCTGTATATTTACCATGGAAATGGCTGTAGGCTTGCAATTTATTTTCATCTGGAAAAGGTGCTGCTAAGTGGAAAATAGGTTGTGCTCCTTAAACCATTTTCCCAGGCTGGAAAGTGAAAAGATATGACTATCTGTCTATATAGGTTGAGATCATAGACAAAGAACACGACTGGAAAATCCGTAAACTTAAGGAATCGGCGCACATGCTAGGCCACAAAAATCTCCTGAGCCAACCAAGCGTAGAAATGAATGCAATATGGGAACTAGTAATAAAGAGTGCCAAAGAAAAGCAATAATAACAACAAAAAATTGCAATATGAGCACAGGTAAAAACGGTTGCTGAAGACATTAGGTTTATAATACCCAAAAATTCAGACACAGATGTCCTCATGGCACAGTAGATAAAGGCGTTTGTTAAATCCAGTGACAGGACTCAAAGAGTGTGAGTTCAATACCTGGTTAAGGCAGTGAAGAACTTGGAGAGGAGAATTAACAGGAATTCACATTAAACGTGGAACTAGAACTGTCTATCTACCCCAGTAGAAATAAAGGGTTCAGTTCAACATTCCAACCACCTGAAGAAGGCATGAGCATGCAACGGCCGAAATGTTGTGAATATGGCAATAAAGATGAGGGCAACAGTTTGACCGATGTAAATAGTTACAATACCTCATCTCGGAAATATAGACAGAAATCATTACTAGTTTAGTGAATTTTCCCTTTGATCCTTTTACTTGGTCTAAGCTCAGATATGAAATCAGATTTTCATACAAAGCCACATTCCATTAAGTAATAGTTGTGTGGCAGGTTTGTTAACCATTATTTCAGGGCAATGGTTTTAGCTTGAGGATTGATCAATAAACATAACTATTAGTAGAATTTTGATCTGAATTTTCTCTGTATAATGTATTATTTATGTGTTTAATATTCACCATTGAATTAAATTAATTAACAAGGAAGATTATGTTGAAAAATATTTGCAGTGTAAAATATATGAACTTTTTTCTTTCTTTTTATCTATCATTAGGCATTGTATTTATGATGTACCTATAAAATGGGTGACATATCCAAATGATATTTTGTCAACAATTCTCAAGATATAATTTTCTTCCACAGTCTAATCTTTCCAAAAATTGTGTTTGATGTAATGTGAGATCACCATTTTTAATAAGCCTAAATCTCAGAAGTGCATAAGTACATAACATCCCCTCCCCACACACACATCTTTTCTCTTTCTTATTTCTTCTAGGCTAACCATACTTAACCGGTTTAAATAATTGATCAAAAATAAACATTTTATTGACATAGATAAAATTGCCACTTCTTTTTTCTTTTCATTTTCTATCTTTTTTCTTTCTTTTTTTTTTTTTTTTTTTCTTGTTTCTTTTTTTTAACAAGGCCTAGGTAAGTAGTATATTGCATGGTAGATGTAGTCATAATTGCTATTCTGATAGCCTGCAATGGAATTATCCAGAGAGGGAGAGAACATCACAACAAAACTAAGAGTGCTTACATCTAAAATAGTCTACTAAGATTTAGATTCTTATGATCATGAATCTTATGCTGTTGCTAGCGGTGAGAGGGAATTTAAAATTGTGGGGGGTGGATAGGTAAATAGATATTTACATCAGATAAGGCAGCTCTATAGATGAGACGAGATGTATCTGATTGAAAACTAGAATATACTGATAAAGACATCTTTTGTTTATAAAGAATTTATAAGCACTGAGAATTATTTTCTTTGCAATGTCTTTAAGTGAAAACAATTTTTTTTATTTTTTGTCTTTGTATGTATGTATGTATGTATGTATGTATATGCGTGTGTGTACACACACACACACTTGAAACACTTTTCTTGCAAAAAATTACATAACTACAATAGATAATTTAAAATTTTAAAATAACTATAACAATCTTTTTAAAAATCAGCTTCACAGCGGAATGCAGATTTTATTGCAGTTACAATAAGTTTGTCTTTGAAATTTACCCCTGAAGATGATCTTAGTAAATATCAAAAGTTCTTGGGTTAAAAAAAACAAAACAAACTATGGTGCCTTCCCTGATGAATTTCACATAAACATCAAGAAACTGACTAGACAACTGGAAAGGATTAGTATAAAAATAAGTAGACACAATATGATCATAACATTCAATGAAACATGTTTGCATGAAGAGAGATATAATATATATATATATATATATATATATATATAGGAGAAGGGTGAGAGAAAAAAAAAGATAAGTATTTGTTCCTTTTGTCTGTATATTTTCTCCAACACATTTTTTTCTTAATTCTTCAACATTCTTGATTACTCTCAAATTTGGTAACTTAACATGTCCCCCCCCCCCACCGTCCACATCTCTACAAGGTCTCAACCAAAAGTGCTTTGTTGCAAGTCAAAGGCTGAAGTGTTGGCGCCAGAAAACGGCAGCTGATGTCTTTGAGAAAGATAATAAATAATAATTTTTGCACCAATGAATGATGCTGTCAGCAATTTTAGGTAGTTTCATAAAAGCTCCCATCCCAGCATGGGGCTTGGGTATGAAGTGTTAGATTTTTATTTATGTTTCAAGTTTCTACTCTTTTAGGCAAACTGGCCTTAATACAGCCATGTTGGATATTTTGTGCTCATTTCAATCCTTACTTCTATGTGTCATAGTTGTCTTCCAGTCGTTATAGTAAGTCAGAAAATGTGACACTGAAATCCGAAGGTGCTTTTGAATAGTGAAAGATGCCTTCCAAAAGCTAAAGTTTTAAGACAGGAATATTTCATTAGAAACCAAACATAGAACTGCTATGTAACATCAATCATCCGATATAGCAGTGACTTCTAGACAATTTCCTCACAGATGAAAAGAAAATTGAAGTAAGAGAGATCTAGTTCTATAGTAAAATGCTGAGAATATCATGGGCATAATGTGAACAATGAGGAAGAAAAATGGTATCCAGTTGTGGGCAGGTGGATCAAAGTCCAGTCAGCCCTTACTGGATCACCAATGAAAGGAATATAATGTTGAAAGACTTGAAACCCTCTGATGATCCCAGATATAAAAAATCACTGATGACACCCCACTGTGCATTAGGAAGGCCTATTTTGAAAACTAATTTGTTTTCAAATTTCCGCTGTTTAAATTAATGATGGATATATTAGCACTAAGATAATATAAAAAATAAGCAATATTATTTAATTGGCTCCAGTTACTTTTATATCTGTGAATTTTATCTTAGAAAATTAATTTGCATAATAACGAACCTGTAATAAGTTGGCAAGTTTTTAAAACTTGGGACATTTGTGTCTCCTTCAGTGATTATTGAAATCTCAGGTAATGCTTTACAAGATCCACTACAGCATACACGTTTTTTCTTTCTCCAAAGTAAGGTCCTATTAGAATTCTGCTTGTCTCTCTCCCTTATAATAATTATGTACTGCCAATAACTCATAAATAATGGACTATTCTGTTTTGATCTATGGAAAGCCGGAAAAGACATATCAGAGACGCTAATTGGTTTCAGTGAGAAAATGAAAGAAGGAAAGATAGAAGTGTTTGACATCTGTTTCAGTGAAATGGGGAAGTTGTCAATTCAAAATCTTTTCACTTGTACCTCTTTACAACTTAAACTAACAACCAGCATTCGTATTTGATTGTTTTGCAATATTTTGTAAAAGTTGTTAAGCTCAAGTATTTAATGATGTGATGGGGAAATTCTACAGATATTTTATTGTCATAGAACTCAACATGAGTTTATTCAATCAATAACCTCAGAAAATTAAAATAGGAAAATCATGAAATTTTCACAGGCATTTCTAGTTGAATATAAAAAGTTTTAGAATGGATGTAACAGCACAAGTTTGGTTGATTGATCGAGCTAGTATAGTAACTATTAAAATATGATTATTTACATACAGATTGGTACTCCTGTACTGTTCAGTATCTGTGTACTCTCTGAAGTATTACACATATGTATGCACATTTATTTATATATATATATATATATATATATATATATATATATATATATATATATAAATAAATGGTGGTGCTCGACTTGCAGTAGAACAAGTTGGTACCTGAAGAAAAATGAGGAATAAAAAAAGAAAGAACCAAGAACATTAAACCAAGGTGAAAACAATTGTCCAGTGTTCAAGCTCCAAGTCTAAAGAAGAAAAAAAAACGAGTAAAAAGACAACTATGTAAAGTGCTCAATACACAAAGTAGAGCAAAACCTAAGAAAATCCTAAGGAGCCAGGCAAACCTACCTAGGTTTCACCTAAACAGATCGTCAGGGCGATGCTGGCTGACAATCTGTTTAGGTTTGCCTGGCTACTTAGGATTATCTTATATATATATATATATATACACACTGTAAATGTTCAATGGACTTCTCATTGACTAATCTAGAGTTTAATGTCACTGTTAGGCGTTCAATGAATCTATTGACCTATTACAAAAATTCAACTGCTTTATCAAATATCTAACCCTGATGGGTAGTATGATGTGAAACTCTGAAGTCAGCCTATTAAACATATTCTGATTCATTTAATAATGTTGCTCTAGATATCTATTGTACACTTTCTTGGCAAAATTTTGCTGTCCTTAAAATGCATTAAATTCGTGTAATTGTTACATATTTTACTAGGTGTCTTTCAGTTGTATTAGTCCTGGGTATAATAAACTACATCTGGTAGCAAGGCCTCTGATCAGGATATTTTTGAGGAGCGTGGATGCTACTAAACAAAATCAACTGACCATGCATGCATAGCAATCCCTCTTGTACACCTGTTTCGTTAAAGACGACTGACACGGTACTGCTATTAAGCTTTGTACTTAATTTTTCTTGTGTTCGTACAAGTCTTTTCTTTTCTGGATACAAGGTGTGTAAAAACTGTCCAAATGTTCTACATTTCCAAGAGCTTTTGGCTATACTTTTAGCCATTATCAAGGATTTTATTTTTACTTTTTAACTGGATGTATATGTTGTGTGTATGTATCTAGAGTTATAGGGATTTTTATTTTCCAAACACGGCACATTATGGCCATGTACGTAGTTAATGTTGAGTGTTGGCTTTTTCTTTTTTCTTTTATTAGGACCTCCCTTTTTTTTCTTGTACATGTGGATGAAGTTATTATGCTTGTATTTTCTACTAGTATGTTTTAGATGGAGTCTATTTTTAGTGGATGCCTGTGTTTGTGTAAGCACACCTTTTTTCTTTCTTTTTAAACTGTTTATTTTATTGCCTGGCCTGTGCACTCAAGAAAACTTAAAGAAAATGTGACCCCACCACCAGCAGGATTCAAATCTGTGTTGGCTTTTGCAGGCGGAACACTAACATTTGATTGGGGGGTGCTTTGACTGCTTGGCACACTTTTAGTTGACCATAAATGGAAGATGACCTCATGTGCCAACTTTTGTTTCCAATCTGGCACAGGAAATAGAACATTCCAAACTTAGAGCACTAGCACCTCTCTACAACTTTCAGACTTAATGAGAGTGACCTGGTGACAGAGGAAATAACAGGTATCCCTTGACAGACATGTTAGCGGTACCTACCATAATGTACACCAAATTTACAAATTTAAATTTGTAATTATTCGATAACAACCAGATTCATATCCTAACACCATTGATTACAATAAGGTGCTAGACATGGTGACCAGACTCTGGATTGAGTGGGTGGCTGTACGTCTTCCTTCTCTCTTCCACATGGTCTATGTTACCCAGAAGTGCCTGGCAGAAAATTTTCATGATCATGTCACCCCACCAACACATGGCTTCTAAGCTTTCCTGATTTGAATCCCCTGGGTTACAATGTCTGGCATGTTGTTGAGAGGTAGACCCACTAGTGGCTTTACAATATCAAGGGCTCCTTGAATGAAGGCTGCCATTATAGATGTCATGGCTGACATGAATGAGAACCACCTGATGTGGACATACACTTCGGAGACCACATTGAGGATGTACTTAAAGCTGAATGAGTCTTTATTCAATAATCTTTTTTCTTTTTCTAAGTTGAACATGTGTACAAATCTTTGAAAATATATTGATTTCTTTCTTTTGTTGAATATCTTTATTTTATTTGTTCTCAATTGCCTGTAGAAAATATATAGTGTGTGTAAAAAGAAATAACAATCACATTAATAATCCACAGTTCTTTAGCACTTATTTTTAAAAGAGTGCTCAATACAAAGTAGATCATAATATTATTTTAAAACGTGTTTTCATCGCGACACAAATTATGTTTCGGAACTAAAAAAAATTAATATTACTGTTCCATTATTAAACGATGTTAAATAACTTCAGGGGAAAAAAAAATGTTTTACTTTTTTTTAAGCAAAGTAGTATTATATTTAAGAGTTTAAGTTGGAGGGGGAATGAGATTTCAAAATTTTAAATAGGTATATTGTCTATTTTGACGAATGAGGGCACAGGTCTAATCTCAGATGGAAAAGTGAAAAATGTGGGTTAAAGGTTTGGTGTGGGGATGTAATTTCTGTTTGTTAATACATACAGACACGTGTGTGTGTGTGTGTGTGAGAGTGAATGAATGTTTCATTTATTAATCCAACATATTTTTATTTTATTGTTGAAACGTTATTTTTAGTGGACACCCATATTTGAGTAGATGCTCTGTTGTTTTTTTTTTGTTTTTTTTTTTTTATTATTATTAAACGGTATATTTATTTTCATCTATCAGCCCGAATATTGCTTGGCTATTAGGTTCTTTGTAGCCAAGCATTTAAAGTATGGCAAATCTAATAACAGTTTGCCCTAGGGGAACACAGGTTTAAAAAAACACATATTTTTCTAATAAGATTTCTCAAATATCCAGGATGGTAGATGGAAATAAATAAACTGTTTAATGAATAAATAGAGCATCTACTCAAATATGTGTATCCACTAAAAATAATGTTTAAACATATATAAATATATAAATTTAAAGAAAAAAAGAACACTTTAAGGTTCCATTGCTATAATTTATTTTACCAGAGAGTTACTTTTTCCCTAGATCATCAGACCTCACTTCCAAGGATTAAAAAAATGAATTTACACTTACACTTTTGAAGGGCAGTATTAAGCTTATGTAAAGTGATATACAAAGTGGTGAGAGATAGTGTGACAGACATGGTCGAAATTAGAGAGGGAAGGGAGAGATAGGAATGCTTTTAAATTTATTTTTATTACAATACTTAATAGTGAAGATGGAGGGGGTGAGGATCAGACATTGACCTATTTAAAAGGTCAACTCACCATAAAAAGATATAAAGAGAAAAAAAAGAAAAGAGGGGAGAAGTAAAGATGTAAGAAATAAGAGATGGACGTAGAAAAAGAATGATGAGATATATAATATCTATCTATCTATCTATCTATCTATATATATCCAAATGTAAAAGAATGAAGAGTAAGATTTCAGTGTTAAAAACATTAATTTAAAACAGAGCTCAATACAAAAGTAGAACCATAAATATTTATTTATTATGCAGTGTTACATTAGAATATGCACATACCCACTACAAACTGTACGCCTTGTTTCAATGTTAAAAAAGTTTAATGTTGAAACAAGGTGTACAGTTTTGTAGTGTGCATGTTCTAATGTAACACTGCATAATTATATATATATATATATGTATATATATATATATACACACACATGTATATATCAATTATGAACATGGCCGCAATCAACTGACTGTGAACAGGAATTAAAACATTACCATTGCCCTAAAAAAAATCTGCAAAACAAAAAAAAACATCCTTGATAATGATTGATAGATTAGCCAAAAGCGCTTTGATCCCCAGATTTGAGCAGATCACTGTCCAGAAAAGGAATTTCTTGTGTGAGCGCAAGAAAAATATATTAAAAAGCTTAATTGCAATGCCTTGTCAATCATCTTCATGGAAACCTGTATAAAATATGGAAAACAATCAGATGTGTGTGATTGCTTGTATATGCTTTTACCTGTATATACATGTGTGCGTCTGACATAATTTTCTTATGTCATTTGTCTGTCTTTATTCTTCTTTTTTTATTTTTATTTTTGGAATTTTTCCTTCTGTTTCCTGTGTGAATATCCATCCTTATATTTGTGTGCTCGTATATTTGATTATATATATATATATATATATATATATATATATATATATATATATATATACACACACACATACATGTGTGTGTGTGTATTAGGGTGTAAATGTGTTTGCCCTGTCATTTGAATTTAGACTTCCATGTATCAAATATGTGTAACAATTATAGATACTTCTTCCATCAGCGTCAAACTTAACTGATAAATTGGCACTTTACTAAAAACAATAAAATACGTTTTTTCTCCTAGTTTCATTTCTGAATAATTATGCAATATTAAACTTGATGCTCGGTTAAATTTATAATTTGACATTTTAAAATTTTAATTTAACTGAAATTAAAACTCTGTTATATTGATTTCTAATTTAATCTAATCTTAACTTTAATGCACTAATAGATTGTACTTCGGTTATATTGTGACATTATTTTGAATTAACATATACTTGTATTCTGATTGGTCATCATAGGTTACGTAACACAGTTTCCGCTATTGAGGGGTTTAGTTGGTTTTTGAACTCTTAAAACCCTTTATTTTGCAATCAATACCATCACTTGATAAGACACCAGTAGTGTTCAAACAAAATTGTGATGTTATAACATGCATATGTTATAATTTTGAATATATATATATATATATATATATATATATATATATATATATATATAGCCATATTATTAAAAAAGTGCACTCTCTTAAATTTTCAAGAAAATTCACCCTTAGCGATGCGACTACACGCTCCAAATGTTTGTATCCGTTAACAATGACACATTTAAAAAAACATTTCGATTTGTATTTAATTTTTTCATCTCGGATGCTACCTGAATTTTACCAAAAAACAAAATAATTTCCATGCCTGAAGATGACTGAATGTACAGTTGAAAGTACTTGCGTATTAAAGAAAGACCTTAATTTTTAAAAACAAGGATCATACTATTCATCGAGTGATTTGTAGGTTAATGCACCTTTAAAATTTTGTTTGTGAAGGGATTTCGCCATTTTATATCATTAACTTTACTAATCTACTTTTTGTATGACTGATTCATTGTAAGATATATATATATATATAGTAATACTCACAGATGTTCATTCCAGGATCAATAATGAACAATCAGGACCCGAAATAAAGAATAAGCCTCTAGCATGGCTCACACTTTCATCCCTTATCCTTAAGATCTTGTTTTTCTGTGCCTGCTGCTTTATCAATTAGGTTACAAAGACCTGTGTTAAATGGTAATGCTTCATCTAAATTCAAAAAACAACATTAGAACTTGGTGAATTTAATAGTTGTGTTAAGCTTAAACTCAACTTGTTATTGACTCTGCTTCTTTTAAATTACTCCCTAGTCCTTAAGAATTCTCAGGATCTTCTGTAAAATCAATTTTCTCTCTCTTTTTTTTTCTCTCTCTCTCTCTCTTGCATGGTTTGATAGCAAGAAGTCTCTCTAGATTTTTGCCTGCCTCCACAGCTTGTCTAAACATTTTCTCTTTCCTTCAAGACATTAATCTGATTTGAAGAAGGGGGTCAGGGATCATCTTTTCTCTCTTTCCATTCCTTACTTTATGGGGTGCCAAGACATTTAGCCATTTTAGTAAGTGAAGTTGAGGATGTTGGGAGTTTTGTCTGCATGTTGACCCACCAACTTTCTTTCTCTCTCTCTCGTCTCTCTCTTCATCCACACCCTCTCATTATAATTGGATCTTCTTCAACCAGCCATGTTGTGTTTATGGCATCAGACAGCTTGATTGTTACCAGATTTTTACTTCCAATACTACTACTACTGCCACTAGGGATATTTATTAGGATCTACATTTTTTTTCCTCTCTCTCGTGTATATATATATATATATATATATATATATATATAACTTTTTTAAGTATATTCATATATCTGTATGCCCTTGTGATTAGATATACCAGCACTCCCTTAACTCTTTTATTTCCTTACACACAATATTATAAACCCCCATGTTTTCTTTTTAAATGTACTAACATTTACTTATCAGTCAATTATGTGCCATGCATGATACACACTTAGGCAATCATGTATCTTTCGATACATTACTGACAGGGCAAATTTTTTTTTTTTTTTTTTTTTTTTCTTTTGCAGTAGGTTACCATTTCTTTCTGCAGTAGACCAGTTGCCACCAAAGACTATAGAACCTGGTCTGTCCTGCTATTTACCCATAGCTGGGGAGAGAAGAAGAGGATTCATACCTTTCCCAAGTGTATTAGGACATAGGTGAATGTAATGGATTCGACTGGAATTCGAACTCGGCTCTCCAATTCCTCAATCCGAGCCGCTATCCATTATTCCACCGTACCTCCAACATTTACTTATAGTGGCATAGTATCATTAGCATAATATCTGCATTTTGGGAAGCACGCACAAAAATAAAATTAAGTAAATTTTATTCAAAAATGGGGGGGGGGAAGCTTTATTACTAAATCTGCTTACCTTAAAAGCAGTATCCTTTGGTAATATAGTAGTTCACAAATTTTCTAGGTGTAATCAATTTTTCTGATATTTAAATGCTGTCAAAGAGAAAGGATAGACTTTGAGTAAGTTAGATGAATATCTATCATAAATTTGTATTTTATTTTTTTACAGATGCTTTTGTGTGTATGTATCTGTGACAATGGTAAGTGTTTCAGAATTTGGACCCAGCCCATTTTCTCAAGCAGGGGATTTCCTGATTATATTATCTTTTTTATTAAACAAACCCAGTGCCTGAAAGACCCTACCACAGGTTGACCCAAGCCTTGTGAGTGAAATTGAGTAGATTAAACTGTCTGGAAACCATCAAGGGTTGGGCTATCACAAAGTCGCAAGTCTTTGTGACCGAGAGTTTGAGTGTACTGGCCTTGTTCAGTTAGTGATCACACCAGATTGAACACTCTCTCCTAGAAACTATAACTAAGGCCTGCTCAGCATAATTGCTGTATAAATTACAGGTTGGCTCTGTGCATGTTGAAGAAACACAATGTGCTTGAGCAGCATCTGCAACAGGAGTTAGCTAGCCAGTCATTACACACACACACACACACACACACACACACACACACACACACACAGAGTTTTTAAGGTATGATATATTTATGAGAGAAATGTGCTTGATATCAGGAGCAAAGCATATGTAAATATAGGCAGTGTTATCAACACTGGATGGTGACAGTCTGTTCCATACTTAAACACAATTGTCAGGCCATCACGTCCAGATGTGCATGTGTATTTCACAGACAAATGTCTTATTTGTGTTAAAGCATAAACTTTGTCTAAAGTTAATCTTTTGCGTGGGTACTACTAAATATACAAATTAAGTATAAAGTATCCTCAGGGAAATTTAATGTACACTTATTTTTCAGTATATTGCTTCTATGAATACAGCTACTAGTATTTGTGGTTATTTACATTGTTCAGACTGTTGTTCTCATCTTTATTGCCATATTTCAGCTGTTGTACACCTCGGCCTTCTTCAGGTGATTGGAATTTCAAACTGATCTCTTTATTTCGTCCACTGGGGTAGATTGTTCTAGTTCCAAGTGTCATGCCTCTTCCAGATATCTCAATTATCTCCCTTTAACTCAACTTTCCATTTATTGTTTACCACTGCAGTAGCTAGGTATTAAACTCGCAACTCTTTGGATCTAGTCTTATCCACTGGACCCTGTCTTTGGGGACATCAGTGTATGAATTTTTGGGATTTATAAATTTAATGTCTCAGTAGCCCTTTTACCAGAGCTCAAAATGCAATTTTTTTGTTATTGTTTTTCTCTAGCACTCTGTATTACTGTTTCCCATATGGTATTCATTTCTATGTTTGGTCGGCTCAGATTTTTGTGGCCTAGCATATGTGCTTATTCCTTAAGTTTTCATATTTTCCAGTGATGTTCTCTGTCTATTATTTCAACATCATCCCACAGGGGAGAGTGATCTCCTTTTTCTCTCCCTATGTGGTCAGCTAAGCTATATTTCCCCTTGTGTTATGGCTTTACAATGTTCTTGCAGTCTTACCATGGCCAAAACATTATGAATATGGCAACAAAGATGAGGACAACAGTCCAAACAATGTAAATAATTACAATACCTCATCTCAGAAATATAGACAGATATTAATATTTGTGGATATTTTGTTTATTTAACCATCATAGCAGAAACTATTCATATTCACCTTTATAACTAGTCAAGCAGAAAGTAGTTTTGTGTGTGTGACTTTTAAAAAATTTTCTCCTTGAAATTAGTTAACCATATTATTTCTAAAATGAAATTTTTTTATTTTTTTTATTAAACTAACTACAACAGTTTTAGTGTCTACTGCTTTCAAATCCCTTTTACATCAGTTTTATTATTAACCTTTAGCATTCTGTAGGTGACTTCATTTGCTACAGCCACTGCATGCAACTCTGATCATCAGACAATAGTGTGCTTGAATATTGCACTAGTGTTGTCTTATCCTACTATGGCAACAGGAAAATGTCTAACAGAAAATCGAAGATGATGCTACTGCAGTTGTCTGGCCACTTACACTCAATGGATGAAATACTTATGAATATTACAGAATGATAAAGATTAATTTTTTTCTCAAGGGGACCTGTTCCTATATGATTTCTTTGTTTACTTTCACAGTTGTTGTTATTGCAGTGGATAGACATCCCATTTTTTATTTATGTGTGTATTAGATCTACTGGTCTTGTACATTTGAAAAATCTTAGTAAAAAAAAAAAAAGGCCTTCTTCAGGCAAGGATCAAACCTGTGTCCGCCTTTGTAGGGGAAACCTTTATTTGATCCAGTGTACTTTACCACTCTACCATAGAACATCACAGCAAACAGTTCTATTTTCCCTTTTTAAGGAAAAAAACCCCCACCCTCTGCTTCAATCAAAAGTTTTCTCAAAAGCTTCATATCTGCTCAGTTTTGTATCAGAAACATAAACAAAACAATTTTTAAAGAATTAATGGATTTATTTTTAATCCAACATATACATGGACTGATCAGAATGTATCAGGATTCATGCTATAAAAATAAAACTACAACATATATCAATTCAAGATTTAATCGCCTTCGAAATAGTCCCCTTTTGAAGCCACACTTTATCCAGAATTACTTCCATTGATGAGAGCATTCTTGGAACTCCTTTTTTGGGATAGTGAGCAGCTGCCTCATCACATTCTCTTGAATTTCCTCAACATATTGAAATTTTGTTCCTCTCAAGTGGGATATGATTTTTGGAAAGAGGAAACAGTTACAATGGGTGAGATCTGGTGAATATTATGGTTGTCAAACCGGGGTAATATTGTGCTTGGCCAAAAACTTCTGCACAAGCCATGGTTACTGATGGAACCTCTGTGGTGTGGTGAGATGATTACATTCTACACATTTTCCTTCCAAGCACTGCTATAAATAACGGAAGCGAGTGAGAACGTTATAGCTTAGAGTGTATGCACAACAGTTTAAGATCTATCTGTGCCAAACGGCTTCACTCTGTTATGTTGACATAGCAACAATTCTGATACCATTTGGTCAGACCTCTGTGTGTATGTGTGTAAACCCCCCCCCCTTACTGCTGCTGCTATTTGATCTTGGCTTGAGATTTGTCATTTTCATTTAACTTTCAATTGCTTTTGCCAGAATCTTGTCTTCTATTTACTACGGTAAATAGTAGTCAGTTCATAAGTTTTAGTGTGTGTTATAGAGGCTGTCCATAAAGTTTGTGTGCACTTTAAAAAATTTATAACTTCATTTGTATTTGCGATAGAAATAATCTGTAAAAAATGTTATAAAGTTTAATGTACCTAGTTTTAAGTATAGCTAAAATAACTAATGTGATTTCAGGCATTACTGTAAATCAGTTGGCAAATGTTTTCTGTCAACTGCAAAATCGTATTACCCTTTGTATTGCTAATGATGGAAGACATGTGGAAACTTAAATAAAATTCCAATAAAACCTTAAAAAATATAAATTTACTTCTTTCTATTCCTTTTTACAAATTATTTCTATCGCAAATAAAGTTATAAATTTTTTAAAGTGCACATGAACTTTATGGACACCCTGTATGTATGTGTGTGTATGTAATATATATATATATATATATATATTATATATTAATTATATATATTATATATTATATTTTACTTAACCCAATTAAGTCAATAAAGCCATTAGGACGCAAGCGATTACTGCGAATGAGAAAAACTACTATTAAAGAGAGAGGGACAATAAAAGAACAAGAATTAAGACAATTCTCCAAATAATCATTTTAACACTTTTTGTCTCAATATCCACAAATGTTTATTAGTAAAGATAAATTATTTGACTGCCTTTCTTTCTTTTTGGGAAGGACATTTATTACTCTTCATCCAATAAGATCCCTGATAAATGCTTTCTTCAGAGAAAAGAAGGAAAAATACTTGGAGTATTTCTAAACAGGATTCTTTTTTTCCTAACTGACGCCTAATACAGACATTCAGGTAATAATTTGCAGAAGATATAAATAATTAGAATGTTTTCATGTGTTTGGGCTATTTGCCAAGTTTTGTTTAAAAAAGATTAATCTAAGAAATCCTCTTCTCTCTTTATCGCTTTGTATTGGAAAGTTGATCTGGGGCACCTTGGCCCAATGCTCTAACTACCTAGCTTTACATCACAGGTTTTGCTTATTTGTTGAAATCACAAAAGCATTAGATAAAAGTGAGATGTTCATATTTGTGTATCTTTCAAAGCTCTCAAGTGTTTAGCTAACAATTATACTCCCATCAGGTCGACAGATGTCTTAGAAATTTGTGGGATACCATTCTCGGTTGATTGTCTTTTTTTTCTCATCTCTTTTCTTTCTCACATCTGTTGCTTCTGATGTTATGATATCTTATGGGGCATTGAATCTTGAATCAGAACATTTTTCTCTCAGAAGCTGCAGTCTCTCTTTTTTTTTTCTTTTTTTTTTTTTCTTTCTTCTCTTTCTAATTCCATCTTTGTTATATGAATGCAATATTCTGGATAATCCTTTAATTTTGTTGCCTTTTATTTATCAATACAATATACAGCTCCTAAATCTCCAAGCCACATATATCCTCATAAACTGTGCCTCTAACTTCTTATTCGGTAACCCTCTACCTTGAGTGGCTCTTGGGCCTTGTACAGGCTAAATGTTATTGTTTTTAAAAAAAAAAAAAAAAAAAAGTAGTAGTATACCAGCTGAGCAAAAAAAGAGAGCAACCATAACTTTTCATGCTAGACCCCCCCACACACACACACACCCATCCATTTCCTGTACAAATTTCATTTTTTTTTTCTCTTTGGCACAAGTTTTGTAGAATAATAATAAAACTACCACCTCCCATGCCACACATGTCATCATTTTATCTTTATCTTTATTTATATAATTTATTATGCAGTTATAATATCTGGTTGTATCCAGGAGCAGAAAAGTGTGTGTCTGTCTAACATTCTTTACAGATACTACACTCTGATCCTAAGCAAAATTACCATGCCATATATAATCACTGAGAAGGGATGTTCTATATTAACTTCATTTAGACAATTGATGTTTTTTTTTTTTATATATATATATATATATATATATATATATACATTGTTAGCACAACATTTCAGTTTATCCATTCTCTTGTTTCTTTTTTTCTGTGCCTGATGTAGGGTAGTAGATCTTGTAAACCATTCTTTGAGAGTTCAATCATCACTGAAGGGCACACAAATGTAAGTTTGTCCCAAGGTCTAAAAACTTGCAAACTTAATTAACTTTCAGATTTTTTTTTTTTTTGTCTTCTATCATTTCACCACAAGCAAGGTTATAAAGCCACTAAGACACAAGAAATTAGTGAGTGTGAAAGAACGAGAGAAAAAAATTAAGGAGAGAGAACAATAAAAGAACAAGAATTAAGAGGACTAGATAACAATTGATATTGCATTTAAATTTTTGAAGGTCAAAGTTGACTGGAAAGCAAAGGGCTGGAAGAGTGTTCCACAAGTGAGAAGTGTGAGAAAAGAAACTGTTAGCATAGAACTTAGTTGCATCAAGCTATTTCAACTGTAAAATGATGAAACATAGTACTGCATTTAAATTAATGAAATCTAGGTGCCATAGAGAAAACTTTACCAGAACAGTTACTATGAAAGTATTTATAGAAAAGGCACAGGGTAGCTATTTTACAGCTTTATGAAAATGACTGAAGGCGAAATACCAGTTCAGGACCAATGACTTTGCAGATTCTTCTTTGGATTTTACCAAGAATCTCTAAATATATAGAAGGTTGAACATCTACCTGATTTTGGGCCCTATTTGCCCTATTTTGTGATATATTCCATAGATAATGGCTTGAAAAGAACCTCAAAAAATTATATTTATGCCAATTAACACATAAGAAATTTCAGATAATTTGCTTTTTAAGTCTCACTCTAAGTATCTAATAAAAATTTTCTGAACTGTTATTTTTTTTATTCTAAATTTATATGCCTAATTTGAAATAAAGAAATTTTTATAAAATCTACCGTTTTGGAATTTTTGCCAATAAAAGTTCGGACTCATTTGTGTCATTGTCAGCTACGGCATGGCAGCCATTATTTGCATCGGTGCATGCGCAATAATTGAGACAAGTCAATGTTCTCCTGCAGCAAATATTTGCAAACAACTCCAGTAATGGCTGCCACGGCGTGAATGAGTCTTAACTTTTATTGTCAATAACTCTAAAAAGGTAGATTTTTAGCAAACTTTCTTTGTTATTTTCTAATTAAGCATGTAAATATATACGTAAATATAACTATTCAGGAAATTTTTATTTCATACTTAGTGCGGGTCTTAAAAAGCAAATTATCCAAAATTTCAACATTTTGCAGTGTTTTGCAGCAGATTTTTTTACACAATAAATTTTAACCGTCCTCAAAAGTACTTCCTTTTGCAATTCCCAATTGCAACCCCTAATTACTACATACTATTTATATTTGTTTATTTATGAGATTCTTGATGTCTACTGTTACAGTCAAATTGAACATGATCAACCAGAGAAAAGTACTCCCTATTTATACCTCATCCGTGGTATCTGATTGCAGTGATTGAATTCCTATTAATTAATCTGATATTAGGAACTTTTTGATTGTACGCAAAATAGAAATATAAAGTAATCATGTGTAATTATTACCAATACAATTGAAATAGGTGCGAAGTGGCCAAGGTGTTAAAATTTCACAAAATTTGGGCTGTTTGATCATCAAAATCAAGGTAAAACGTGTGAAAAGGGGGTGTAATTATTAAAACAAATTCGGCCCCATCTGATGATCACTGTTCTGTTTATCATGAAGAAGATGGCCCAGAAATTGGTAAAATAGGGTGGGATTTCTAAAAAAAAGGTACCAGTACCATAGTAAACTGGTTTGACTAATAGCAGTGGACTACTGTATTGCTATTTAAAAAAAGAAGATAAGAGGGACCAACAGTTTTTTGTTTTCTGAGTTAGCTTTTTTTTTTTTTTCTTCCCGACCAAAAAAACTTCCCATTCTGAATTGCTCTTTATGGCAATTATACCTGTTCTTTTCTGTCCATTTTTCTTTCATTTTAATGTCTTTTTTTTTTCTCTCTCTCTCTCTCTCTTTCTCTTTCTCTTTTTTTTTTTTTTTTAAATTTTTTATAGCAATAATTAAATTTTGTCCCCTCAGGGAATTCTTTTAATACATTTTATTTCTTAGTGGAAGAATTAATAAAATTCATATTTGTTTGTTTTTAAATTTAACAAAACACCAAACTTTTTTTTTTTTTTTTTTTTTTTTTTTTTAACACTCTTGAAAATAACCTGATCTTCAGCCATAATTATATATTCTGGTGTCATAATTTTGTTTCACTGGGAGGTTCTTGTGAATGTCTTTCAGCCTCCTGTCTCACCAAACTGATATTGTAGGTAACACCCTTATTCTTAAATTTCCTTTGAGAGAAGATGAAGTGGGTGGAGGAGCAGAATTTGTTAAAGTAACCTTTAACCTTTCTTTCCCACTGCCTCCTGGAAAATTGTTTGCTTACTGTCTCTGATCATCTCAGCTAACCTTCTCTTATTGCATTGGCAAAGTTTGTTTTGTAGGCTTCAAGATTTGTATTTTTATTTTTTTTTATTTTTTTGTTTAATCAGATGTACACATCAGAAGGAGGAGAAGGTTGTAGGGTACTACGGCTGCTGTCCTCTGCTGATTCTGCATGATTTATATAAAAGCAAACACCAAAGAAGATAGGGTTCTGAGGTACTGGAGCAATAGTGAGGGACAGGTTAGGGAGAGGGAATGCCAACAGGGTTTCAGTTCCTTCATTTAACAAGCGTCTTCAGCATTCCACTTTTATCCCCTTACACACGACTACATCTCAAATCTCTCTCTGTCCTAGAGAACGGTCTTCAGTTATTTGAAATTTACCTCCATCATTTCTATTTTTTCCTCTTTATGAATGTTGGCCTTGCTCTATGAAAGATCAAAGCCAGTATTCCCTGTGGATTCTATTCAAATGGAACACTAGTTGCAGGGAATAACTGTTTGGTGTGACCAATTGGGCAAGAACAAAGGCAAATGAATGTAATGAAAATTCATTCAGCAAGAATAGCTGCTTATAGGGACCAAAATTTGTGGTTCCAATGTGTTCTGCTTAACCCTCCATTAGTAGAGTTGGGTAAGTAGCTTTCTGAATACTTTTGTCAAGGAACTACAAGGAGTTCCTGGTCTTAGTCATAATATTTGTGTTAATTACCAGTAGTTTTATTTTACTAAAAAATAAAACAAAACCTATTTTTGTAAATTTGAACTTCCTTTCTTTTTCTCCTTTCTTTTTCATCACAAATTCAATTTTAATAGTAAATTCAGTTTTTCAAAATGAATCAAAAAAATGCTGAAGACATTATATAATGAGAAAATTAAGAGCTATATGATATATCTATATTTTAAATGGACTGTTTCAAAACTTCATGGTACTAATGCTACAAAAATGCCCTACAATAATGGAGGTTTAAGTAAATTGTCCCCAAGACTGATATTGGTTATCAAAATTGGTTCAGTTGATAAACACAGATTATAAAATCTTGTGCTTATGGATATTTTATTTTATTCTTTTAATGACATGTCTCTTATAAATATCCTGATATAATTTATTAGATGCAATGGTTAACAATCTGGCTTCATCTTGTTAACACCACGTAATGAGTAACTTTGTACAAAAACTAAGTTCAGGTTAATAAGTAATGAAAATTATTAAACTTGGCATGAACCTTGAAGAGAAATAAGAAAATTTTTTTTTATTTAATTATTTTTCACATGTTGCTTGTTTGCAAGAATTTTTTTTCTTTTTATGTTTATGTTCATTCTTTTTATCTTAACCCATTTAATGCCTGCCACAAAATCTGATATCAATTATAGAAATTCCAAAAACGATTTGGTCATTAGTTATAAGCTTCTGAAAATAAATAAATAAATAAAAGTAAGAATAAATATCTTGTATTATAGGTTTATCAATAAAAAATAATTGGCAATCTTGGATCTTTGTGCCTTCAAAAAAAAAAAAAAAACAACAGTGTCAAACAGGTTAAAATTGTAATAAAACTTACATATGAAAGTGAATTTATAGGTTTTTTGGGGTCTCTTTTTTTTTTTTTTTTTCTTGAATTTACAACAAAAATATTAAACACTATTAGATTGTTTATTTACAAGAGTAAGTTTATATTTACAACATTCTAAAAACTAATACATTTAATTACAACTAATGCAATATTTATCATTTACCAATTTATAAAGAAATATGTGGAAAAAAATTTTATACATAAATTTATAAATATTTATTAAATTATTAATTTGTGAACCAACTATAAAGAAATCCTTATTATTTACCATTTTATAAAGTTTGAATCAATTGGTAATTAACCAATGTTTTGCCAACCATTCCAATAAACAATCTAATCATTAAATAGTTTATTTTTGTAGTAAATTCTCAAGAACAAAAAAAAATGTATAAATTCACTTTTATCATGTTTAGTTTTTATTACAAATCTAATCATCACTTTGTAAAACAGTAAACATTGTTGATTAGTGATTAAAATGATAGTAGTGTCAAGGTGGGAAAAAAACTTGCTTTTGACACTTTGTATATTTTTATTTATATTTTTATTTTTTTTACGGGGATGAAAATAATTTTGTTATAAAAATCCTGTATATAAGTTTCTCCCCATAATAGATTAATGGCAACTAATGGAGGATTAATAGATTAAGAAGGATTTAATACTTTCTTGGTAATCTCTTTGCCCTCACTTGATTGCATAATAATTTCATAATTGATGTTAATGGGCTTGATCAAAGATCCCTTTAACAATTCATCTTGTAATTAGTCCAAATACTTTGTTGTTTTTTTTTGGGGGGGGGGGTGTTTTTTTAGATTCGTTTTAGTCTGATGACATTACCAAAATTCTTGCTGTGTTACTGACTGTTATAGATTATGTTTATAAATTCATCCATAAGTTTGTTTGTAAATTTGGTAGTTGGTAAATGTCAAATTTTCCATTAACATTTCACTTTTAATTCCTTTCCATATTTACTTTGTGTCTTTTTTTTTTTTTTTTTTTTTTTTTTTTTAAATCTTTCATCACATTTCAGTGGGCCCCCATTTCCATACTTGGGTAATTTCTGCAAACTTCTACTGGGCGATGTGTGTTTATATATATATATATATATATATATATATATATAATATAGTTTTTATTCTACATTCAACAGCATCACTTGATAAGACACCAGAAGTGTTGAAACAAAATGGCTATTTTTGTAGTGATTTTATAACATATTTGTTATAATATTTAAATAAATAATTATATATATATATATATATATATATATATATATAAATAATTAGGATATTACACTGAAAACATGTCAGTCACTACACAATTATAGTTGTGTTTTGATGCTTCTCATCTTATCATTGTAAATGTGTGTGTATATAATATATATGTATGTATGTGTGTGTGTGTTAGTGTGAAATCTTCTACTCTCCACTTTTTATGTCAGTCCATTTACAAGCATTGTCTTCAAGACTTTCATATTTTTTGATTTCTTGCCTGCTTCTTCACCTTGTCCCAAACAAAAGCACCTGTCTTCAATCCATCTTTGTCTCCTGAAACCTCAGATTGCTTGGTTGTTGTTGGTTTCACTAAAATGTGGTCTGAAGTAATTTCCTAGGCAATGGGGGTGGGGATGGTAAGCAGAAGGTGTGACAGGGTTGACTGGCTAGCATCTTTGCAGCTGTTATCACTTTAAACCTCCTCTCCCACGGACATGCACTCCCACCTCCCCAGAGAGACTAGGTCTCAATGCCAAATCTCTACTCTGCACCAACAATAGTAAGGATGATTCTATTATCATAGAGAATTTCAAATCTGGTATGATAACAGTAACAGAAAGAGTTACATTGGAATTTGGCGACAAAATTCTTTGTACATGTACAATTGGTATTTCCTGTGAGAAGAGAATGGTTGTTCTTTTTGTTTTCTCTCTCTCTCTCTCTCTCAGGGTGGGTGGGAGATTAGTTCCAAAGCTTCTATGCCATTTCCTTTATGATAAATATAATACTCTTGGAAAGGGATTCACCCATTAATGCTCACTGTCCCTATTAATGAGTTATAGATCTTAATCTGGATGCACATTGTAGTGTGATTGAGAAATTGAAGAGCGGAGTTTGAATTCCAGTTCGGTTCGTTACATTCACTTAGGTGCAAATATCCTTGGGGAAAGTTATGAATCCATCTCTTCCATGGCACTTAAATTTAATACCTCATTCAGTCAGTTAACAGTTAATAAATTAAAAATAAATATTTATGAATGAAAGCAATATCTGACCAAATCAATGAAATTTATTCTTGGGAAAACGTTTAACTGTAAAATATTGTGATGTAGGTAAAATAAAGTTACGGTAAGAAAATAAATTGTTTTATTTTATTTATGTATTTTTTTTAATCACTTCACCCCAAGCAAGGCAATAATGCCACTAAGACGCAAGGGGCTACTGTGAGTGAAAGACTGAAAAGAATTTCAACGGAACTAGAAACCTGATCCTAAACAGGGAACCAGGGAAAAACCCTACTCTTGTTCAAAAGTCTCGGGAGGACTGTGAACCGGACAATAGGCAAACATATCTAATCCCATTGAGGAGAAAAATAAAAATTAGTAAATAAAATTTCACAATTTAGTGATATTAGAAGTATAGAGTTTAAGCAGACTTAAGAAGAAATTGGAAACCCAATCTTAAACAGAGAACAAGGGATAAACCTTACTCTTGTTCAAAAGACTGGGGTGGGGAAGAGTATGAACCGGACGCTAGGTATATAAAAAAAATATTGTGATATAATATCTGATAATTGATAATGATAAAAATAATAATAGTGATAGTCTTTAGATGTATAAGTGAAATAATCTTCGGAGTAAAGGTCTGTAAAATAAAAATACAAAAAATTACTTTTGATGTACCCTAATATTAGAATATAATTTAATCGTATTTTTTGTTGCAGTTTTTTGTTTCTCTCAGTTGTTGTGTGAAACTTGGATGCTAGCTTTCATCTTCCTCCAGTCTAATTAATGTACTTACTTGTCCAGGATTTCTTTTCCTCTTTCTTCTTCAGATCTTGTGATCCTGTTACTTAGGGCCATTGACATATTTAATTTAATTAGATTTAGTCATTTGATATCCCACAAGTATGGACGGCCTGTAAACCAACAAATGAAATCATAGTTTTTGTTTGTTTTTGTTTTTTTTTTCACCTGTACTCAAACACCTGGTACTAGTGGAGAAATACGTAATTATCTAACTTAGCAAACAAGCTCAAGTATTTAATTAGGTTATCCTAGGTTGATATGTGGCTGCAAGTCCACATACAGTCTATAGCTTCTGCTATATATATTTAGAGATCTTTGATAAAATCCAATAAAGAATCTGCAATGTTATTGCTCCCGACCTGGCATCTCCACTTTAGTTACTTTCCCACCACCATAATGTATGTTCCCTATGCCTTATTCTATAAATACTTTCATGGTAATTTTTATGATGAACTTTCCTCTGTGGTATCTAGACTTTACGAATAGTGTCGTACTAGATTGACAGCAGGGTCTCATCATTTTACAGTTGAAATGACTAAATGTAGCTACCGTGTAAATGATTTAAAAAAAAAGTATTGAGCATTAGATTAGGATCACTAGACTGTGGTGTTAAAAGTCTACAAGTTTAGCTTGCTAAACACTATATCACAGCAAGGTTCTTGCATTATTAGACAGCTTAGTCTTACCAAAGACCATATAATAGAATGCGCAAAAGATGGAAATGACTGTATAAAAATTGGTTTGCAAGAGAATTGGTTCAATCATTGTATCGGGGCTCTGGATTTAATCATTTAGGCTCTATGCATAAACATATTGTATTATTAATTGTGAAAGAATTAATACCACAAATATTCTTTGAAAGAAAATTTATTTTAAATCAGTTTCATATTTATGTTGCTATTATTTTTACTTGATGAAAAACAGAAGGAAGCTTTTCTTAAATTGTATTTAAAGCAAGGCTATTTTTTCTGTTTGTTAAACATGATCAAGAATGGTTTTGCCAGTTATGGCGATTTTTCTAAGCATATTTTATATGTGGCACAAAGCTGAAAGTATGGGAACTCAGGGAGGATCGGACTTGCTATTCAGTCATAATTGATCTAGGGAGACAAGCTTGTTGAAGTGTCCCTGTCAGTTGGTTATGTATACAGCCTAAAATTATGATGTAAAAGTGCTTGGCCTGCTCAATATACTGACTTTGAGAATGGATTGAGTTCAAATATCAAGCTAGTCTGTTGCATTCACTTTTACACAAAATGTCATTGTGAAAGGCATGAATCCCTACCTCCAGCTATGGGCTTAAATAGCACTGTAGGTTAGCCTCTCTCACTTTGGATGGCAACCAGTCTAAGAACAAATCTTAATTCCATGCCATGGAGAAACCAACAGGAAACAACTCTCTCTCTCTCTCACTCACTCACTCACGCACACAATACCTTGTAATGTAATTCACAGATAATAAAGCAAAATCAGTAGAGAGTCATGACCACCAACATCCTGAAGGGTTTTTTTTTTTAAAACTCTGAAGAAATGGTTGATGTTAAATCTTGAGAAGGGGACTTGGCTTGTGCCTAAGGACCAGAGCTATTGCCACTTGCAGAGATTAATAAGTTTCTTGTTTTCTCACTAATTGAATTTTGTCTTTAAAGCCTGAAGGACAGACTATAATTTCAAGCAACATATGCTCTTTTTATATTTTTTTTTATTCTAAAAATCAAATTGTGTATATGCTGAGAAAATTTAATTATATCTGATAACAGTGACAATTGGAAGGTCTTGATTTATATTTGCAAACAGAAAGAAAAAAAAAATTGATAATATTTTTGTTTGACCTTTGACATTTTAATTGAAATGATGTTGCTATCATTGTTTTCCCACTTTCTCATTTCCTTTCTAATGAAGAACAACATGCGGTGTTGTCTTCACTCACTGGATTGATTATTTGTATGTTAGCTCTCATTGGAGTTGAAAAATTTTATATCTGGATTTGTTGGGTACTGGAAGAACCAAAAGGAGAAAAAAAATAGCCTGTGGTTTTAGCTTCCTTTCTTCAAGGGTCAGCCATAGGTCAGTATCTGTTCTCTCTTTCTTCCCCCCCCCCCCCCGAGGGCTGTCTGTGTACCAGCTTCCTCTTTCCTTCTTTCTTAACTTTCTCATCCTCCTTCCACATTACACATGAGGAAGATTTAAATATCCTCTTCTCAAAGTAAGGAGGAAGACAAATAAGCTAGGCGAGTTCTTTCAATATCTTTTCCCCCCAAAAAAGATAAATAAACAAAAACAAAAAAAGAAGGCTTACTTACTCTATTCTTAGAAAACTGCCATTTTGTTTTTCTTTTAATATTGTTATGGATGTCATCTTAGGGAGACTTCTGATTTGAAGCACATGTTCCATTCTAACTTAATTATTTAGCTTACTTCCTGAACAAAGGATTTTACCTACTCTTGCTATATAGCTACTTCATAACTAAAAACATAGGCTATCAAGTAAGTCTACCAATCCAATTTACTTGCTGCCACCTATAAAATATTATCCTCAAGGAGAGAAACAAAAAGGTGAGATTTTTCTTAATAGATTGCACTTCTGTATGACCACTTAAATAGAAAATATCACCTGCTGTATAAAGCACATAATACTGGTCTTGAAAGAAACTAATTTTTACTAGAATTGGTGCATTGCATTGTTTAGTTTAAGATGTGAATTTATTTATTTTTTTTAAATTTTTGCCCTTTTTTTTTTTTTTTTTTTTTTTGTGCCATCTCCTTTCAGGGTGAGGCTTATCATGGCTCTCCACAACTTATATCCTTTGTAGCTCTCAGCTGTGTTTCTTCTATTATTATTATCCCCCTCAGCCAGTTTACCCCCATGATCCTCAAGTGACATCAATCATTGTCTCAGTCACTTATATGCCATGTGTGATACACACTTAGGTGATCATGTATCTTTTGATACATGACTGATGAAGCAGTTTTTTTCCTGCAGTAGGTTGCTATTTCTTTCTGCAGTAGACCAGTTTCCATCCAAGGCTATAGAAGCCGGTCTGTCCTGCTATTTACCCATAGCTGGGGGAAGAAGAGGATTCATACCTTTCCCAAGGGTATTAGCATGCAAGTGAATGTAATAGATTCAACTTGAACTCGGCTCTCCGATTCCATGATCCGAGCTGCTATCCATTACTCCACCGTCACTATATCTCATATTGTCTCAGTATATGAAAAAGCAGTTTTTGGATAATCCAAGCTCCAGCCCAATAATTTTAAAATGGATTAGCATTATTCTTTCTCTTCAGATAAGCCAAGCAACTAGATTTTACAACTCAAAACATTTCTGGGCCCTGTTAATGTCTGTTAAATAGTTTGAATTTATAGAAATACTCACCCAAATTGTGAATGTGAATAAACTTTTTTGATCAAATTTTGCTTCAACAAAAATATTTTGGATATCTTTTTTTATTCAGTGTGGAGCAAAAGGCCCATAGAATATTCCAAAACCAAAAAAAAACCCCTCCTGAAAAATCCAATGAATAAAAAAAAAAATATCTTACCAACTAACTCTATCTAAACTTAACATAAAATTTGTTACTACTACTACTACATCTAAAACAATAAAAGACTTACTCAATACAAAAAGAAAAAAAAGCAATACGTTAAAACCCGAAGGAGAAATCTACTCCATCGCCTGTAATATTTCTCACAAAAAATACACAAGAGAAACTACACGGAATCTAAATAAAAGATTATATGAACACAAAAGGGACATTTTTACAAAGCGTAAAGATCTGTAATAGTGGTATTTATGAATAATTGAAAATAGAATATTTCCTTTCAGTAGACACCTTTCTCTGCATTTTTAGTAAAAATAAAGTAAAGTTTCTATTCTACTACTGAATGCTGTTGTTCAGTTCTCTCCATTTTTTTTTAAAAATTCTTTTTCAATTTCTCACTCTCCTTTCCTTGTTTTTTACCTCCCATACATTCAAGGTTTGCTAGGGAAGGGCAAATGGAATAGAATCAAGTTGCTGTTGAATAATGGTAAATAAATACTATCAGGAATGGATTGGAATGCTAGCCACATACTGTTTACTGTCTAGTCATAGCTGACTGTCAACTTAAGAAGAGCTATATCTACTTGAGTGCTTAACCTACATGGTGCTATTTTAATTCCATTAATGCCCACCTCTTTAAAATTATGCCATTCTTTTTGTTGATGCTGTTTTTTTTTTGTTTTTGTTTTTTTTTCTTTAGAAGATTGTTAAACTAAGGAGAATACTTTCTGCTCATCCAATTGTTGATGTTTTGGATGTTCTTACCTTGGAAAGAATGTTGTGAGGCAAACTTAAAGGGATAGGGGCTAATGCCACTGCCCCTGGGTGTCAGGTCGCAAAAATAGTTCTATTAAGTATTTGGCAGGCAACAGTTTGCCTGTCTCCCTGAGTTTCTGTGACAAATCACCTTCAAAAAAACTTTTTTTTTTTATTTATCCTGTCTCATATTGCAGATTAGAATTTTAATTCTATTATTTATTTCTTAATAAATTTTAATAATCATAAGGGGGGGGGGGCTTTCTATGAAATTGACATTTTCTGTAAATGAGATAGTTTTGATTCTCTCTTCTCTCTATCATGTCCCTTTATGTTGGCAGTCATGGCTCTCCACAATTTCCTGTCCTTTGTAGCCCTTAGTCAATTTTTTTGTTATCTATTTACACAAGCTCATTAGGTAGATTATAGACTGTTTTCCTCTGTCCCACTTGTCTTCAATATATCCTGTGAGTGTCAAATTTTGCAAGCTCTCTTTCCTCATTATGTGCCCTAGTAATGTCAACTGCCTCTTCCTGATGTTAAGTATAAGTGTTTTCTTTTTTTTTTTCATTTTCTCTAAATCAACTAATTTGGGACCTTGCTGTTCATTCTTCAATGCCTTATAGATCCATATAATAGAAATTATTTAATTTTTCTTAAAATGTTTTTTCTGTCATAATGCCTGTCATACTTAAATAGACAGGTCCACTTAAAAAAAAAAATTATGAAAAAGTTTTTGGAAAAGAATTTTTGAAGTTTAGCATTGTGTAAACCTTCCTTGGATTGTGGCACTTGTTGGAATATATATATATATATATATATATATATATATATATATATGGACATGTGGCAAGGATGAGTGATGATTGTATACTATAAGTTCTTTTTTACAGTGAACCCCATAGTGGTCATAGAAATGTTGTTAGACCTTGGCTCAGGTATAAAGATAAATTGAATAGCAACCTTTCTTGCGTCAATGTTCCATTCAAGAAAGAGGTAGCTATTAAGGGATCAGAGTATCGTTTTAGCTGCTATTCATGAATAATGTACCATCAAGAAGTAAGCATCAGTTGACTGTGTGAAACATGAAAATAAAATAAGACAGCTAACAGTGTTCCTGCTGCACTTGGATACAATACATTCTCCTGTACTGTTTGTGATCTTTTGTGCAATTCTCGAGCTGGTCTCAAAAGTCATGCCCATCATAGACATGCAGTGAATTAGTTTGTGGTCATCGGAAACTCATACATTGAACTCGATGGGAGAGTCCATCATATATATATCTTCTTTTTAAGAAGAGGGAGAGCATGTTCATATCAATTCAGGGTAAGGGTGGTTCCTGTTTTCTTAAACTGTGAAGTTCTGATAACTTTGTTTACAAATGTCAAGTTTGAAATTGCTAACATGATTGATATCTGCATACAAAAGAAATGAGAAAACATCAATATTTTTAATATTTTTCAATTCTAATTTGTGTCCCAGGAAAGCCTAAATAAGACTAGTTGATAAAAAATGATTTCTCAGAAAAAATTTTCCCTAGCAGGGTGGGGGGTATTTTTTGTTTATTTTGTTTTTTTTCTAAGGGAGAATCGGTCTATTTAAGTAGTGCTGCTTCCATTTGTTTGAAACTTACATTGACCAGCTGTCAATGTATATATATTTTCAAGGCCCTAGCATTTTTACCTTATGCCCATATCATGTCAAAACACCAGTTGGTTCTCTTACAATCACTGGAGTTAAGCAATATCATGCCTGGTCAGTACCTAGATGGGTAACCGTTTGAAATATAAGGTTCTTGGTTGTACAGGTAGTGTAATGGATAACGGCTTGGAATTAGAAATTGGATGGCTGAGTTCCAATTCGTTATATTCGCAAGTGTAAATACCCTCATGAAAGGTATGAATCCATCTCTTATCCTCCAGCTAGTGGTTAATTAGTAGGACTTGTATCAGTAAATCATGATTATCTCCAAAAATTTCTTACAATTTAAAAATATTTTCTGGCTTTAAATAACCAGCAAAAGGTTGATAGACTGTTAAAAAAAAAAATCAATCAAACCTAGCATTTGTATTTTAAACCAATTAGCACTATTCCCAATATACATGTGTCTATACCGTAGTATCATCAAATACAACCTGTTTTTTAATGTTTTTTTTTATTATTATTATTATTATGCTGTGTGTTGGGGATGTCCTTTAGGTTAGTCTGTACTGTAAGCTATCACATTGAAACCAAAATGGAATCACCATCAGCTTCTTTATAGTCATTTATTTCCAATAATTGGCAATTTCTTATTTTTTTTCCCAAAGCCAGCACAGCCAGGCAACAATGTTAGAACAGTGAAAATGTTAAATAAAGAAAATCTCATGTTAGAACTTAAACAACCAACAGAAATATCCATGTAACTCCTACACTCATCCCAAATTCATTTTTTTATTATTTGCTATGAATATTAATATATTTTTTATTTTTCTTATATTGCAGATTACTTAGATCTGATCATTATGGGTTTCTGCTGGAAATACTATAAGTCATTGTAGCTTCCCAAATTGGATTTGTTAATTATGTTATAAACCAAGTCCATGGATTATACCGTTGACTGACAACTTCAGTCATGGTAAGTTGCACTTGGCAGTTGCTTTTGGCTGTGATATTCTTCCTCCCAGCGCTGTCTTCCTCCAAATACAAAGAACAACAAGAACAAGGTAAGGCACTTAATTTTTATTTATCTTTTCCTGGTATCTTTGTTAAAGTTTATAAATTTAATTGCTTGCTCATTATAGATTCTACAAGCATGGAGACTGAGAGAATCATTGAGGCGTTTATATTAAAGAAGTGTTTTGATGAGAATATATTTGATTCAAAACTAGCCACCTAAAGTGCGCATAATATTTTCTAAGCCTCCCCAGAAATATCACATTGTTATTATTATTTTTTGTTATAATGGAATGTCCCACACTCCCTATTGCCTATGTGGGCTGACCATATCAGTAGCTATGTATAGTGAGCATAGGATATACTTGGCGGCTTGCTTTGGAAATTAGTTGGAGATTTGTCTTCAGCTAAGCTAGTCGAACTCTCTGCCTTTGGGAAGATAGGAACCCAGACAAGGCTATGCCGAAGGGCAGTCTCTCGTCTGGGGTGGTAGACAGCTACCCGACCCCGTTTTTAACAGTGTCTACGGGGAATTTTTGCCCAAGTCTACGGGCTCGGATACCCCCACGTTAAATTCGGCCTTGTGCCACACCTGACTGCGTGGGGCGGTTGGCAAATATCCTTGCTTCGGGAATTACTAGCCTGCCACCCGATTCAGTAGTGTACTCTCTTTTATAATAACCCTTTCTTCTTTCATCTACGTGTGTGCTGCTGTTCCTTCACTCGAGTACCACCTTCGTCTTTTTGTAACCACTTTAAGAATACAACATTATTATTAGCACCTAAAGAGCACGATTTAAGAAAAGAAAAACGACAGTGTTTAACAATGTTCAACAATATTTCGACAGTATGTCTGTCTTAAAGTTTAAAAATAGCATACAAGTATAAAAAATATTTTTTAAAAATTAAGTCTATGTACAGTGTAACCCGGATATAAGAGACCCGAATATAAGCAGTATTATTAGCAGCAGTACACTTCTGAAAAAATTATTACCAGCAATAAAAATCTTGTCAGCATTCAATAACCCATTGAGGTGGATATGCTACAAACCAAACCAAACTATTTTTTATAACTGTTAAGCTGAAATTAAAGTGAAAGAAATACCAGTTAAAATTAATCAACAATGCTTCATTGATAATAAATCTAAGATAAAATTTAGAACATAATTCTAAAGTTGAAAGCAAACTCCTTCCATTTATGTTTCTTTGACCATAACTTCTGTGAATCTTGCCTTGATTTGGACACTCAACCTGGAGATAAGCAGGCACGTGATCAACTATACCAGTGTTCTGATGCTTGAACAGCTTTGTAAAATTACTTAAGCAGATTGCACTGCTGTGCACTCTGCCTGACAAACAGAGATAAAAACTTTGATCTTTGGCACACCGACGTTGCACTATGATAAAAGTGACAGTGGAGGAATGGATAGCAGCTCAAACTGAGGAATCTGAGAACTGAGTTCAAATTCCAATCGAATCCATTACATCCACTTACATGCTAATACTCTTGGCAAAGGTATGAATCCTCTTCTTTTCCCCCCAGCTATGGGTAAATAGCAGGACAGACCGGGTTCTATAGCCTTGGATGGCAACTGGCCTACTGCAGAAAGAAATGGCAACCTACTGCATGGGAAAAAAATCTGCCTCGTCAGTCATGTATTGAAAGATACATGATTGCCTAAGCGTGTATCACACATGGCACTAACCAACTGACTATGATAAAAACAACATGGATGAGGAAACTGGTCTAAACATGTCAACATGACATAGCCATTTAATATAGCTTTGTCTTGGGCTAACTGATTTTTCATATCCACTTTTTCTTACTATCTGGTAAATATTATTAATGATTAGATGAATATTCTTAAGGCTTTAATATTGCTTACTCACGAAAAGCTTAAATGATTTGGATATTTAATAAGGTGGGAACCAAATAACAGCTCTATCTGGATCCAAAGAAGCTTGGGTGGAGACACCACAGAAGCCAATCAAAACACCATTGGCAGAACATCATTACCCAGAACATGGGCCATATAAACATGCCATTCTACCAAACCAGGAAACAGGTGATAAACAGGAACCAATGGAGAAGGGTCTGTTAGCATGTAGTTGCTCTGTTGGAACCCCAGAAAATACAGGAACATCAACTATAATTATTTATGATGTATTGGATACAAGCACTTGGCTAAAAGTATAACAACTTAGCTAATGTATCTAGTATACTAATTATGATTACCAAAGTTTCTAAATGGTATACTTGACATAAATATATTTGTATGGAAGGAATGTTCTCGTGAGTTCTAAATAATTCTGATAGATTGTTTCTGCAAGAATTTTCCTTCTAATGAAATATGTGGATGTAGCATTATGGTCTAATGCTTAGTGAGAGAGAAAGAGTCCATTCTACCTTCCATCATCATGGCTTATGCTAACCTCCAGGAGAGTGGCCTTTTGGGCTTTCTTGAGCTAATGTTCTCTGCTGACATGAAGTGGAAAGATTATATTGCTAGGTCTGCTGCTTGGAAAATTGGTTCACTGTGCTGTCTCCAGAATCTATTTTATATGTTATAGGTCTACCATTAATCCATACTTTGAATATTGCTGCCACATCGGGTCTCGTGTTCCTGCTATATATTGAGAGATTCTTGGTAAAATCCCAAGAAGAATCTGCAATGTTATTGGTTCTAAGCTGGCATCTTGGCTTCAGTCACGTTCCCACCACCATAACATAACTTGCTTCCCTGTGCCTTTTCTATAACTTGCTTCCCTGTGCCTTTTCTATAACTTGCTTCCCTGTGCCTTTTCTATAACTTGCTTCCCTGTGCCTTTTCTATAACTTGCTTCCCTGTGCCTTTTCTATAACTTGCTTCCCTGTGCCTTTTTTATAAATACTTCCATAATAATTGTTCTGGTGAACTTTCTTAGTTCGTAGACTTTATGAATTTAAGTGCAGTAATAAGGTCTCATCAATGTACAGTTGAATTGGCTAGATGTAACCATAAATTCTATGCTAACAGTTTCTTTTCTCACACTTCTCACTTGTGGAACTCTCTTTTTTTGTTTTCCAGCCAACTTAGATCTTCAAAAATTTAAATGTAATGTCAATCGTCGTCTTCTTGATTCCTCCTCTTTTATTGTTCTCTTATATTTTTTCACACTCCCCCTGCATCTTAATAGCCTTGTTTCCTTACTTGATGTGAAATGATTAAAAAAAATCCTTACATTGAGTTTTATTCTCATAAGGGGGCCCCATGCTTTGTGCAAAAATTTAAATTGTTTTTAGTAAATAACTATATCGGCATATGCTTTCTGGCATTGTTTTAACTTCTGTCTGAATATCTGAAATGAGGAGTTATCATTATTTGCACTATTTATATTCAGACTTGGGCACCGCAAAGGTGGTGTAATGGTTAGCGAGCCTGTCTCGCTAGAACAATTGTGAATGAGTAGTGAGTTCGATCCTCACTGAGTGCCCCAAACTTTCAGCCTTGTGCCACATCTAAGCTATGCTTGGAAAATCACTATTCAGACTATTATCCTCATCTTTGTTGTTGTCACAATATTTCAGCCATTGTGCCCTTTGACCTTCATTCACTATAGGTTACCCAGAATTATATATATATATATATATATATATATATAATATATATAGTGTAACCCGGATAAGAGAGTTGTTGGGACCGGAGGAGAAGTCTCTTATATCCGGGTTAGGTCTATTTTGTTTAGGTAAGTATGGCTCTAATTTGGGACCAGAGAAAATCTCTCTTATACCCGGGTTACACTGTATGTATGTATATATATATATATATAGTGTAACCCGGATATAAGAGAGTTGTAGGGACTGGAGAACAAGTCTCTTATATCTGGGTTTGGTCTATTTTGTTTTATTAACACAGGCTCTAATTTGGGACCAGAGAAAATCTCTCTTATATCCGGGTTTCACTATATATATATATATATATATATATATATATATAATCTGATGAAGGCCTGAGGGCACAACAGCTGAAACATGATAACAAGAACAAAGTCTGAATATAAATAGGGTAAATATTATTTTAACTGTCTAACATACTGAAATTCATATGTGTAATAGTGCCACAGAATGTTAAACGCTGTAAAAAAAATGGTCTGCAAATAGAAATATTTACTTTTTCTGGATTCCTTGGTTTATTTTAAACTATTTTCTTTTTTTCTTTAAATCATTTCACTCTCACGCAAGGCAATAAAGTCACTAAAATGCAAGGAGTTTACCAGAGTGTGATATAATATGAAAAAACAAAAAAACTAATAAGGAAAGAAAACAAAAGAACAGGAATTAAGAAGACAAGATAACAATTGACATTGCATTTAAATTTTTGAAGATCAAAGTTGACTGGGAAGCAAGAAGCTGGAAGAGGGTTCCATAAATGAGAATTGTGAGAAAAGAAACTGTTACCATAAAATTTAGTTACATCTAGCCAATTCAACTGTAAATTGATAAGGCCTCATTGCCAGTCTAGTACTGCACTTAAATTCATAAGGCCTAGGTATCATAGCAAAGAGCTCATTCAAACAATTACCATGAAAGTATTTATAGAAAAGGTGAAGAAAGGCAACAGTACGGTGGTAGGAAAGTGACTGTAGCCAAGACACCAGGCCAGGATCAAGAAACTCTCAGCATGTAACTTATGGTTACAGCTAGCCATTTCAACTATAAAATGATGAGACCTAGCTGCCAATCTAGTATTGCACTTAAATTCATAGTCAAGGTACCAAAAAGGAAATCTCATCAGAACAATTACCATGAAAATAATTATTTTGATGCTCATTCTGCTTTAGTACCGAGACTCTACATTTGAGATTGTCTATTGGTTTGTTCTCTTGAGCGTACACTTTTCATCTGCTGGGATGTGTAGGATGTTGGTGCTTTAGATACACACCCTCACATATGGTGTTCAGGAGAGATCTCAATGTGTCTATTAAAAGGAATAGGTTGTATATGCCTAATATGTGCACACACACACACTCACGCACTTGTGCATACAATAGCTTTAGGGTCATGTAAACTGGGTTTGTTCTTTCGTCAATGCTTATTTTGCCCTCATCTTCCTCTCTGTCTGGTGATGGACCAAAACAGCTGAAGAATGCCACTATTTTCACGGTCTTACCCCAAATTCTCAAGTGGAGTTGTTATGAGGATTTGCCCTGGTTCCATCTCTGTTTCGGCTTATCTACATGAAATTTTGCTTACCATGTGCATAACTAGATGAACTATTGACTTGCTTATCATATAAATATCCATGCATGCTGTCACTGTATGCAGCTATATTCTGTTTGACATTTGCTCTGGTTACAGCTCTTTCTAAATGGATACGAAACCTATTTATTTTATCATTTCTTAAGAAATACCCGACTATATTTTGTAGCAGATAAAACATGCTGGCATCTAGGGGGTGCACTCCATTGGGCACTCATGGAATATGTTGAGGAAAATAGTCTAAATAACTTGTTCTTGATCCACTGGGAACTTTCTTAAATTTCAGGTGTGACCTTCATGATGTAGAACAATGTAGATCTAAAGGTCACACTTAGTGGCTCGCCACTGATTTTATTTAGTAGATTAAAAGATTTTATGGTAATGTGTGCATATTCCATAATGTGTGTTTTTTTTTGTTTTTTTTAGTGGTATTAACAGTCCCAGTGATCTCTCTCACATATTATATACCTGAAGAAGTTTGTAGAATGGTACTGCTGAAATGTAACCTCAACAATCAAGGAATTCAGCTGCCATTTTCCATAAGTTTGGCATTATATGATTGATGTGTCTTATGGACAATTTTAATAATTCTACATATACAAAATCAGAAAAAAAAACACTGCCGAATAAATAAATAAATAAATAAATAAAACTAATATTTATTTCATTCTCTCTCCCACCCTCCAAAACTGGAAAAAAAAATTTTGGACTTATTTGGTCTGTTATACTCTACCAACCATATTCACTTGACCTTGCAACAACTAATTAATACTTAATTTTAATCACTGTAATGGGTAATACCTTCTCTAATAAAAACTAGATTCAAGAATTTGTCAAAAACTTGTAACAAATCATCACAAATAATGGTAAAATATAATTGAACTTAATCTTTTGAAGAATAAAGTTGACAAAAACAGAAATTATTTATGGCTCAACCTGATAAATGTTCTTTCTCCATAAAAAAAATTTTTTTGGTACATTTCCATCAAATTCTCAATGTTTCATGGTTTCTCTTAAATAGAAGAATAAAAGAATAAAGAGTAGAATAAAAGATTTCAAAGACAAGGAACAAAAATGCTTGCTATATTAGGTTCTTGATATTCCTCTACCATTTTATAGTTTTCTTTTTTCTAACTACATTTGCAAATATGTACCAAACTTAACTTTAATTGCTTATCTTTAGATGCAGGAGCACTAGGCCCCAATAGTAGAACCCTTAGTTAAAATCAAACTTGTTACACCAGTGACCCAGTCAATGAGACTGGGTCACTCCCATTCCTACAGCAGAAATCCCTCCTTGATGTTATCTACATATTGAAGACTGTCTTTCAGCTTTAATTTGAACCAAGATTACAAATGTAGGTCCCTCCATTTCATCAGGGGAATCAAACCCACTGGTTCTTGTCACCCCCCTGTTTGTATCTGTGTAATGATGCATTCAGCCTCCACTTACTCCACAGGTGTATCACTTGGGATTTTCTTGTTCTTTTTTTCTTCTGTGTACACTTGGAACTAGGTTTAATTTTAACAGATAAACCAAATACATTGGTTTTTTCTGTATCATCTCCAACAATATATATATATATATATATATATATATATATATATATAGATAGATAAATAGACACACACACACTCACTCATATCTGTTTTTTCTTGTTTCTCTCTCCAACCACCATCATGTTTTTTCTCTTATTCTCATCCCTCCTGTTATTATTTTGTGAAGCAAGTGTTAAAAAGATATATTTTATAAATGTCGAAAAGAAAAATTTCACAATGCAAATGAATTAAGATGTGTGGTTCTTGTTTATTACTCATTATTTATTTATTCTTTCACACTTCTGTCTGCTTTTTCTCTCACCACCTGTAAAGAAAAACATCTGGACATTTCTGCCTGTAATAAAGCTTTATTCCATGCAATTCAATTACTGCCCATAAGGTTCAACCATTACTTTTCTAGTTAAGTCGTTCGAAGGGGAGATAACTATGGTTGCATTCACCACTTGTGCTGTTTTTTTTTGTTTTGTTTTTTTTTTTTTTTTTTTTTTCTTCCCTAAACTCACTGATTTCTGTTTGAATGCTGTTGGGAACTATTGTGTTCTATTTATTTTTATTATTTCCGTCCTATTCTATAACAGAGAATGTTATTGTTTCTGTTTCTTATGCAATTTTATTGCAATGACATCTGCCTTTTGCATTTGCTTCTGTTAAGAACTTCCTGTCGGCATGACCTATATCTAATTTCCTTTGTGCCTTTTTTCTTCTTGTCCAATCTTGAAGAATTTCACCTCCAAACTCAGGAAAGTAATTTGCTCTGGTCAACAGACTTCTTGCTATGATTTTTAACTGCTTATTCAGAAATTGGTAGTGATGTTTAGATATAACTAAATATTACTTCATTTAGATTAGGTTATTATTTGAGTAACGGTGTTTCTTGTACTTACACACTTGTGAATTTAATGAGAAGCAGGAGGGTGGAAATTTATTTAATCTTATTTGCTGGAAAATTTAAATCCTGACACTTGCCAAACTTTTAACCTACAGTAGTGACCCACATAGCACCACTCTTTTTAGGTCAGTATTGCAATTCCCTCCCACTGTCCATTGAATTACTAACTATGGAGAAACACACACATATTCGAATGTTATTTTCAGTGGATACTGATGTTTGAAATAAATGTCCCTTTTTCTTTTCTTTAAGTTATGCACATTTCCTCATTCAATTATTCTCAAAAATACATATCTGCTCACTTTCATATGCCAAGCCAAACAAAGCAATTTCTAAAGAATTATTGCATTTATTTTTCATCCATTTTTATTATTTTAAATATCCCTTGTGTGTGTGTGTGTGTGTGTGTGTGTTACAGTCTATCATAGGTATGTGAAAAAAAAAAAAAATTTTTTACCAGTGTGTTCTGGGTGCATAGGATGATAGCCATAATACATACTGTCCAAAATAAAATAAATGATGCATCTATTTCAAACATGGTATCCTCTAAAAATAACATTTGAAGTAATAAAAATAAATCAATTCTCACATATATATTTTAGTACCACAACCTCTTTTAGGCTAGGATCCTGTAACCAGAATAAGTGAATATATGTCTTATTCATCTGCTGTACTCTTATATTCCATCTTTGTCCTTTTTATAGATGGGAGTCAACCCAAACAGAAGTAATTTTTTTTTTTCTCCTTTTAAGTCTTTGAAAGTGTTGAGGCAGAGAATCAGTTCTTGTAATCTTTAAAAAGATTACACTCAAAGTTTTTCAAAACTGTTAACCATTGAAATCTTTGGTCAAAGCAACAATTCCTTTTGACTCTTTCTTTTCGCATTTAGTCTGTCTTTCCTTCAACTGTACATTTTTGTTTTCTCTCTTTTTATTTGACTTAGTGTCACATTTTTCATGGAGCTGTGGATGTGAGGTAACTGGTTTTCTTATTTTCAGAGAGCAAAAGTGGGGAGGTTAGAGACTTGTTCCCTTAGGGGCATTTCCTTTATGAGTGGATGCTGAAAAGTTCTCAGCACCAGTAAGAAGACTCAAGTCCAGAAATTTTCCAGTAACTTCTTCATAATCTCTAATAATAATGGGCATAGAACATCTGGTCATTTACCCCCCCCCCACTTCTCTCTTGTTCGCTTTCCTCCCCCTCTCTCTCATTCTCGCTCGCTATCCTCACACTCTCTCTCTCTCTCTCTCCTCGCGCTTGATCTCTCTCTCTCTCTCTCTCTATCCTCGCGCTTGATCTCTCTCTCTCTCTATCCTCGCGCTTGATCTCTCTCTCTCTATCCTCGCGCTTGATCTCTCTCTCTCTCTCTATCTTCGCGCTTGATCTCTCTCTCTCTCTTGCTCGCCATCCTCGTGCTTACTATCCTTGCTCTCCCCCTCTCTCTCTTGCTCTCTATCACTATTATTGATTGAAATTCTGCTAAAAGGACATTGATAGCATTCTTGTAAATAAAGCCTCAAGTTTTCGCTCAACTAAACCAGGCTAGTTTCAAAACAGGTTTGAGTTTGTTTCTGTCAGAGTTTCCTGGATAAAGAGTTATCATTATTTACAAATGAACTAAAGTTTCAACCATTGTGCCCTATATCTTTCTTCAGCTATCTGTTGTTTTGGGTAGCCTTCAGGTAATTTTGGATGGAACCCTTTATTTAATCTGTCTTCATTCGGTTCTCCATGTCTAGGTATATCTTGTCTTTTTCTTTTCCTGTGCTTGGTTTTAAAGCTCCAAGTTTTAACTGCAGGATTAAATCATTGGTTTGTGAATTGTTGACATAGGAATTTTGAGTTCAACCCCTGGGCTGTGTAGTAGACTCAATGGAAACAAGGCAAATAATAATTGTGCAGTATTTCTTTTCTTTTTTTTTCTTTTTTTTTTTTTTGGGTAAGTCATATTTTCCCTAGATATGGACAGGTGAACAAG
>OZ038481.1:27310147-27465147 GCA_964036315.1 Acanthosepion esculentum | reverse complement strand
GAACTTTTCTTTTTTTTTCTTTTCTTTTTTTTTATTACAAGGTAGGTGCTGAAAGTTCTTGACATTCTTGAGCACTTTTCAATTCAGACTAAATGGCCAAACATCAGAATTTGATTCAGCAGCTCCTTATATTTATTGAAGTCCTCACACCAAATTTATTTATATATATATATATATATATATATATATATAATTCCCAAGGTCTGATGATTTGGATTGTGATTCCAATGTAATAAATTATAACCATGGAATATTAATGTTTGAACCTTTTATAATATATATATATATATATATATATATATATATATATATATATATATAATATATATGTGTGTGTGTGTGTGTATTTAGGCAGCAATCCTTCATTTATATATGTTTCATTAAAGACAACAGACAAGGTACTGTGATTAAGCTTTTTATTTAATTTTTCTTGTGTCCGAACAAGTGTTTTCTTTTCTGGACACAGTGTGTAGAAACTGTACAATTGTTTTGTTTTTACACACTCTGTGTCCAGAAAAGAAAACACTTGTTTGAACACAAGAAAAATTAAATAAAAAGCTTTATTGCACTACCTTACATTTTTCTTTCTGTATTATCCTCCCCCAAAAAAATACTGTTTTTCATTTATATATGTTGTATTATTTTAGAAAACAAAATAATTTTTTTTCTTTTTTCTTTTTGTTAGCCCCTCAGTTCCAGAGGACGCCAAATAGATATGAGATAGAATATGTTGGGAAGAGGGCGCGATTACAGTGCCGAGTCGAAGGAAAGCCTCGGCCAATGTTAACTTGGTACAGAAATGACCAGTTGGTCAATGTTAGTCTACCAAGGTAAGTTAATGTGATAACTCTATTTCAGATGTTACATTGGGGGGGGGGGGGTCACAATATATTTCTATGGTCACTATCTTCATAAAAGGTAACCTAGAAATGACAAGATATTGGGGAGGGGGTAAACAAAATATCTCGAGGTGTAGCACATGTTATCTACCCTTCAGTATGCTAAGAACAAAAAAAATGTTTGCTTAATTGAGTAGATTTGGAAAAAAAATCTTATTTAGCACATGACATCTGAGGAAGGCCGAAGAATGCTGCAGCCAAAACAAGAATGAGGATGTTAGAATAATTTATGAAATACTGTAACAGTTTGACAATTTATTAATATTTAATTCTCAATATTTCTTATTATTATTCTTATTCTTCTTATTATTCTTATTCTTATTCTTAATAATTTTTTAACTTTGGATCTAGTTTAATAAAAGGGAGAACTTGTTGGCACCAAATGCGAGTGTCATCTGTGATTAATATGGCAGTGAGAATTTTTCAACTCATAAAATAAGTGTGCCAATTGAAATAAATGTTCTGCTGGGAATTTTTACATAAGTTTAATAAATATGGCACAAATTAATTGTGCTGTAGGAAAATTATTTGAAAAATAGGTGTGGTAGATGCAAGGACAGGATTAAAGAAAATAATTGAATGACACTGACAATTTCATTTGAGATTTGATCATAGGACCCGTCTACAATTTTGTTGTATCTGTTCAATATTTAAAACAATAAATTGTCAGGAAATTGTAAATTTTAACAAAATATGTAAGGAAGCTTTTTCTTTTTTTTTTTTTTTTTCTTTTTTTTTTTTTTCCTCAGTTGACATGAATTCTAAGATGAAACTTTTCCCTTACTAATTTTTCGATTTTTTTTTTTTTTTTTTTTTTTTTTTTTTTTTTTTTTTTTTCCAGTAGTATGCAAATATGTGTGCTATGATTCCCTTGAATTCAGTTAGCAATATCTTTGCCTGTTAAACAGAATCTTGCAAAGAACTGTTTTCTCAAAATATAATATGTTGATATACCAAGCAACTAAGTTTGGAGTCTTTGTTATCAAAACTTTTCTAAAGGAAAAATATTTATCATTTGTCTGTAATTGACAGGGAAACTGATAGGCAGGGCTTATTTATGGTTTTTAAGGCTTCTTAATTTGCAAGCAATCTGGTTCTAAATCTTCTGAGAAGCCATTTGATTCTGATTAAAGATATTTAAGAAGCCTGATCTCTTCCATGTAATTTGATCTTGGCTAAGGAATTTGCTTGTCTCAGCTTTTTTTTTTTTTCTTAATGATTTCAATGCCATTATTTGTAATAGTTTCCTAAAAGAAAAGAAAAAACTTATATTAAAGAAATAATACTAAATAGTCATTTTGAACTGCTGTGATTGATTTTATCTACTAAAAAGATATAAGAGGGCATCTGACTACATGTTAATATTCCCTCCTGCTTGGTAAATTACATAGTGATTTGAACTTTATATACTGATCAATATTGCACTTTTATCCTGGGTATGACAATAAACTACATCCAGCAGCAAGGCTTCCAATCGGGAGATTTTGAGGAGCAGGAAACCACCTCTTAATTGCTGTTCTCAGGTCCACCATGACCAGGGTGGTAGCACTTGTTAGGAACCCAGCCTTGGCAAATAGTGAACTCCAAAACTGGGGTCAAAACATGAAAGTATAAAAATAGATTTTTATAGTAAATATACAAGCAATACATTTTTGGAAAAAAAAAAAAAAAATTTTACCAGCAATACATCTTTGGGAGAAAAACAAAAGAAGTGAATACATTCTATTCATACAAACCTATCCTAAAAATCTTATCAACATTAAATAACCCACTGATGTTGATATGCCATAAAACAAGATAAACCAAACCAATAGTGCACTTAAAAATTCTTGTTTGTTAAATGGATTGTGGTTATATATATATATATATATATATATATATATATATATATATATATATATATCATCCTTTCATCATCCACTGTTCTTTGAATAGCTTTTTATTTGCTAGATTAATATAAAACTAATTTACCTATGCCATTTTTTTAAAAAAATGAATTTTTTTTCTTTTAATATATTTTTTCAAAATATTTTTGTACTCCACTCCTTCATGGGTTATATTTTTTATCTCCACACTTTGTAAACGTGTTTCAACAACCAGCCATTATCATAAAAACAGAATAAGGAGAATAATACAAGTAAAGGCAAAAGCTAGACATTACCAAAAAATACCTTTTCATATAACATAGCAAGAAAAAGTGTTTTACTTGAAAAAATAATTTCCTGGTTACATTATTATTTATAGATTACCATGAAATCTGTGAAAAAAATAATATAAAAGTTATAGAATTCTTTTTTTTTTTTTTTTTTTTTTTTTTTTTAACTGAAATTTAAATAGCTGAGAACTGGGATGGGTTGGTTGTGTGTGTATTTTTATTTATTTATTTTTTTCCTGTTTATATTTCAGGTTTAGAATAACTCGTTATGCTTTAGTCATTGAAAATGTCTCCAAGTCTGACAATGGTCAGTATTCTTGCTTTGCCCAGAATCAACATGGCAAAGCATGGGGAAACTTTACACTGGTTGTAAAAGGTGAGTTCTTTCTTCTCTTCTCTCTCTTTCTTTTCTCTCCCTCCCCCTCTCTCTTCTCTCTCTTTCTTTTCTCTCCCTCCCCTCTCTCTTCTCTCTCTTTCTTTTATCTCCCTCCCCCTCTCTCTTCTCTCTCTTTCTTTTCTCTCCCTCCCCCTCTCTCTTCTCTCTCTTTCTTTTATCTCCCTCCCCCTCTCTCTTCTCTCTCTTTCTCTCTTCTCTCTCTCTTCTCTCTCTTTTCTCTCTCTTTTCTCCTGTCTCTCACTCACTCTCACACACTTTTCTCATTTTCCAAACAAATGTTGGTTGGCTTGTGTTTTACTTCATAAATGCCTAATTCAAACCTTGGTTATGTTAAAAATGTTTCTGTGAGTACATGGTCATCATATAGAATTCAGTGTGCTTTGGAATTGTATTAGTTGCTTCTCTTTTAGTTCACAAGGAAATTTTCTGATGATGCCAGTTCACCAGCAAAAGCTGCTTACCTTGAAAACCATTTAAGAATCTTCCTAACTAAAAAAAAAAAAAAAAGGGCAAAATATTCTCAGTTCTAATGAGAATTTTCTTTTCTCACCTGTAGAACTCTCTTTTGGTTTCTTGCTTCCCTGCCATCTACAATCTTCAAAAATTTAAAATACAACACCAGTTGCCATCTTCTGTTTTCCTGAATCCTGTTCTTTTATTGTCTTTTCTCTTCACTGCTATCCTCTTTTATTCTCTTTCATGCCCAGTTACCCCTTTCATCTTAGTGGCTTTATCACCTTGCTTGGAGTGAAATCTTCAGAAAAAAGCAAAAAAAAAATAAGCAGCTTAATTGGTGCCAACTTTGTGTATATTTCTGTTTCATTTTTCATTTTTCTTTTCATTTCAGATAAACCTTCCAATGACGTGAGACCAAAAGTAATACTTACTAATCAAAGTAAGTTTCATTTCAGTCTTTAATTTCATTGATGGGTGTGTAAGACTAAATCAATCCTGATTGAACCCTTTTTTATATATGATCTAATTGAATCACTAGTTGGTGTCTGTTTAATTGGGCACTTAACAAAACATGTTCACCTCTTAAATAGGTGTAAAATTGTTTTGCTAATAGGAAGAGGTATTTTAAAATATTCCAAAGTTCTCTGTATGCATACAATTCAATGAAAAGAATGATTTAAAAAGGTTAATTTTGACATACCCAATACTCAAATTATCAGTAGTTAATATCTTTGTTAGATGTTCTAATTTTTGGCTTTCTTTTTCTTCCCTGCTTTATAAAATTTATCTCTTACTTTTTTGTTATTTTATCTTACCTTTTTTTCTTTTTACTTTCCATTTGTTTTCTTTCCTACCTCATCATTTGTCTACATGTAATTTCCATACTGCTTACTGAAATTGGCTTTGATAGATGGTGGGTTTATTTCCTTTACTTTTGTTAAGCGTTATATTATGTTCTAACATTTGTTTGTTGTCCCTTTCTAAATATAATGGAGTGGTTTCCTATTGCATTCTCCATGGTTTGTAAAGCAAATTTACACTGCTATTTAACCCATTACTGGGAGAAGAGATAGATTTATGCCTTTACAAGAGTATCAGCACAAAAGAGAATGCAACAGACTAGCCTGGAACTCTACTCACTGTTTTCTCATTCTAAGACACTAACCATAACACTGCCTGCACATTTCTTATATAATACATTAACTATAAGTATTGAATTTTTTCTTCTTTCTTTCCTTTTCTTCTTTCTTTCTTTCCTTCCTTTTCTTCTTTCTTTCTTTCCTTCCTTTTCTTCTTTCTTTCTTTCCTTCCTTTTCTTCTTTCTTTCTTTCCTTCCTTTTCTTCTTTCTTTCTTTCCTTCCTTTTCTTCTTTCTTTCTTTCCTTCCTTTTCTTCTTTCTTTCTTTCCTTCCTTTTCTTCTTTCTTTCTTTCCTTCCTTTTCTTCTTTCTTTCTTTCCTTCCTTTTCTTCTTTCTTTCTTTCCTTCCTTTTCTTCTTTCTTTCTTTCCTTCCTTTTCTTCTTTCTTTCTTTCCTTCCTTTTCTTCTTTCTTTCTTTCCTTCCTTTTCTTCTTTCTTTCTTTCCTTCCTTTTCTTCTTTCTTTCTTTCCTTCCTTTTCTTCTTTCTTTCTTTCCTTCCTTTTCTTCTTTCTTTCTTTCCTTCCTTTTCTTCTTTCTTTCTTTCCTTCCTTTTCTTCTTTCTTTCTTTCCTTCCTTTTCTTCTTTCTTTCTTTCCTTCCTTTTCTTCTTTCTTTCTTTCCTTTTTCTTCTTTCTTTCTTTCCTTCCTTTTCTTCTTTCTTTCTTTCCTTCCTTTTTTTCTTTCTTTCTTTCCTTCCTTTCTTTCTTTCCTTCCTTTTCTTCTTTCTTTCTTTCTTTCCTTCCTTTTCTTCTTTCTTTCTTTCTTTCCTTCCTTTTCTTCTTTCTTTCTTTCTTTCCTTCCTTTTCTTCTTTCTTTCCTTCCTTTTCTTCTTTCTTTCTTTCCTTCCTTTTCTTCTTTCTTTCTTCCCTTCCTTTTCTTCTTTCTTTCTTTCTTTCCTTCCTTTTCTTCTTTCTTTCTTTCTTTCCTTCCTTTTCTTCTTTCTTTCTTTCTTTCCTTCCTTTTCTTCTTTCTTTCTTTCTTTCCTTCCTTTTCTTCTTTCTTTCTTTCTTTCCTTCCTTTTCTTCTTTCTTTCTTTCTTTCCTTCCTTTTCTTCTTTCTTTCTTTCTTTCCTTCCTTTTCTTCTTTCTTTCTTTCTTTCCTTCCTTTTCGTCTTTCTTTCCTTCCTTTTCGTCTTTCTTTCCTTCCTTTTCGTCTTTCTTTCCTTCCTTTTCGTCTTTCTTTCCTTCCTTTTCGTCTTTCTTTCCTTCCTTTTCGTCTTTCTTTCTTTCCTTCCTTTTCGTCTTTCTTTCTTTCTTTCCTTCCTTTTCGTCTTTCTTTCTTTCCTTCCTTCCTTTTCGTCTTTCTTTCTTTCCTTCCTTCCTTTTCGTCTTTCTTTCTTTCCTTCCTTCCTCTTCGTCTTTCTTTCTTTCCTTCCTCTTCGTCTTTCTTTCTTTCCTTCCTCTTCTTCTTCGTCTTTCTTTCTTTCCTCTTCTTCTTCTTCTTTCTTTCTTTCCTCTTCTTCTTCTTCTTTCTTTCTTTCCTCTTCTTCTTCTTCTTCTTCTTTCTTTCCTCTTCTTCTTCTTTCTTTCCTCTTCTTCTTCTTCTTTCTTTCCTCTTCTTCTTCTTCTTTCTTTCCTCTTCTTCTTCTTCTTTCTTTCCTCTTCTTCTTCTTCTTCTTCTTTCTTTCCTCTTCTTCTTCTTCTTTCTTGCAAAACCAGGCCAACCATTTAGAAACTTCCTTTTGGATACATTAGATTTTTCATTGATTTAAATTCACTTATTCTTATGTCTCTCCATTTGCAGAGACATAAGACAACAAAATCTTCCATGTGCCATGGCACACCACATTTTCCTATCTTTTGTAGCTCTAAGCTGTAATTGTTTTTTTTTTGTTTGTTTTTTTAATACCCCTCCTGCTCTCTGTTCTGCCATCCATTTGCACATGCTCATTATGTAGGTAACTGTTTTCACCCCAATCCCTTTTGCTTTTGACATATCCTGTGAGTTTCAAATTTTTCAAGCCCTCTTTTCTCAACCTGTAACCTAAAAGTTTCAGCTGTCTCTTTCTGACTATAAGTATGAATGACTCCCCCACCCCTAGACATGGAACAAAAGATACTGGTTTAATTTACAATAGCAGTCATTTAATCTTAGCTTCAGCTAAAATCTTGCTTGAGGGGTCCTTTTTTTTTATACTTGTGTATTTAACATTGCATGGATTTCTGGTCTTTGGACTAATTATTAAATCTTAGATTATACATTATATTTTCTTTACTAATAATATTTCCATTAATAGGCTATGTACTACAACTTCAAGCCAACATTTAAATAATTTTATGTATAATTTGCATAAAAGAATTATACTAAATTCATCACCCAATTTTCTCTTTGAAACAAGTTTAATTTCTCATTCAAAAACATCCTCTTTCCCATTTATCTTTTTGGTTTCTCTTTGCTGCCAAATCCTTAGAAAGGCTTAAAGTCGGGTCAGCAGCTGTTCTTCATATTATGGTTCATTCACACTTCCTGTTTTGAGAGAGGCTTTAGGGGTACATTGACTTCACCTGTCCACTTGGCTGACTTGGATAGGAGGAAAAAACTGGGAGGAATACAACAAAGTACAGGCTGTTGTTGTCTTGTCATTTAATACAGCAGTTTTTTTTCTTTTTGTTTTTGTTTTTTAATAAATCATTCTCAACCATTCTCTCTTTTCCTAACTTCCTTCCTATGAAAAATAGGCAAATATAAACATTTTCTCTCACATTTCATTGTTTTAACTTTCAGCATCATGGTGATACACAAAGAAGATAAAATAATCCTGCTCTTTCATTATTGACCCATTCTCAGTCATTTAAATCAATAAGTCTTAAAAGCTGGCTGTGAATTTTGCTTTTCTCACTCAAGAATTTTTTTTTCTCTTTGATTTTTTTGGTGACTGTTGCATGTTTCTCTGTCTGTGTGTGTGTCTATAGCAGAAGAAATTTTGCTTGAAAAGCATGAAATTGGCATTGCCTGACCGTCTGTTTCTCCGTGGCCAAGCGGTAAGGCTAAACAGTGACCCCCTCAACTCCAAGGAACGCAGGTTCTATTCCTGCTGAAGAACGAAGATTCCATTCCTACTGAAGAACGCAAAATTTCTTGAACATGGTGGACAAAAAGTAAATCAGTATACTGCTTAATATATAAACAGAGCACCTATACAAATACACATATGAACAAAACGGTGCAAAGAATGAGTTTCAGACGGTTTACAATTTGGATTCCAATGTATATCTTATTTTAAAATTCAAAAAACATAAGAAATTACATATTTAAACTTTGTTGGTTTAATTTAACAAAACTTGTTTGGAGATACTTTTTTTCTCTTCTTTTTTTTCTTTTTTTTCTTTTTCTTTTTTTCTTTTTCTTTTTTTTCTCTTTTTTCTCTTTTTTTTTTTTTTTTTTTTTTTTTTGCAACATGCGTCAGTATGTTGAAATCCTCACAGTATTTAGTATTGTTGAAGTTATCGCTAACATTTTCTGTCGAGATTTAAAAACTCTACATTCAATTTCACAGACCAATCGATAAAATTTGAATAAGCTGATTTGTTTAGAAAAATGCTTTGGCAAAAGCCCTACTTCACAGTTTTTACGCACCCTAGTAAAACCAACTGTACTTTGTACCCCCTTACCTGTTTGCACTTTTCTCCAAAATTTGGTTTTAATCAATCAATGTATGGTTATTTTAACAGATGGACTAACAGAAGTCACAATATATATATATATTAGCTGGCTACTCGAGGATACCCATCTAACTAGGGTGGCTAACCAATCCCTAATTCAGACACCCGCTAAAGCACATTGTGTTTGTTCAGCACCCACAGAGCCCACCTGTGGTTTATACTGCAACTATGCTGAGCAGACCTTAGTTACAGCTTCTGGGAGAGAGCATGTTATTTAGCATGATCAATAATCTGAACAAGGCCAGCACACTCAAACCCTCGGCCACGATGACATGTCTTTGTGCTGACACAGCTATCGATGGCCCCCAAGGGTTCCGTCTACCCAATTTTACTCACAAGGCTTGGGTTAACCCATGGTGTGGTTTTCAGACACTTTCCAAAAGTGCTGCACACTGGGACCGTCCCCCTCCAGGCCAATTGACAAATCAACCCTGGTGAGATCCAAACCCAGGTCTCATGGTCAGAAAGTGAACATTCTAACCACTCAGCCACGTGTGTATATGTGTGTGTATATATATATATAATATATATATATATATATATATATATATACACATGCACATACACACACAAATGATAAAGTACTTTGAAATTATTATTTTTTACTTTCTTTTTTTGTTTAGCGGGTCCTCCTGTCTGGTCAAATAAAAAGCCAAATATCAAAACAGTGGCAAGACCACCCAGTTCATGGGCAATACTAAAATGTCCAGCTGTAGGGAACCCAATGCCAAATATAACATGGCGGAAATCTAACCAGCCTTTCAAAGAAAATCAGAAAAGAATGGTAAGTAAAGTTTTTTTTCTTTCTTTTTTTGGGCATGTAATAAAGATTTTCAACTTATTTATAATTGAATTCCTATTAAATGTTTTCATTAAATAATCAATAATTAGCATTTATGTTAAACATTTGATATCATGTTAGAAGCTATTTCTGCAGTTATTCTAAAATATATTCAGTATTTGTTGGGGGGGGGATTTTTTTTTTTTTTTTTTTTTTTCATAGTTTCTAAAAAAGATTCTCATTTAGTAAATTTTGCTAAAAAAAATTTTCTTTAACTTTTAGCACTTTGCACCATTCAGTTTTTACTTCCATTAATTCTTTTTGAAGAAGCCAAGATATTTTTCCAAAGAAGGGTGGGGTTTTTTTTTTTTTGTTTTTTTTTTTTTGTGTCTCTGTGTTTTTAATATATGTTATCATAGCAGGACAAGACAACACAACCACAAAATTCAAACACCCTATTTATTTGGTAAACAGGACCAAGATTTTTGCTTGGCAAACAAAGACACCTACAGAGTACTCAGGATTAAGCAATGATTGTTTATTCCACAGATTTCTGAGAAAATGGATTAGTAGGTTTGATCGATTGATTTGTTTATTTAACAACATATTAACTTCTTATGGATCATTTAATGCCAACCTTAAAATACTTACAGCCCCTGGTATTCCCAAGTGGTCACCTATCTAAGTACTGACCAGGCTCGACGTTGCTTAACTTCGGTGATCAGACAAGAATCAGTGTATTCAATATGATATGGCTATAAGCATGGATTAGTAGGGAAAATGGTTAAAATACTTTATCAGGAATGTGTGCATGTTTATTTTTAATCTTTCAGTCATTGGTTATCTCCACATATCAGTTTTTAGAGTTAAGAATTGTCAAGGAATTTATTTTTTAATTTCAACCTTTTTTGTAAACCATTTTATTAAATGTAATTCGCTTTCTGTTACAGATACGAAAATGGACACTAACCATAAAAGATGTAGTACCTGAAGATGCTGGCAATTACACGTGTATTGTAAGCAATGAGCATGGAACTATCCAGTGGACTTACAACTTAGAAGTAATTCGTAAGTAGAATTCCTCTCTTGATTACATGAGCCTTTTGCAAGTCTTAAAAATATCAAATTTGAAAACATGTGATCTCTTTGCCACTGCATTTCAGCTAGGAGAATTTTTAAGTGTATTTACAAGTAATCATTTAATGTGATTAAAATATGTAGCTATAGTTTAGTAGGAAAGGAAAATAAAGAAAAAACTTGGACAAGCACTGCAATTAAGAGTAGCAATACATTTTCTGGATGATGACACTGTTGTATTTGCAGTCATAAAACTGAAGGGCTTTTCTCTTGTAGTCATCTTGAGTTAGGTACTCAGAACATCCAGCTAAATCTTTGATAATTCTTCCTAATTAAAAATCTTTGGTAATTCCTCTCTTAATTAAAATACCTGGAATTATAATGATGATATTTGAGTAAATATTACCATATTAGGAAGTTGGGCTATCTAAAAGTACGAGTAAATATCAGCCTTTCATATTTCCTATACCTCAGCTGTTGGGTATGGATTTTTCTTTTTCTTTTTTTTTTGCTTCTGGGTGCTGGAAGTAGGCCTTATTTGCCTGTACTTTTTTTTTTTTGTAGTTGATTTTATACAAAATGCTTCAGACTACCAATTCAGTAAACTTTGTAGAATATTGAAAAAAGGTTTTTAAAGGAATGGCGGGGGTTCATTGTTTTTTTTTTTTTTTTTTTTTTTTTTTTTTTCTTCATTGTTTGGCTTAGAATTGGGCTTAATTTCACTACATAGGTTGAGGACATGGCGCTATTACATTTTTGCACCCCCTGCTTTCTTTTTAATCAGTGTGCACATTGTTTTTTGTTTTTTTTGGGGGGGGGGGGTTACGCCCTACAGTAGTTGTTTATCTTGACTATTTTGAAAAAAATCACATTCATTTTTATAGCCCGGGGGTGCGAAAGTGTAGTGCTGAGGATGCTTCTCATCTTTCTAACAAAAGTTTTAATTTTGTAGATGTGATTTGCTTCATTTTAGTTATGAAAACAGTCTATAAACACCAGTTTATTCTTGACATTTCTGTATCTGCTTTTATAAAAGACTAGAGTATTTTTTGCATTTAGTTATCAGTATTTAAAAAAAAACAAAAAAAAAAACAGTTATAACATATTGATAAATGTGCCATAATTTCTTTTTCCCTTAATATTCTAAAAATCATATGGCACCTTAAACAATTATTGCACATGAATTTTTATTTGGTTTTGTTAATAAATTAAATTCTTACCTTAATATTTTCATCATTACTAAAATAATGAGTTGTTATAAATATCCAAGTAAAATATAAAATGGAAAAAATAAAAATTTCTAACCACTGACACAATGTAATAAATTTATATTTCAGAGAGAGTTCCATATGCTCCTATTATTGATGGGCCAAAGAATCAAACAGTTGTCATTGGAGAAACGGCCATATTTAAATGTAAAGTGGTTGTAAGTGACCTACAACCACATTTACAGTGGCTGAAGCATTTTGCAGTGAATGGCTCCTACCTTAAAGAGTCTGGAGAACCATTTGTCCGTGTCATCAAGGTAAATCAACTTTCAAAAAAAAAAAAAAAATTGTCTTTTCCTCTTTTTATTCATTTGTTTCTTTTAGAAAAATCTTTTTTAAAAAAGAAAAATTAATTTTTAAAAACATTTTTCTTTTTGTTTCTATCTGTTGGATTTTTCTGAAACATAGCTTGATAGTTTATACAGAATTAAAAGGAATTTTAAAGAAGTTCCTGAATTTTTTCCACTAAAGTGATTTAATTAAAAAAAATTTTTCTTTTCTGTTTATATTTCTCTCTTAACTCCTCTTAGAATTATGGAATTCAAATTGCTAAAACAGGTTGGGGGGGGTCTTAAAATATCTCCCCCAAAAATCACAAACCTAGTTCCTTTCTCTAACATTTGAGTTGCTTTTAATTTTAAAATTTTAATGACTTTATTAACTCTAATATGTATCAGTTGTTTTCTCATGTATTAACAAGTCATATAAAAAGGAAAAATCCAACAAATAGGATATAGCTTCCTTCTTGACTGAAGAGTTATATGAATCATTCTCTTTGTTTATTATTGTTCATATTTTTCGAATTGTCTTGGAATATTTTTCATTTTAAGGCCTAGTTCTGGTATAATAGTTCTTAAACAAATCTCAAATGTAACAAGATAGTTTTCTTTTATGGAGTTAGTTTTCAAATAGTACAAATATGGTCAGAATGAATCATAAAATCATAAGTTAGATAATACAGACTGAAAAGCAAATTTAAGTTTTTTTTTTTTGTTTTTGTTTTTTGTTTTTTTTTACTATTGTAATTTGACTGTTAATAAGAACTGACTCTGCCTCTAATTAAAAAGAATTAATATCCAGTCCTATGCTTTAAATTGCTCCAAGACACTGAAAACTATTTGGCATATCATTTCAGTATTTAAATTGTTAACTAAAATAACCATATTTTATTATTTGTTGGGGAGAAAGAACTGTTCAATAAATCTGCTTTCAGTCTACTTTTATTTTTTTATTTTTTTTATTTATTTATTATTATTTTTTGTTACTGTTTGATTTCATTTTTTTAATTTACTTGCTTAAAAGTGTCCATCTTTAATTTGCTATTAAATTAAATTGGCATGCATTTCTGGTAAGAAAGGCTTTCACATAAGTAAAATCTAAAAAAAAAAAAAAAGATGCTAATTAAATTGGTTAAATATGCTTTTACTACTATTACTAATAAAAGCTATTTTTATAAAAAAAAAAACTTAAATATTAAAAACTGAGCAGGACAAATTCTGTTCTTGTTATTGCAGTATTAATAATTTGATCTGGCATGTTCTTTATATAATGATGTGTCTTAGTTGGAAATTAGTGATGCAAGACACGTACACATTTCTTAAAATACAAATTCTTATCTACCAATCATAGTTGTAGAAATAGGAAGAATTGTAGATATTAAGAAAATCCAAAATTATATTGTATATTTTTCACTGTTAAGCTGTTTATTAAAGAAAAAATATATTTTTTTTAGAATAGCAGAGACAATATTAAACATTTAATATTTAAATTTGTTTTAAAAAACATTTTATGAAAATTCTAATTAAGTATTTCTATTTTCTACTAGCTTGAAAATATTTAAAATTACTTTGTTTGTATGATTTAATTATTGTAGAAATACAGTTTTAAAAAAATATTTTTTAATATTTTAAAATATGAATCTCAAAATCAACCTAAAAACTTTTTTTTTCCCAATTAAATTTCTGTCTTGAAGTTTTTCTTAATGAAAATTAAAGAAAACTTAGAATTTTATTTTGAGAAAATAAAATAATTTTATTTTGTGAATATAAAATTATAACTATAAATGATCAGCTCATTTAATGATTATTTTTTTTAAATTGCTAAAAAAAAAAAAAAAAATTAAGTGAAATGTTATATGAAACAAAAAATTCATTTATTTCTTTTTGTTGTGCTTTTGCAGAACTATAAGGTATGGTATTTTCACCCTCTTTATTAAAAAAAAAAAAATCTCAATACATACTTTAGCATTTTTTTTTAATCTTTCTCTCTATCTCTAATGTTTCCAGTGCATACTTTGTTGGTTATCTGTTTGCATTGTGTGTGTTTGTTTTTAAAAAAAAAAAAAAAAAAAATTAAAAAAAAAAAAAAATAAACTGTACCCCCCAACACCTCCAACCTCAAATATTGAGTATCCACCAGAACCTCGTCAGACCTCCAAACTATCATCTTTGATTCATTTTACCATTTTATTTTCTCCACACTTCAGATATTCTTCATAAATAAACAACTTGTCTTTCTCTGTACACAGCACAACATCCAGAATTAACCTTTTTGCCTGTGTTAATCCAATCGCTTTTTTATTTTTATTATTATTGTCGTCGTCATCAATGTCTGTGTGGCACCTAATGTCAGATAAGCAAAGTTGCTAATATATTTAACTAATTAATGCCCATTTTGGGAATGTTGGACATTAATGGGTTATAAGTAGAAACCCATACTGGATTTTTATAAACTTAAAGTGAATAAATCTTTTTTATAGTCTATAATTAATACTTGATTTTTATTTATATTTTTATAATTAATACCAGATTTTATGGACAGTATTAATGGATTAAGTTGGGCAGGTTATTAAATTCATTAACTGCCAAATATAACTGATTGTAATTTATTTTTTTGGTCTTATATTCAATGTAGGTTCATCAATTTTTTTATTTTTTTTTATTCTGTTTTATCTTTTTAAAGAAATATTATTAATTATTCCTAAAGAATGCTTTAAAAGAAAACACAGTTTTATAGCAAGTGACTTCCTCCATTTTCTTGTCATTGAGACAAAGTAATCAAATTCTCCAGATAGAAGCTGAACTTATTTTTTATTAATTTTTTTTTCCATGCACACAAATATGTGAAAATGCTTTCTTTTTTTCTTTTTTTAAGATCACTTGTCATTTTAAATTACCTGCTTTCAGAATTTTAAAATGCTTGAAACATTTTGGGATTCATTAAGTTAATTTCAAACAAACAAAATCGGTGACTATTGGTATTTATAAATTTAGTGTATTTCTTATATAGTAAACTTACATATTTTATATATATATATATATATATATATATATATATATATATATATAATACCAGAGATGCAAATATTGTTCAAATTTCTTCAATTTTTGACTAGTTTTTTTCTTGCTTTATATCACAACATTCTGGCAAGAATATTAGTCTCTGACAAGATTTGAACTTGTCTCCTTTATCTTAGGATGCCTGTCAAATATTAAGTCTTACCAATTAGGCTACGAAAACTAAATGGAAAATGTCATTTGTATTTAGTCATATAGCGATATTCTAAATCTGATTTTTTTTTTTGTACATAATTGTTTGTTTACACTTTACTTGAGTAAACAAAGTCTTAAGTAGTTCAAATTTTGTAAATGATTTTTTTCTAGTTTCTTTTTATAAGATAAAAAAAGGTTAGTCAAAAATTAGTAATAGACAAATATCTGATTGCTCAACCAATTATTTCAGTGATCAATACCATGTGTGTAAACGTAGAGCTAAAATATAATTCTGTATATTTTTCTACTGAGATATATATATATATATATATATATACACACACACACACACACACATCTTTATGAAGCTTACATTGCCTGCTGTTAACAAATATGTACATTTTCAAGGCACTGTAAGATATTGGTCACTAGCATTGGTGTTATAAACTAATTAGCACTTAGTACTTTTATCAAACCAGCATAGGTATAGAGTGGTATAGAAGGGAAACTGTTTTGTGACTTATTTTTATTAGACTGTGTGTTGGGGGTTGTTGTTTACCCTAGTTTAACTGCAGAGAATCTGATTGACACCAAGATGACAACACCAATGAGAAGACATAATCAGTGTTTTATAATCATTTATTTCCAGCAATTTCCTAAAATGGGCCAGCACATCCAGGAAACAATGCTATAGTGATAATGGTTGATTATTCAGACGTTTTATAATTTGTATCTAAACTTGTAATTTGTCTTTTAATAGCTTCTGATCAACATTTTATCCAACTTTTAAAATAGAATTTAATTATTAAATATATGCAAATTGACTTTAACACATATTGGATTAATGTTGGCAAAATGTTAATTATTTTATCGGTGCATCTTCCCATGCATACATATGGCCATATATCAATGTGCTTATTATTTATGGGAGTGTGCTTGTAAAACTTACAAAACCTTTTTCTCTCTTTGTTGTCTTTTTTCCTGCTTTGAAATCTTGTTATCTGTGTCTGTCCATGAATTTTACTCAACAAAATATCTGGGAAAAAAAAAATTGTTGGCTAATTGAATAATTTGAACTTTACTCCACAAAACTTTGTTACTATTTAATATTAATTTTTAGTTTTCTTTGATTACTATACTAGTTAAACTTCAGGTTTGAATTTGTCATGATGTCTCTTACATTTAAAACTTAGAGAATGCGTCTTCTATAGTTTTGTTTTAAAAGCAATATACATAAAATCAAATCCATTACTTATTTTGCTATTATTAAGAACTTGCTTAAAAGCCGCCCTATTGGTTGGCAATTAAGCTAGCTCCTGTGGAGAGCTCTTGATTGTGCCTTCAGCTTGTTCAGGAGTTTGAGAATCCCTAAGTCTTTGTATATTCTCAGCATTGGAAGCACTCCTGGATGCCATTTGATCTTGGTTTTCATTTGCATGGGACTTTCTTTTCCTTGATGCAGCCTTGGCTCCTTTGATCACAATCTGATCCTCTGTTGGCAGAGATTTCTTTTTGCAAGGCATACTGCTGCCATATGTGATAGGCAACAATAAACTACAGAAGAACTTAAAATTAATCGCTGCATTTAAGTATTGCATTAATATTTAAGCTTACCTTTTAAATGTTCAACAATAATTCTTGTGCCACCACTTAATTTAAAGTCAGTTTAATGTACATAGGTCCTTACTTTCCATACAAACAATTATTTTTATTTCATGAGTGATTTTCACTGGATTTTGAAATTAATTTTGGTTATTCCCAAATTTATTTCCAAGTTATAAAAATTATTATTGTACAAAAAAAAAAATTGTCATAAAAAGTCATGTAAAAAAATTGCAGTAACGAAAACTTGGGAATCCAAAATTTCAGGATTATTAGTCTGGATCAGGATTGGAATGTTTTTAATTTGCTCATGGAGTTGGCCTGATTCCAAAATGGTATGATATGTTGGGCTACGGCCTCTAGGAGTAAAGTCGAAAGCACACTGACATTCACATTTATTTATATAGAAGTGAATAAATCACCTTTTTAGAAATAATATAAATCAGTAAAAAAAATTGTTTGATTGGGTTTTTTTTTTTTTTTTAATATATAAATAATCTTAGTGTAATAGAAATCCTCTCTCACTTCAAAAAATAGATTTCTTTTTTTCTTGATTTCAGATGAAAACTTAGAAATTTTTTTATATATTTTAGTGAAATTTTCACTTTCCAAAATTATAGCTCATGATTATAGTTTAGTTTAGATAAATTGTAAAATGATTTTGTCAGTTTAAACTGATACCAGGAGGAAATGGGTTAATAAAAAATGTGAATGCAAAATAAAATATTAACCTGAAGCATTTCGTAAAACATATAATGTCAAAAAAAGTATTTTTTTTTATTTATACCATTAAAGATCATGAAAGATAGAGGCTCTTAGGTTTGTGGATGTGTTGAAGAAAAATTATTGAATTTGCTTACCAATTTTATTTTTAATTTAAAATTCTTGAATTGAAAAAACAACGATTGAGAAATTTATTTTTTATTTATTTTTTAATGTAATTTTTTTTTTTTTCTTTCTTTCTTTTAATCCAGCAAATGATATTTTCAGTCCAAATTGATAAGTCATTTGCTGTTGACAGATTTATTTTTGGGATTTAAAGATGTCAAATTTTTCAATATAAACTGTTTGGGTTTTGGATTTTTATGGTCTTCTGAGATTTTTTTTAATACTATGTTCTAAATAAGATTTGTTTTGGCTGGAAATCAAACAGTTGAAATTTTTTTTAATGGATTTTAGTGTTTGTAAACTAAAAACAAGAATTCAATTTCAATCTGTTGAACGCACAAGGTTTCTTTTTGTGCCATTAGGTGTCCAGTTTTACTTCCTTCTTTCACTGACTTTCATTTTCTCTTTGCAACTCTCTTTTCTTTTTTTTTTCTTTTTTTTTCTTTTTTTTTTTTTCCTGTTTAAATATCTGAATCTGATCCAGTTTTTTTGTTTTATTTCTCAAGTCAGGTCTTCTCTCTCTATTTTGAAATATTAAAGAGTTCTTTAAGTCACAGATAAAAGTTGAGCCTATCTATTCTAATACAGTTAAAGAGATCTGGTCTTAAAACCAAAAGCCTAAATTAGAAAGGTTCTGCATTAGATATTTAACTGAAAGTTTGCCTGGCTTTGAAAAGATTGCAAACAGTATATGGTTATATCCAATTGCAAATACCATCTACTCTGTTTCGAGCCTAACCAAGATAATTGTGATAGCTTTAATTACTTTGCCTGGTGTATTTCTTTTTAATTGTTACACTTTTTAAAGGTTAAACTCTTTCAAGTTACTTATTATTGCTTAAGTTTGACATAGAGATGTTTTTTAAAGCACTTTGCTATCAGTAACTTAATTTCTGCTGCATTATAAACAAGTATTTTTTATTTTACATCTCACTGACAATGTAGATTTGAATTTTGGCGATGAGTTCTGACTAAACACAGAATTATTATTCTAATAGAATATTTTAGCTCCACTTCAGGACAGTATGTGTCAAACCATTTGTATAATATACTATTAGAATGGTACAGGGAGAAGATTTTCTTTTCACACCTTCTCCATATCTGTTATAATGTATGGCAAGAGTGTGTTGAGGTTGGGAGAAACACCTAACCGATTACTTTCCCCTCAACCATGGGGGTAATAGTCAGAGAGGGGAGAGACGAGATAACAAAAAAATAACACAGACGGTTGAGGAACAAAAATGCCAGTGTGACTGACTTCACAAGACACAGTGTCTTGCTGACTGCTGCTTTTATTTGCATGAGGCATCTTACAAACACCCAGATTTTGACCAGTTGCAGAGAGGCCTGTATCTAGACATACCAAACTGTTCCGCTGCTAACGGAGAGGAAAAATCCGATATAACTGATGTTGGCAAGCATGTCCACATGTGATCCAAGGCCTTTTTGCATCTTCACCGACACGTGTTTGCCACAATATCTTTGATATAAAGGGAAAATTCTTTATCCAATTTTCATTTTTTCATTGATGATGTGTGTTGACCAAAAACAGAACACTGGGTTTTTCCCAAAGACTAAATAGCTTCAATTGAAATCAGATTTTTGTAACAACAGTTGGTAGAGGACAAAATGAAAACATGGTGTGAATTTCAAAAGTGGGGACATTATATAATTAGTATCATTTGTCACTTAACAGATAATCTAGAAAAATATTACTTAATATGTTTAGCACCAAGTGGCACTTTTTTTTTTCTTTTTTTTTTCTTTTTTTTCATCATAAAAATGGGAGACCCATATGTTATGATCATCTATTCTTTCAAATTATTTTATTGGGGGAGGGGAACTTGACTTTTCTTCTGTCCTCTTGTCTTGTATGTCTGTTTCTGCATTCATTCTAATTCTGCTCTTCACTTCTGACACAAGGTCTGTCTAAAGTCATCTCTTGCTCTTAATGTGTGGTCTGGATTCTGTTCTGGTGCCACTACATGAAGGGTAGCCAAAATTACTTACTAGGAATGATCAGGGGCCTGCCACAAGGTTTGCCAAAATATTTCTCCAATACTTAAGCAATTAACTATGAAAACTTATTTTATAATAATATGCTTATTTTCGATAAAACTTTCAATTTTACATTTATACTGATTTAAATAAACTTTCAAATTTCTGTTTTTAATTTAAGGAAATTTACTCACAAATTCTGGATATTTTCAAAAATAATTTAATATGTAACATCTTTTTTTTTTTTTTTTTTCCTTTTTCTTTTTTTAACACAGATGTAACATTTTAAAAGCATACAGATTAACAAAATAATTTTTTTTTTTTTTTTCTTAAGTAAAGCTTCTTCAACAAACATAAAAAAATATTTGATTGCATATGCAATAAAATAATTTGAACAAAAGAATATTCATCTTTTGTGAACTTTATAAAACTTAATCTAATTCTTGGTTTCTAAATCAATGCCTCTTCAGATATGGTTAGAGAGCTGATGGAAGTCTGAAATGTAGACCCTGTATAAATTCCTTTTTGTCTTTTTGACTGCTTTTCATGTAATCAGTTTTTAAGAAAACATTTGTTCAATAATTTACTGTCATGTCGTGGAATGCCTTTTCTGGTTATGTGCAGTTTTTGCTATTGAGCAGCAGTAGTCTTGATAATTTGGATATGGCGTAGAATGAACAAAGACGTCATGTATATGCTGAGTTTTTTTTTTTTTTTTTTTTTCTTTCTTTCTTTCTTTGCTGCCTTCATCAAATTTTAAATCATTTATTTCATCTTGCTGCTAATGATACCTGCAGTAATTTTCTTGTTTTAATCTGAATTTTTTTTTTTTTCTTTTTTTTAAAATTCCTTTTGAAGAAAAAAAATCTGATTTAACAAATTTTCTCCTTTATATTTAATTTACCCCCTTTTTTTTCCCCTACCCAGCTTTCTATTATTTTTTTTTCTCCTACTTTTTTCCCTTTTTACTTGAATTGAAGGTTATGTAACTTTTTTTTTCCATAAGGTATATTCTTTTCCACAAAGAATTCATTAGCTACATGTGGTTAATGTAAGCATTTTTTTGAATAAGTAACTTTTCTTAAATCTTTCCTTAAGGATTATTGAATATTTTTTTACATTTTCATAAAGAATGAAAGAAAATAAATTTATATTTGTTTAATGAGACCCCCACCTTTAAAATTACAAACACACACTCTGTAGTTTAAAAAGGTAACAAAATGAAATATTCCAGCCTTTTTTTTTTTTTTCTTTTTAAAACTTCAAGTTTTAACTTAAAATCCATTGCATGTGTAGATCAACTAAAAGAATGGATAACTTGGGCATTTGTACCTATGATGAGTACAAACTGCATGCATAGTAATTAGTGTTAAAATATTTATAAATGCAATTATTCCACATTGAAAATGAAAGTTGGAAAATATTTTCTGTCAAAAATTTGATGGTATTTTTTCTTGGGAAATGGAAGGAATGTGAGGGTTCAGTACTGCTGTATTGTTAGGCAAAAGGGGGACTAAAATCATGGAATTATTTGCCTGCAATACAATAATAATAATAATAATGCCATGCATAACCACAGGTAATAAGAAAAGTAGCAATTGGAGAGAACACTTGTAATGATTTCCATATTTAAAAAAATAAAGAATAGAAAGAAACAGCTTTTGACTGGAGCAAATTTCTGATTTTGATTACCGAATATAGCAAGGAAGGAAAGACTAATTTGCAGAGACTTTAAGTGGTTTTTTTTTTTTTTGTTATATATATATGGTTGGAAGGAAAGTTCTCATTGTTTGACGAACATTAATTTATTTAGAAATTTCCTTAACTTTCCTTACAGCTAAATAAAATAATAAAAAAAGGACATTTGATTCATTGGAATGCTTGTCTCCTGTCCCAAAAGATTTATCTAGATTTGTAGAAATATAAAGTTTAGAAATTAAAAGTAGTTTTACTCAGGATTTCCCTGCTGATCCATTTCTGCAAAATCTTTCTCAGTCAGAGAAGTACAATTGTAATTCTATTTCAATATAGCTTCAAAGGACTTAAGTTTCACACAGAAAGTAGAAAGTCAACTTGAATGTCTTAAGTACCAGTCTTATGCTCTTAGTGTAATTTGGCAACCAATCCAAGACGAATTTGCTGTGCATATACAAATGCTCTCCCATGTGGTGATGCGTTTGGCACTGATTTAACATTGAGTGAGCATGTGTGCTATGTAATTGTCACATTCATGACTGCGAAAGGAGATTCTTCATGTTTTATACTAGTGGGTTTTTTGTGGGGGTGGTGTTAAAACATTGCTTCCTTTTGCAAAAAAACAAAATCATCATTGAAATGCCATGAACAAGACTAAAGGTAGTCCAAAGAGGCAGTTGATGACAATCACAAAAGGAATGCTGGGATACATCTTTGGAGAGTATTTGAAGGAGTCCAAGACACTGTTGCTATAAATAGGCTATATTCTTAATTAACGGCCGCACACTTTTCAGGCAGACCTCATATAATGTATGAACATCAAAATAATGGTTAACATGCACAAAGAAATTCTGATGTTGAAGATTTACTATTTCTTGTTCCACAGTACATGGTTCATTTGCAGAATCGGTTAAAATGTATCACATGTCCTAAGTGATGAATTTGTTGCACTGCTAAGGGGGAGAGAGTCAGTTGGGCAGGAAATACACATCTTTGCATGATAAATAAGATTGTAAAGTTATGATCAGTAAATATAAGTCTGATCTCAAAATACAGTGCAACCTTGGTTCTTGAACATCTCACATGTTGAACAAATCGGTTTTCAAACAGAAAATCTGAGATGAAAATGCCTCGGTTATTGAACAAAATTTTGGTTCTCAAACAACATTGCTGAACCGAGTTAACCTGAACGGAATAATTTCCGAGTTGACCACTGTGTTGTATACATTCATGTGTTGTACCGTGCTTTTCTTTTCCAATTTTATTGTACTGTGACTTTTTTTCTCTACATTGATTCCTATTGGAAAAATAGTTTCGGTTTACGAACATTTCGGGTTATGAATGGCCTTTGAGAACGAATTAAATTTTTGAACTGAGATTCCACTGTGTATGTGTTTTGGTAAATCCCCGCTTCACTTGAAGATACAAAAGAATTTTCATGCTTAAGAAGGAAGGATGCTGGGAATATTGGTTAACTTTTTTTTTCTTTTTCTTTTTTTTTTTTTTAAAATGTGTATCATTAGTGATCTCTCTGATTGTTGCTTTTGGTATTAGCTGTGCCAAGCATGTTTCTTAACTGACTCTAGTGACAATTACAAGGACTTAAAAAAAAACAAAAAAACCAGAAGCATGCTCTCTTTTTCTCTTCTTTCTATGGAACGTACTCTCCTAAATTATTTTGCGTTCCTCTATCTTATGTGAATGTTTCTTCAACTAGGAGCATTGCTGCTTCTTTCATGATCTCCTCCTTTAATTAATTTTCTTCTCTTTTTATAACCTTGCCAGTGATGGAAGTAATCCTTGATCTTATTTCAGATGCAAAATAAACAGATTTTTAAACAATTTCCCATTACTTTCTGTGGATGCTGTCTCATCAAAAACTTTTTTGTACTAAACAATTTCTTTCTTTCTTTTTCTTTTTTCTTTTTTTAAATCTCCCAACTTGGCTTTGTTTTTTAAAAAAGAAATATGTAGCCATTCTTCTATATAGCTTTTATATGAATGTCTTAAAGCTTTTAGAATTAAAGGCTACCAAATGTGTTTTCCTCTGAACCTGGTTAGTATAACTCCTTACTTCTCTGAGAAGCATATGCCAAATCTATGTATAATATAAAAGCAGATCCTGTTCTGTTCATGATTGAAATAAATCCCTGTTGAGGTATTCAGCTCTTCTTTATGTTATTTGGTTTTAAACTTTGTTTCTTGTAAAGATTGATTTGTTTTTACAACGTATCAATCTTTTTGCAAGTTATTTAAAACCAGAAAATATCTTTAGATTGTAAGAAATTTTTTTTTTTCTTTGAGATAATGATTTTTACTGATACAAGTCCTGCTAATTAACCCATTGCTAGTAGGAGAATTGGATTCATACCTTTCCCAAGGGTATTTGTGCGTAAGTGAATATTAGAGCACCTGGTATTCTTAAATGGTCACCCATCTAGGTACTGACCAAACTCAACATTGCTTAACTTCAGTGCTTATATGAAGCACTGTCGGTCATCTTTAAACCCTCCCCACTTTCTATAGTCATTTCATAGCTTAATCAAATAAGTTAGGTTGCCCAAGGTTTAAGTAGTACAAATTGAAGTCTTAACTGAAGTTAATACTTCATGTCCAATTCTTACTACTTACTAATGATTATAGAATGGAGATCTGATAATTATTTTTTAAAAAAATGATTCCTATAAATTTAGTTCACTATGAATGGCCAGTTAATGCTTTAAGGATCTATACCAAGTCGTATCACTTCATCTGTGTGCTAGTAAAATTTACAACAAATGGTTTTAAAATAGCTCCTATGTCTTTATGCTTATGCTTTACCACTTCCAAAGTTGATTCTTAGCATCCTCAGACTTCATCACTGTTCAGGGATGAAGCAAAGTCATCTTGTTTCTTTTAGAGATTCTTCTTGAGAGCTTGCACGGCATCAGTAGAAGACATTTGTGCATTTTTCAGGATGTGAACTTTTTCTTCCTATTTCTGCCATTTTGTTTGTCCTGTTTTGCAAGAATTTCATTGTTTGTTTCAGTCCAGGAAAATTTTTACATTTAAATAAATAAAAAAAAATACCTATATATGTTTAATAATTTGACCATGTAATTTACATTTTGTAAAATTCATGAATTCGTTTAATGACATTGTCATTAAAACAAATTTAAAGATGAAAATGATTACTTTCAAATACCTAACAATAAAATTTGTTTAATAGCTATAAATCAGACATTAAAGTTAATAAAAAAACATCAGAAAGCTCGAATAACTTGAAAATAATTTTAAAATTATTAGGATATTTAAAAAAAAAAAAAAAAAAAAAATCCTATTTCAATAAAATTACAAGCATTTAGCATGTAATGTCTTTTTTTTTTTTTTTTTTTTTTTTTTAAATTTCAGTTTTAATTTATCTCTGAACTTTTCAATGTTTCAAGATATTTTTCTGATTATGTTATGGTTCTTACAAAATGAGAATGGTTTCATTCTGAAAAAGAAATGACTGGTGTTTATCTAAAGTATTTTTGTTTTTAAGTTCCTTTATGTTTCAAAGCTTATATAATGCTTTACATATAACGCCTCTTAATAAACTTTGCACTTCTGAATAATTTTGAATGCAGGTCCAAACATTTTGGAGCAGTAGTTAGACATTTCTATTTTCTTTCACTTCCCAAATATTGTGAATGGCTTTAAAGCCCAGTTAAGAATGATGCCTCAAAATTGTTAGAAGCTTGATGTGTAACCTGTTCATCATTGACTCCAGTTTAGATCATAGTCCACAACCCCCACGCCTCGATTAATTGTAAACTCTATAATCTTTTCCATGGCTTATAGTATATCCCTTGACTGGGTTACATACTTCCAGACTTCAGAATTCATCTTCTAGAGCCCAATCTACCCTGCTGTTTAACTTGTAATGGCAAACTTACCATTAACAAGAGAAGAAAAAATAGTGGGAGTGATAAAACAACCAAAGGAGTTAAGACATGGTCAAGATAAGTAAAAGTTTTTATTTACCCATGATATATAAGGTTTGTTTGCTCATTCTGGGGTATATTATATCAGGCATGGACGACTAAGAATTTTTTGGTGGGTATAACGCAAGTTAGTAGTCGAGATAGACATGTGAGAAAATCAACATGTATATGAAGTAGAATGAGAGAAAATCGGTGTGATGGGGTGGGGGAGGATATTCCATGAATTATGACAATTAGTCAAGAGTTAGTCTCTGTTGTTTTCCTTGCTGGCCTGGACAGTTTTGTAGTCTGCCACATTTGGTTTGCTTGCCATGGGGTTTCGTCACTAAAGCCAACTTGGTCAGTTCTGCCTGCCGTTGGTGAAAAAGGTGTTGGTTTTACAGTCTGTAGATGGTTAAAAAATGGCTTGTGAAAACTGTGTGGGCCTTTTTCTGATTGGTCAGAAAAGCTGTTTTATGACACTGGTATTTTTGGCCAGGGTTCTGGAAGTGTGTGCGCATAGCCAGATGAAATTAAGGTCTATTTTGTCATATGAGATGTGGATTTTAAAGTTAGCACTTCTGTTTGAGTTAAAGGATTGGCCTTTCAACTGAGATGATGGGAAGGGATGGATTTATACCTTTCCAAAGAGTATGTAAAAGGCAATATTATGCTGAGATTTGAACATACCTCACTGATTTCTCTTTCCAAGCTGCTACCATTACACTATCCGCACATCCATTAGTAGGTCAGTGTGTTGAAGGACAAATGGAAAAGGTACCGGCGAGAAAAAGAGCCAAACTGACTAAATGATGAATGGACAAAATGTTGAACAAAGTAAAAGAACATATCGTCATGATTTTAAAAACATCTCGGCATTGTTGCAAATGCAACAAGGCAGAGATGTCGGAAGAAGATACAAAATATAGACAATTGTAAACCAAAGACTAAAAGGCATTATTGATAGATAAGATATTAGTACTGAATTAGAATATCTTGAAGCCATCGCTCACAATCTTTAATTATATTTTGCTACAATTTCCTCATAAATAAATTTTTTTTTTTTTTTAACCACAATTATAAGTTTTCATAAATAAAAATGTTAACTCTTTACAGTAATTTGAATGCAGATCCTTGTTCAAAAAAGTTAATAATTATGCAGAAGGCTTTTTTCCATCAGAGGTTTTTTATATTAGTTTAAAATTTTAAAATAATTATTTACCGGCAGGATACCTGCATGCTAAATAAAAGGTTCTTTATTGCAGCCTTTTATCATTTAGTCAGTTCGACTCTTTCTCCATTCACCAGTTTGTTTGCCATTTTGTTCATTCAGTACTTAGTCTATTCGACACTTAGTCCATTAGACATTTTGTCCTTCAACATGTCTGCGCACCACACACCTTAACTACCATTATAAAATCTGAAACAAAAGGTATAGCTGAATTGTATTAATAATTAGATATTAATGGCGTAGATTCATCAATATTGTTTTGGAGTAAAGGTCTGTAAAAACAAAAATACTTTGGATACACTCTGATATATCAAAACATTTTAAGTAGTTGCTGTTTTATAGTTTACCAATGTAAAGTATTTTAGTCAAAAATATGAATATAAAGAAAAATGACCAGTAATAATCTAATTCCATTTAGGTTGGATGTGAATATTTTATATCTGAAAATATTTATAAACTGTGCTATAAACTCTGTTTTTCTTTTTTCTGCATGTTTCCATTCTTTGGAATTCATTTGAATGACAAAAATGTCTGAATGTTCTTTGACTATCTTTTATTTTTTTTCCTCTTATTTCACATTCTCTCTGTTAACAATAAAGCTTATTCTCTCAACCAATCTTCAGAAGATTTTAATTTTCATTAAATTCTACGATCCTTCTCTATCAGTGAACCAAATCCTATCTATAAAACTCTCGGCATGATTTAAATGTATTCTTTTTAATACCTCTTCAATTCTTACTTTTCTTCATTCTTATATAATGTTTTAAAAAAAAATGAAATAATTTTAAAAAATATTGGTAAGTATCAGATTTTTAATAAATAAATTACTTATTAAATAAAAATTGAAGATAAAATCTGATAATGCATGCAAAGTTTAATTTTCTGAAATTTCCTTATAGTATTGCTGAATTTGATGATGACCACTTTGTTGTAAAAGATTTTGATACTTTGACTACCTAAAAGGTTTGAGATAGATTCTTCCTCTGCCTTGTCTACAAAGATGGTCCTTATTATTATATTACTTTATCAGCAATCTAAAATAAAACATTGAGTTAACCATTTTTATGAAAATGGTACCTATGTACCTATTGGCAGGGAATATAGATTTCTAATACAAAACTAAATAAATAGGAATTGGTAAATAGTTATTAATCTTTTCATGAAAGAACAAACTAACTAGAAGCTGTTAACTTCTATGTTTCTTTAAAAGAATTCTGAAAAAATAATTTTATTGTAAATGGATATATTTAAATTATTATTTTTGACTAGTAAGAGCAGTTAATGCAAAAGTTCATTAATTTAGTTGTAAGTCTTTGCATTGCACTTGAAGGGAACTCCATGTGCATGCTTCATTTATTTTGGCATTTAATGCAGTTAAACAATTAAGAAATAAATCACCAAAATGTTTAAAATAGATGAGAAAATGTGAAATTCTTTAAAATGTTGTATTTTGCTTGATTTTCTTTTATTGTTAATGATGTAACAGTATTTTTTATGAACCTTGTTCTGTGTTTATAGCAATCTGGACTGAATATATCCAATCCTGAAGTCCTTTACCTGACAAATGTGACCCACGAAGATGCTGGTTGGTATACATGTGTTGCCTCCAATTCAATGGGATTCAAGTACCAAAGTGCCTGGCTTACAGTTGTTGAGCCAGAAGAAGGTAATGATGTCTATAGGTATCAGCTGTGTTGTCAAATCTAGTTATTTGAGCCTATCAAGAGGGAATCCTTGCTGATAAAAAAAAAATTTAAAGAAAAAAAATAACTGCCATAGAAAGAAAGAAGGAATTTTAAAAAGAATTCTGTAATTTTGGTATTGGAATCCATGTAAACTGTTTGCTTTCTAGTGCTTCACTAGCTTGTAAGTTTATATATATATATATATATATATATATATATATATATATATATATATATATATATATAATGGTTACAGCTTTTAGCAGAGCTATGCTAAGATAGAGTATAGGTTTATCCATTGTTTCTTGTTTAAGATTGAGTTTCCAGTTCCTTCTAAAGTCTTTTTCATTCTCTTTTACTCCCAGAAACCCCTTGCATCTTAGTGGCATTATTGCCTTGCTTAGAATAAATTGATTAAAGTAAAAAAAAAAATAAAAAAAATGTCATTCTGTGGTATATTTTTGTTTAAAATATTGATAATTTGTTTTGGTGTGTCATGTTACACAAACTAATCACAATATAAATTTTTATTTACAAAGAAACCCATTCACTATGTCTGAATAAATTATTCATTATTTTAATATTGGCTTCTTTAGGTTCTGTCTTTCTTCCACTGATTTTATTAACTTTCCTACTAGTGTTTCAACTTTAACATTATTGCAACAGTTTTCTGAGAAATCTTTGCTTGAATATTGTTTTACAATTTCCTTTGCATATCTTTTTAATTCTGAATTAAAAATTGATACCAAACATGTCTCAAAATTAGGAATTCTATCTTTATTTGATAATCAATTTTCTTGTACAAACATCTATTTTTAAAACTTAAGTCTGTCATCAGTTTCTAAGACCAATTATCACCTGAAAAATTTATATGGAGTTTAAAGGGTGATAAAGCATGTAAACATTCTCTCTTTCACCCCTGCTACGGAGTGAAAGTTCACATTGAATGGATAAAATAAAAATTTGTTCCATTAGTTTTCATTATTCTGATTTCCATCACCTTTTTTCTTTTCCTTCTTAGCAACTCTATTTCCAAGCCAATCACCTGTTGCAATGGATGCACTCTCCAAGTCTGATATATATGTGCTGATAGCTGTGGTAGCAACATTTCTGATACTACTCTGTGTAGTATTGGCTGTTGTGTGTTTCCGGCGTAGAAAACGGCATAAAGGAACGGAATACAAAAAGAGGGTTATTGTGATGAAACCGGTAAGTTGCTTTTTGTCATGTTTGCAACAAAATGCAAAGGGTAAGAGGCAAATCTCTCTTCAGCCTTTGTCCATTTGCAAGTCAGAATCAATTTGGGAACACTTGATAATTGATACCATGAAAAATCAATATATATATATATATATATATATATATATATATATATAAAATACTGTTATAAACTATAAACACTTTCAATGGATACACGCTTGAGTTGAAATCCATTTTTTCTTCTTTTTTATTTATAATGGTGAAGTTAATATCCCCTGTTAATGTATTCCCTTTCTCCATCAGGAAAAATTATCTAGTCAAAGCATGCCAGTACCAATTTGGCCATGGGCAACCATCATTAAAACAGCACAACTATAGGAGTGGTTACCCTGATAGAAGAAAATACAGTTTCAATTCCTGTTGAGACAGTTTTCTTTATAAAAGCTTCTTAATCTAGGCTGGTTGATATTAATTTCACTGTTTAAGAAAAAAAATTCAAGTGTCAACTAAAATACATGTATTCACTAAAAATAACATTTATAGTAATAAGAAGCAATGCTGGATTTAAAAAAAATAATTTAAAAACACTAAGACTTTGCCAGAAGACCCCACATGCTAGGTAATGTAGTTGACCATACCTGTGTAGTGAACTCTTCTGATGAGAATATAGAATTTCCAGTTTAACTTGTTACACAAAACTCCATAATCTGAAGAGAACGCTGTTTCATACTAAAGAATTATTGAAGTTGCAAAGAAACAAGAAGTCATTTCGAAATTACTTAATTGTTACAACTATTTTTTTGATGGCATGCTTAAGCCAGTATATCTGAAATTTTAAATGTTATATCAAGAGTGAGTCTTTGTAGCTAAAAGATTAGCTTGTTAACCACTGCGCCATGGCATGTTTTCAGGTAGGCTATTGGTCCTGATCTGGCATCTTGGTTTCTATCACTTTCCCACCACCATAACATGGACTCCCTGTGCCTTTTCTATAAAGACTTTAGTTATATACCATACCTATGAACACTCCCAATCCTCATAAATACGTTGGACACTATTGTAAGTGTGGGTAATATGCTGTCTAAGTAGTCCACCACTAGCAGTGGTTTACCTACTTCACGCCGCTGACGAGTATTGTATTCATTTCCAACCTCCATTTTGGTTATTCCTCATTCAGTAACCCTTTCTAGGTTACAACAACTTTCATTGGAAATTGTTCTCATGAACTTTCTTCCAGGGTAGCTGGATTTTAAAAATTTAAGCATAGTACTAAATTGGTGACAAGTTCTCATCATTTTACAGTTGAAATAATATAACCAGAAATTCTATGCTAAGTTTCTTCTCTTGCACTCCTTGGTTGTAGAACTCTCTTCTGGTTCTTTGCTTTCCATTCAACTTTGATCTTCAAAAATTTAAATGCAATATCAATCTTCTGTCTTAATTCCTGTTCTTTTATTGTTCCTCTTTTCTTAATAGTGCCTTATTTTTTCTTTTTTTTTTTTCCTTTTTTTTTTTTCTCATATTCACTCACACTCAGTAACCTCTTGCATCATAGTGGCTTTTATTGCTTCGCTTGGGGTGAAATGATTAAAAAAAATTAGTATAAATAAAATTTGGCTTTATACAATCAATGCTTATTTCTTAATGTCTGCAGTTGTTAGTATTCTTTTACTATGCTAGAAGGTGTGTTGTTTAATATTCAAATTTATTCTTAACTCTACTCCTTGAAGATCATTTACAGAATATATTCCTTCTGGTATTTGTACATTAACAAGAGAGCTTGTTTCCATTTCATCTACTGTTTCTTACTCCAATCTTGTTTGCCATTCCTTCTATTAAGATAAATATTAAATCCATGTAGATGTCAGAATAGAGAGAATTCAGTTGATCAAAATAACAAGATTTTGATGGAATGTAAATTAACTTCTTTTTTTTTTTTACTCTCCTTCCTCAATTCTGCTGAAAATTCTGTTTCAGAATGATTTGTATTATCAGAAGGATCCTCAGAATGTAATGCAGCCTTTAGTGCCCCAAGTAAGGATTGAAGGACCCCGAAGACGACTCTCTTCAGAACTGACGACAATGTCTGAATATGAAATTCCGTTGGATAAGAATTGGGAGTTCTCTCGTGACCGGTAAGTTGTTTGAAATCTGCATTGGAAACCTTTTACTAACCTTGCTCATCAAAGATTTTCCTACAATGAAAACTACCAGAATTATTGGGAATCTGGTGGAATACAGAACTCTTGAAGTGGTGTGCATAACTACCATGTTTATTTCAATGTAAATTCAGAAAGCTGAAGCTACAATTTGTCACAGCCAAATTTCCCAGAGTACAGTTTTTGTATGTTAACAAAAATGAATTTGTGTCCTAATCTCTTATTACTTTGATCATTTGAGGTCTTTGAGCAGTAGCATCAAGGTAAATGGATAGTCCATGGAACTCAAAGAGAAAATAATGACATAATCAAGATGCTGATGTTTCACATTACTTCAAACAAAAAGTTAGGAAAGATGACACCCCCCCCCCCCTTTCAATATGCTGGAAAATGTGATAATAATTACTGCTACTGGACTTTAGGAATGTATTTTCCTGAAAAATTGTTTCAGGAGAAAAGATTTTATAAATTTCACCTGATAGTAGTACTGGCTGCTCAGTCAATGAATGTTTCCATAACTGTTATTTTTCAACCTCTTTTTGCCCCACTATTCAGTGCTTAACATTTGCTCTTTGCAGGTTGATTATGGGCAAGCAGTTAGGTTCTGGAGCCTTTGGTGTTGTGATTAAAGCAGAAGCAATTGGTATCGGAGGGAAGAAAGGAAGAGTAGCTGTGGCTGTGAAAATGTTAAAAGGTAAGATCTTGATTTCAATCTCGGGAATGACTGCTAAAAATGCTCCCTCTTCAAATTTATAAACAAATCCCATAGGTGCATGCTGGGATTTCTTCCTAGCCAATAGAAATTCTCAGTCTTACCCATACATTTTTTTTTTCTTTCTTACCTTAAAGACAGACAACTATAACCACTTGACTGTATCCCTTTTGTCTGTGAACACTATTTCTATTTTGTAACTTTTTACTTTGTTACTGTCTTACAATTGCTTTGGCTTTGTCTTGTCTTGTACTATTTTGCTCTGTTCTTCTCCTCCTCTTGTTGTTGTTAAGAATATGCAATATTATTGGTCCTGATCTGGCATCTCAGCTTCAAGGATTCATACCTTTCCCAAGGATATTAGCACGTAAGTGAATATAATGGATTCAACTGGGATTTGAACTCGGCTCTCTACTTCCTCAATCCGAGCCGCTATCCATTACTCTACCATGCCTCCTTTGTAACTATACAAAATTAAAATGCATAAATGATTTTTTTCTTTTTTTTTCTTTATTTGTATTTGTTACTATAAAAGAAACCTTTAATAATGCATGTCCAATATGTTTTACAAAAAACATTTTCAAATTCATATCTTTCAGTAATGCTTAAATTTTTCGTTCAGGTTTACAACATATGCTAGTACTAATCATTAAACAATTAGTTTGGAAGAGTAAACATTTTAGCCCCTTCCCCAGTGTAGACATGTATATACATTTTTACTGAAAGTCTTTTTCAGATATGGATAAATAAACACGTTCAAAAACCAGCTACAGATGTGTTTATATGTCAATCTTGATTCTTTTTATGCCCTTCTGAGCTTGAAACGATTCCAATTGTCAACCCATACATATGTTAGAGATGTTATCCATCGCTAGGGTACTTCAAGATGCCTCAGTTTCTTAGTTACTATATTAAAAACAAAAAAAATTTGTCTGAAAATGAAACATTTTTCCAAAACTAATTGGTGGGGAAGGTATATATGACATCTTACTTCAGAATGTGTGTTCATGGTTCTTCACGGCATCCTGTTCTTTGTAGCACTAAGCAATGTTTGTTCCCAATAAGTTACTGTTTCCCTCTGTCTCTCTTGCTTTCAATATGTCCTGTGAGTGTTAAATTCTCCAAGCCTTCTCTCAACATTATGTCCCAGAAATCTCAACTGTCTTTTCATTCCTATTTTTCTTAACTTCCTCATTGCTCACATGTTCTGTTTATGATATTCTCAGCGTCCTTCTGTAGAACCACATCTCTGTTACCACAAGTCTTTACTTCATCTGTGAGGGGTTTGTCCAACATTCACTGTCATATAGGAGGATCGATATTGTGTAGCAATTTCTTTGTTTCTAACAAAATTTTTGTATCTGTTAATATTTTGCTTGGTTTCTGGAACCCTTATTCCATTATTCCAATGCCCCTTTGGATTTCTGTCGCATTTTTTGTCACCTGTTACAACACTACCCAGATAATTAAATTTCTGTATTTACTTGATTTTGACATGCTCAATACATAGCCCACAACATGAGCCATCTTTTTTCTGATCACCATGCATTCTGATTTCTTACAGTTAATAGTTAGTCCCTTATTCATCTTTTCCTTTAGACTACATTGTCTAGGCGTTCTTACAAATAAATTTGCTAATCACCACACTGCCATCTGCATTTCTATTAAGATTGTATCTGCTATTGAAAAATCATGATAGCTCTTCTAGTGCTCATAGGATTGTTTTGTTGTATAGGTTGAAAAATCTGGCGAGAAGATGCATCCTTGTCTCAAGCCTCTTAGTTGGTTATATTTATTTGTAAGCAAATTTGAATGTCAGATTTATAGAGTAACTTGAATATTTAGTTTCAAATATAGCATTAAAAAATTCTAGATTCATTCAATGTAAGCTTTTATATTTTTGTAGAGGATGCCACTGAACGAGAATTGGCAGACCTGGTACAGGAAATGGAAGTGATGAAAGTGATTGGCTCCCACAAAAACATCATCAATTTATTAGGCTGCTGCACTCAAAATGGTAAGCAAATTGTTCTAAGTTTTTAATTGATTTGTTTCTTACGGCTTATCAGACATTTTACAATTTATTTAATGCCAGAAAATATTTTTAGATTATAAGTTTGTTTTGTTTCTTTTTTTAATGTGATAATACTTTACTGATAAAAGTTATACTGATTAACCCATAGCAGGGGAAAAAACAGGTGGATTCATATCTTTCCCAAGGGTATTTGCACATAAGAGAATATAATGAACCCAAATGGAATTGGAACTCTGCTCTCTGATTTCCAATTCCAAGCCACTATCGATTACACCACCTGCACATCCAAGCTTGCAGCATTTAGTATTCCCAAGCAGTTACCCATCTAGGTACTGACTAAGCTTGACATTGCTTAACTTCAGTGATTGTGCAAGAACTATGGTTAATTATTAAGATTTGTATCAGTAAATCATTATCTCCAAAAGATTCTTACAATCTAAAAAGATTTTCTGGCTTTAAATAACCTGCAAAAGGTTGATAAGCCATAAAAATCAATCATGTTAGTGTTTTTGTCACCCTTTACCTGTATCCTTTCATTCTCTCCCTGATCCCTTCCAATCTTCATTGCCTGTATGTTTTTATCTGATTGCAATAAAAACATACTTTTGGTTCATGCAATTTTTCTACTGCATCTTCTCTCTCCTTTTTGCCCTATCTATCTCTATCTATCTCTATCTATCTATCTCTATCTATCTCTATCTATCTATCTCTATCTATCTCTATCTATCTATCTCTATCTATCTATCTATATCTATCTATCTATATCTATCTCTATCTCTATCTCTATCTATCTATCTCTATCTATCTATCTCTATCTATCTATCTCTATCTATCTATCTCTATCTATCTATCTCTATCTATCTATCTATCTCTATCTATCTATCTATCTCTATCTATCTCTATCTATCTATCTATCTCTATCTATCTCTATCTATCTCTATCTCTATCTCTATCTATCTATCTCTATCTATCTCTATCTATCTATCTATCTCTATCTCTATCTATCTCTATCTCTATCTATCTCTATCTCTCTCTATCTCTATCTCTATCTATCTCTATCTCTATCTCTCTCTATCTCTCTCTATCTATCTATCTTTTTTATGCCTTTTCAACCCCAACTGCCTTCCAGTCTTTCATTCTTTGTCTCTTGATATCCAGTTAATAAGACTCTCTCTCTCTCTCTCTCTCCCATCTTCATCCTTTCTTCTTTTCTATTTCTCAAGAAATGTATATAATTTTTTCTCTTTTTTCCCCATCTTTCTTTTCTCTCTCTTTCATACATTTCCCTTACTTTTCCTTTCCTTTCCTTTACTTTTCCCAATCACTTCCCACTTATTCATGTGGTTTCTTGATCAGAAAGTGTAACTGATTTCAGTCAAGTAGAACCAGGTATGGGTTAGATACTACACTCTGATCCTAGAAAGAAATTTAATTTTCTTGGAATCTTGAGTTTAAAAAAAAAAAAATTTCCTACTATTAAAATCTACTGCTGGATTATTTTTTTTTTTTATCTATTGCTAGAAATTTTTACCATAAAAATGTATTTTTATACTTTCATAGTCATTTATTCCAGTTTGGGAGTTACTACTTGCCTATAATGGGGTGGACCTCAAAACAACAGCAATTAAGAGGTGATTACACACTTCTCAAAACCTCCCGATCAGAGGTTTTGCCACTGGATGTAGTTTGTCATATCCAGGACGAGCATAGAAAAGGATAATGGTCATACATATGGAATAAAATTGTAATATTTTAATACTCTTAATCAAGTCTTAGTTTAAAGTTTATCAAACCATTTTCACATCTTTTTAAATAAATCAATAGTTTGTATTTATATTAGCAAACATTTCACAGCCAATTAATACTTCTTGTTGCACCTCATTTGGAAAGTTTGAATAATTCAGACTTTTATCACTATCTTTTTGTGAGATTACTGTATGCATGTTTAAGTGGGGTCCTTTTGAAAGAGATGGTAGAATCCTCAAACCTGCCCTTGGTCAAATTTCTTAAATTTTTCTTTTTTTCTTTGCAGGCCCCTTACTTGTAATTGTCGTTTATGCTCCTCACGGCAACCTCCGAGATTTCTTACGAGAGCGCCGGCCACCTGTCAGGTCACGAGAAGGATATGAGCGACCAGTTGCAACAAGACCCCTCACACTAAAGGACCTCATTTCGTTCTCCTATCAAGTTGTTCGAGGGATGGAATATTTGGCTTCCAAAAATGTGAGTCACTTAGAAAACTTTTCTTTTCTTTTTTTTTTCTTTAATTTTTTTTTTTTTTTTAATTTTTTTCATTAAATACCTTTTCCTGTCTTTTTTTATTATTATTATTATTTGCAGTGCATTCACCGAGATTTAGCAGCACGAAATGTGTTAGTCGCAGAGAATTATGTGTTAAAGATTGCTGATTTTGGGCTGACAAGGAATCTTCAAAATATTGACTACTATAAGAAGACAACAGATGTGAGTTTGCATTTTTGTTTGATAGTTTATTCACTTTGATCATTACCTATAAAGATGTGGTCAAGTATGTGCCAGTTTGTCATCTCTTCATTATAAGTCTTTCTAAGTAAGCATGAGCTTTACACTCTATTATATATGAGGCATTTCATCTCAAATCCACCGACGGCCACAGTTGACCCTCTCAAAAAAATCTAGGAAAATTCTAAGATGTTCTTCAATCAAATTTATTGATAAATCCCAAATGTTAGATCTGTATCTTTTAATAGTTTTAAAATCAGAGCATCTTGAAATTTCACTGCATTTTTTTGTGTTTTACTAAATAAGGCTTTCAACAAACTTCTGACATTCATAGCACCAAGGATATTGAATGTACAAATTTGAAACTTGGTGACAATAGCTAATATTTACTGTAGATTACAAAAATATAAATATCTTAGGTGTGTACTTTTATCTACTTTTAATTTTATAAGGACCTGAAAATGGCTGAAATGCAAAAAGACACTGTTCAATTTAAATGTTTCTCATTTACAAACTATGTCAGATACAACATCAAAATTAATTTTTCTGCCGTTTGTGATGTAATAGATTATTTCTATGTAGTAACCATATTCATTACAATTATAGGAATGCCTGTATTACTGTTTGAAAATTGCTCAATTTTTTGGTTGTGCAGGCAGTTTAAGAAAGTTTTTAAATTATGATATTTTACATGTCTAGAAATTATGTGACACAATTTTTATTTTGTGCACAAACTTTTGCCTAGGGTTAAATTGTAACTTTTTTTTTTTTTTTTTTTTTTTTTTTTTTTAACACCTTGTCACGATGAAATCATGGTTTGTTGATTTTATCACTTTCAAAATTTGCTACGTATGAAGCTGAAAGTCAGTACTCCAATACAAATAAACTACTTTTGGCTTCATTTTACCTTTTGTTCTAAATATTTTAAATTAAATACTGTTAGATCTAGCACACTGAACTAAAAAGAACCAGCTAATCATGCAAGATAGAGTGATAGCTCTCTCTGGCCAATGAGACACGGGTTCGAATCCTGCCTGAGAGCACAAATTTTTTTCTTTAATAAGATTTTTGAAACATTCAGGCTGGTAGGTGAAAATAAATAAATATACTGTTTTATAAATACCTTCACAAACACGTGCGCACTTAAAGCAATTGAGACTCAGGCAGTGTGGGATGTTAAGTTGGTACTGAAGTGAATTGCACCATTTTATTTGCTTTACACTTAACCCTGAGAAGCTTCATAAAACAAAATTTATTTTTTCTGACTCTTCCTCTTCTTCACTGATGGTTCAGTTTCTTAACTTTTTTCCTTTCACATCCACCAATGATATATGAAATGATTATGGAGGTTAATGCAAGGGGTCAACATGAAATGTCAGATCAGAAAGCCTGCATTTCACATCAAAATATTCTGTTTATGGTTTATTTTCTAAAGTAGTAAGCACAAGAAATTAATCACTTTACCATGCTTTCCCTTAAAAAATAAATTGCCTGCACAAAGGAAAAGAAACTTAACATAATTTATTGATTGTAATTCCTCCCTGCCTTCTCTACTCTATTCAGTAGATGCAAAATGTCTCCAGACCCATATTTTGCACTATGTTAGAGAAATCTTTGAAGTGCCTTTTGAAGTTTACTTAAATGTTTATCAGATCAGTTAGTTGTTTTGAAGCCTCAGGAAGAATCCAGGATTTGAGGATATGGATTCTGCATCGACTTAGGCAATGAATAAAAGTCTTTCTTTTTCTCTTTTCCCCATTTTGGTGTGTGTGTGTGTGTGTATTTAAAGACTTGTCTCTCTCTCTTGCACCACTTAGAAAAAAAGTAATTTTGATACAAGTTAGTGATTCATTTAAGAATCTAAAATTTATAAATTAAAAAGAATCTTGGTGACATTCAAGATTACCTTCAATATTTTCACTTAAACACTGAAGAAAAATTTGGGTTAAAATCAAAGACCAAATAAGAAAACTTGAATTAAATTGTTTGGTTGGATTCAGAATGATTTTTTTTTTAATGTATTATTGTAACCTGAACAAGCAATTGTCTTGTTTCAGTGACACATTGGCTGAAAGATTTGTCAGACGGAGATTCAATTGGCGATTTTGCTGCATGACAATGCTTGTCCTAAAATTTCAGATGAGATTGTTTTATGGAATGATGCTATCAATTCCACAAACAAAAAATTTCATCTCCCTGTCTTCCTTTCTTTCTTTCTTTCTTTTTTTTTTTCTGCTGCTCCCTCCCCTTTCACCACTTTTTGCTGCTGCTCTCTTTTCTCTCTCACCACTCATCCCACCCTCTCTTTACACATACATACCCACCCTCTCTCTCTCTCCGATCATCCCTTCCCCCACTCTCTCCGATCATCCCTTCCCCCACTCTCTCCGATCATCCCTTCCCCCGTCTCTCTCCGATCATCCCTTCCCCCCGTCTCTCTCCGATCATCCCTTCCCCCCGTCTCTCTCCGATCATCCCTTCCCCCCGTCTCTCTCCGATCATCCCTTCCCCCCCGTCTCTCTCCGATCATCCCCCCCCGTCTCTCTCCGATCATCCCTTCCCCCCGTCTCTCTCTCCGATCATCCCTTCCCCCCGTCTCTCTCTCCGATCATCCCTTCCCCCCGTCTCTCTCTCCGATCATCCCTTCCTCCCGTCTCTCTTCGATCATCCCTTCCCCCCATCTCTCTCCAATCATCCCTCCCCCCCATCTCTCTCCAATCATCCCTCCCTTTGATTTCTGAAGTGCATTCTGATTTTTAATATTCATTTTTCTCTTCCTTAGGGTCGGTTACCGGTTAAATGGATGGCTCCAGAGGCATTGTTTGACAAAAAATACACCACTAAAAGTGATGTGTAAGTAATAGAAATATCACTTCCATTTTGTTTTCCAAAATGTGTCTAATGAATATTTTTTTTTAAAATTTCACTTCTGCTAACCTGCTATTTATCAAAAATGTCTATGGATGTTTTCTTGTTTCCCACTTGTGCCTCTCTCTTGACTTTTTTAACCTCTAGATTATCTTTTTCTTATTCAATTAGTTTTTTATCTACTTTGCATACCTACTATAAATATTAATAATTGTGTAATTTTCTCTTTGCTCTCAGTTGGTCTTATGGAATCCTTCTGTGGGAAATCTTCACGCTGGGAGGCAATCCATATCCATCCATCCCAGTGGAGGAATTGTTCAAATTGCTCAGAGATGGCTATCGAATGGAACAGCCACCTTATTCATCTGAAGAAATGTAAGTTCTGCTCTTCAATTCCAATTGTCTTTCTTTGCCAATCTTCCTCACTTTTCCTCTTTTAGCTGCTTCTAATTAGTGAATATCTTTGTCTTTTCTCTTTTTATTTAAATTTCTCTTGTTTGTTTTAATCCCATTATTTTTTTTTTATTTGTTTTGCCTGTTTGATGTAAAACCAAAAAAACGCATTCAATTAATATAAAAAGAGAAGAAAACATAGTGCCAAAGACAGAAAGTTTAGCATCAGGAGTTCTCAAATGTATAACTTGAATGGCTATCATTTTTTATTATTGCTGATCCCAGAAATAATTTTATCCAAAAGAATTCAATTTTAATTCATTGCAATTTCCTTTGCCTTTTAGGCACCGAGAAAAAAAAAGAATTATTATAAATAATAATTTAAAAAGAAAAAAAAAGGACAGTTAAAAATGATAATTCAAAGGTTAAAAGATTAACACTTTAAGATATTAAAAAAATTGTCTGAATGCCTCTTATTTGCAGACATTCATTAACTGTTTGATTTTGTCTCCTACTGACATATGTAAATTTGAATAGAGGCAAAACTTGCCCAGTCATCTTGGCCTGTACAAAAAGACCTCGGGACATTCTTTAAAGGTAGAAGTAGCTTTTACAGTTCAAATCTACAGGAAGTAGGCACATTTGCTTCAATTTTGTTTTCTGTCTTTCTCTGAAAACAAAAAACAAGTTTGATCTCAGCCCTGAAGAATCATTAAAAGTTGTTTTTTTTTTTGTTTTTTTTTTTTTTTTTTTTTTTTCTTTTCCTGAAGCTTTGTGCCCTTCTTTTGTAATAAATCAATAGAAAGAGATATATAGGTTTTGAGAATGCTTTAATCTTTTGGACACGAGTTAATTAACAATCTCCCTGGTCTCTACCCTTTCTCAAGATATATGAATTATGAGATTTAAAAAGTATCCTCTCAAGTAACTTTTACTAATTTCAATGTAATACTGTTTGTATTTGTATTTATTTCTCATTTCTGGGTTTAACACCTGTTCTCTCCATTTCCCAGGTACCACATCATGCAAAAATGTTGGCGGCAAAAGCCGGAAGACCGGCCAAGCTTCTCTCTTCTTGTGGAAGAGATCGACAAGATTCTCACGTCATTACTGAAGGAGGTGTGTGTGTCTCCTCGTAAATTTGGCAACAAGGATGGGACAATATTGCAGACAATATTGAGGGTGTGTCTGATTATGAGGTAGAAGATTGGGGGCGGGGTGAGATAGGAATGTAGTCATGCAGCGAGCGTGATTGTGCGTATGCATGTAAGAATGCTTACATTTGCATATGTGTGTCTGCTTCCATTATGGGTGAGTGTCTGTGTGTGCTATGGCCACTTGTGTTTTAAGTCCTTTTTACTCAGTGTTAGATTGTTTCTGTCTTATGTTATTAGCACACGCACTGCAGGCTTGTTCCTTTCACGTTTCAATGTCTTTATTAACTGCAACTCACCATTTTTTTTTAAATTATTTTTTTTTTTGTTAACTTTTACAACCATTTCTAAAATCAGATTAAACGTCTTTGCTGTTCATTGTTATATTGCACGTTTTCCCTTTTCTGATATCTTCATGGAATTGCATAAGTCTTCATTCAAATATCTCTCTACTCATCCCCTTTTCTCTCTCTTTCTCATATATATATATATATATATATATATATATATATATGTGTGTGTGTGTGTTCCTTAAAATATATCTTGTGATCTATTTTGAATTTCTAATTGCTTTAGGCCATTTGCATAAAACCAGTATGCCTGAGACATTTAAGCAGATTAGTTCAAAATTCAGCATTTCAGTCTTTGTTTATCCATTCTGCAATATGGGACTTTTTGCTTAATCATTTGCACCGCTTAAAATTCATAAAATAGAGAATTAAATTTAAGCTAATAGCCTTTGACAGATTTGTAAGTATTCTTATTTACTGTGGCAGTTTTCTCCATTCCCCAAGTGAAATAATCCAATCTTTGTTGTAACTCTTTTTATCTTTTATGTCTTTGTTTTACATATATTTAAAAAAAAAAAAATTTTCCTCACTGGTAGCATAACTACAAGTCATGAAACTCAGGCTTATTCTACTAGTGAGGAAAAAAAATGTATATTTATTATTAATTTAAATTATATTAAATTAAAATTCATAAAATAGAGAATTAAATTTAAGCTAATAGCCTTTGACAGATTTGTAAGTATTCTTATTTACTGTGGCAGTTTTCTCCATTCCCCAAGTGAAATAATCCAATCTTTGTTGTAACTCTTTTTATCTTTTATGTCTTTGTTTTACATATATTTAAAAAAAAAAAAATTTTCCTCACTGGTAGCATAACTACAAGTCATGAAACTCAGGCTTATTCTACTAGTGAGGAAAAAAAATGTATATTTATTATTAATTTAAATTATATTAAATTAAAATTCATAAAATAGAGAATTAAATTTAAGCTAATAGCCTTTGACAGATTTGTAAGTATTCTTATTTACTGTGGCAGTTTTCTCCATTCCCCAAGTGAAATAATCCAATCTTTGTTGTAACTCTTTTTATCTTTTATGTCTTTGTTTTACATATATTTAAAAAAAAAAAAAATTTTCCTCACTGGTAGCATAACTACAAGTCATGAAACTCAGGCTTATTCTACTAGTGAGGAAAAAAAATGTATATTTATTATTAATTTAAATTATATTAAATTAAAATTCATAAAATAGAGAATTAAATTTAAGCTAATAGCCTTTGACAGATTTGTAAGTATTCTTATTTACTGTGGCAGTTTTCTCCATTCCCCAAGTGAAATAATCCAATCTTTGTTGTAACTCTTTTTATCTTTTATATCTTTGTTTTACATATATTTAAAAAAAAAAAAATTTTCCTCACTGGTAGCATAACTACAAGTCATGAAACTCAGGCTTATTCTACTAGTGAGGAAAAAAAATGTATATTTATTATTAATTTAAATTATAATAATTGAGCACTTTTATTAGCAGCAGCACTCTGTGCAATATATATATATATATATATATATAAGACTGATACCCACCACTATCAGTACTAGGATTAGTCAATTATTGTCCAACATAAACATCTTTAATAAAAATAAAGAATTGTATGAAAATGCTCTCCATAAAAGTGGTTTTAACCCCAGTAAGTAACACTGAAATATCTCAAGTGAAATATAGGCACAGAAAGAGAAAAAGAAAAATTATATGGTTTCACTCCTCCTTCTGCAAACTGTCAAATATTAATATTAGACAGTATTTTCTAAATAAACATTTTCACAAAACCAACCCTCTAAGTAAGATCTTCAATAGGAAAACAATTAAAATTAGCTGTACCTGCACCAATAACATGTACAAAATTATCAACTCTCATAATAACTATATTTTAAGTAAGTTCTATGAGATAAACAACAAACCTGTATGGAATCCTCCTTAATTATAGAGATAAAGAAAGTTGTCCAGTTGAGGGGAAATGCAGATCTACTAGGGTTATATACCATGCAACCATTTCCCCCCCAAAGGAAATATGTTAAATTATAATGTTTACATTGGAATTTCTGCGGGGGAATGGAAACAGATTTTATACCCATAGGCACTCTTTTGCCAACCCTAAATTAAAGTACCAGACAGCTCTTTAAAAAAATTTGAGAATTGAAAGAGAAAGGTCTAAACCCATAGATAGACTGGAAAATTATAGGTTTTGCTCATACTCCTAATAGTTTTAGAGATAGGTGTGACTTGTATTTAGAATAATAAAATACAATAATCAAAGCAAACTATTAAATCAAAGGAATTAATTTTAAAATGTCGACATAAAACAAATTTAAACTTCTATAATGTAGATTTTACTTTATTACTTTTTAATTCTCTAACTCTTCATATGTTGAATGTATAACTAATTCTAATTTCTATATTTCCATTTTTTCACCATATTAATTATATCTTATAATTGTCCACTGCTCTAAGAACTCTTTCCTTTATCACTTACACCTATTTATCTATATTTTTTTAATGTTTTTTTTTAATTTGATATTGTATGGTTTGTTTTTTTTATATAACTTTATTTAACTTATCTTTAAAGTTAAAAATGTATAATTTATTTTATCTTATATTTTTATTTTTTATTCTTTTGACATAAAATTTAAAAAAAATATATTCTTACTTAAATTTAATATAAATTATCAAAATTATATATATAAAACTTTATAAAACTCCCTTTTCAGCTCTTTTTAGTTTCAATTAACACCTCATTCTTCATATAACCCCAATTTAATGTCATATGGTTTAATTTTATAAAACCTCTTCCCTTTAAGGCTAATACCTTCCACCCAACAATGACCATCCATTTTGTCTGACTGAAACATCAAAAATGGATAATTTCCATATCAATTTTTTGATGGCTGTCAAAGTTAAATTTCTAATTCCAACACGAGCACAGGCTATACACTGAGGTTGAATAAGACTGGCATAGTTTTCGTCGGTTGAAACAGATCAAATTTCCCACCCTCTCCATATGAGGTAATTTTAGATTTTGTTGTGTAATTTATATGCTCTGTTATAATAAATACCTTGAGCTCTTTTTGTGGATCAGTTTTAATGTTTTATATTACTAGGATCCACTTGAATTATATATTTATTATCTGTACTAATATATATATATATATATATATACACATATATATATATATATATATATATATATATATATATATATATATATATAGCGTGTTACCTTTTTATGGTCTTATTAAAAACATGACATGATTGCACATAAATAAAATTTACACACTCAAGCACTCTATATAATCTGTCTGTACTTTAAGAGAACCACAATTATCAGGCACATGTGTGTATATATAATGTGTGTGTGTTAGTAGATTTTACTCTGTATTTGAAATAGATGTCTCACTTTTATCTGTTAAACATTGTGTATTATGACTATCAGCCTGCTCATTCAAGACATCTTAGTAATGAAAAATTATCCACACACACACACACACCTATATATATATATATATATATATATATATATATATATATATATATATATATATGAACATAGAAGTCAACACTTAGAGGCGACAGTCTGTTTCATGCTAGATGCAATCGTCAGGCCACCCATTTACACACGCTCTATCTCTGATATTGAGCACTTTATCCCATAAATATAGCACACTTTAAGACTATATTTCTTTATATATATATATATATATATATATATATATATATATATATATATATATATATATATGCACATACATTATTTCTCAATATTCCATCTAGAGCATTGGCAGTGGGAAAAGTATGTTTATTATTTTTTTACTCTGTTGGAGATTACTTGGGTGTACAACACCTTTTCTCTTATTTTCCCAAATCCATGCTTATTTGGTTAAATTAGTTTGATTCATTTTATGCCATATCAACCCTTGTTAGATTATTTGATGTCAGATAAAAAAATCACAGTTAATAAATGAACATGGGTACAAATTGCATTTTGGTCAGAAAAATAAACGTCTATTTTATGCCATAGTCTGCAGCTATTCACTCCAGAGAAGGAGAGAATTTCTTGGGATATGGAAGCCTTACCTCCTCTGTGAGTGATATAGTCACCATATTTTAAACCCTGGCCAAAGAGATTTCATTTACATGCTTATTTACATTAAGATGCTTGTGGTTTGCATTTGAGATGCCTGATATGTATTGATAATTCAGGTTTTTGCTGGAATTGAATACAAACATAAATTTGATTGTGTCTTTTAAAAAAAATACCCTGCATGTTGACTTAACCTTTTTGCATTGTTACTTACAAGTAAATGCTCATGTGATTAGCTTCATCACAGGTTAATGAAATTTCAGTCTTGAAAAATATAGAATCCACAAATCTGTCTTGCTTAATTTTTCAAATAAATCCATCTTTAACTATTGATACTGAGGAGATAATGTCCCTAGAAAATATCTCTTCTATAAAGCAGAATGTAACCTTGTATATTTATCAATCATGATTTTGACTTTCACAATTTCACATATTGAGATATTCCATTGTTTTTATAATAAGAGATTTTCTCTACTCAGAGTTAAGATAACAATGACACCCAGTTGCTAAATTACTTTTTATTTGTTTCATGTTAGCTTTATTTGGATAACTTCACTTTCAGTGACTTAGTAATTACAGTTCTTTTGGATTGGAAAATATGTGGCACTAGTTAACTGTATAGAACGTGTGTGTGTGTGTGTGTGTAATATATATATTCTTGGATCTAAGACAGAATGCTTATCCATGCATACATGTCATTTTTTATGCGTGCTATGCTAGTTGAGCATAAGAAAATGGATTTTACAAGTATAATGCTTTTTTTTTTGTTTGCTTTTTTTTTTGTTTTTGTTTTTTTTTTTAATAATCTGTTCTTTATTGCATAGAAATACTGTTGGAATGTTTTTGTTTAACCCCCCAAAATTTCTTTTTTTTTTTTTTTTTTAATCTAAAAACAAACTTTAGATCTAAACTTATTTGAAGATTTCATGGATTTTTTTTTTTTTTTAAATAAAAAAGGAAAAAAATAATCTACTGAATGGAAAGGGTTAAAATAAATTTTGATCCATGGGTGAAAATAATACTGAAAACAGTTGGTGTGTATACAGTGTTTTCTTTCAAAAAAAAAAATTTTTATGATTTATATCTTAAAGTTTATTGGTGTTTCAATCGTTTTTAGCTCTTGATTTTCTTTTCTTTCTCTTCACAAGTTAAGGTCATTGTTATTGAATCTCTTTAGAGCATATGACAAGTTTTGAAAATTATATCTAGAGAGAGTGAGGTCAGTAAAACGAAGGATGATTTAATCTGCCATAATTCACTACAATCTTAACATCTTCAAATCAAGGATCAGTTGCTATCTATCCTCCTTAATTCTCCCTCTTCTTACATTCAGTAACCCTCTACCACAAGTGATTCAAAACTTGTATTAGGTAAATCTTAGAAATCTCATGAATTGACTAAGATTTAAAAATACAGCTAGATTAAAGGTCTTTTTTTATCAACACTTAGTTTAAGCATTTTAAAAAAAAATTAAAACCGTCATAATTTGTACTATTTATATATAACTCTTTCAAACCATTTTATTTATTAAATTTTATTACTAGTTTTATTCCATCTTTTTACTATGACTTGATAGACTCTTCAACCACTTAAGCAAACAGTATGAAATAACAAAGTAGTAGTTACTAAAAGCAGTTTGGATAAACGTTTGGTATCTATTTTATTTCATGCTGTCTGATGTGGCAGTTGAAGAGAATATTAGCTTTGAGTTGATAAAAAGAAACTCTGAGAGTGATAATAAATTTCATTTGTGTCTCTTCAGCATTGGATTATGTGAAAATAATTCTGTAGATTTTTAACTTCTTCTCTTAGTGTTTGCTGATATTTCACTTCACCTTCTCCTCTCTTTCTTCAACCTCTTTCCCTTGATACTAATCCTTTTGCTTCTTGGAGCTTCTTTGTGTTGAATGTCGCTTTAAATGTTGCTAGGATCCCAGGGGATGATTACTTTGAAAATATCTGAACATCACAGGCAACATATTAGTAGAGTCATCTATATTGAAATGTTAGTGTCTTTATTTATACAAATAATAACTAACAGCCAGTGACTAAATATATGAAAACAAGATTATTTGGGGGCTTGAACCAATAGTTACAAATTAGATGTAAATAGGTTAATTAAATTCTTTAAAGGCCCCTTTTTTTATATACCATGTGCAGACTAGTGACTAAATAGTATTAATGGGAAAATGTTATTGGCCACAGCAGAGGACAAAAGGAAGACGGGGCTAATTTCAAAAAGGGGTTGTTAATTGCTTTTAGCACTGAACTTATTAATAGTTACTAGGTTAATGCAAATGTTTACAGCTTTACTGTCCAAATTTTTTCCTTATAGAAATTCATAGCATCATTGTTCAGTCATCAAAGTATTTTCCTTACCTTTCTATGATTTTAATAGCATTTTTCATAAAACAATTCCAGTTGTAGTTTGATGAATTCTTCTAGGAATTTTTAATCTTTACTTTGTTGGATCGACCAAAACCTGAAGGTGACAGCTCCGGAAAATTTGCTGTGCTGTAATTACAACTTTAGGACAGATGTTATCATGCAGCAAAATTCCTGCCTTCCAAAATGTGTCCTTCAAATGAGTCAATTGCTCTTTGTATCTTGTTCAGTAATATGTTCGGGTCCCAATAAGGCATAAAGAATACCTCTTGATTTTTTTTTTTTTTTTTTTTTTTTTTTTTCCATCCCAAACAAGGTGATAATGCCACTAAGACACAAGGGGTTACTGAGAGTGAAAGAAAACATTAATGAGGAGAAAAAAACAATAAAAGAGAAGACTCAAGACAATATGTTAATTGATGTTATATTTAAATTTTGAAAATCCTAGTTGATGGGCAAGCAAGAAGCTGGAAGAGGAGTTACACAGGTGGGAAGAGATGAAAAAAGAAACTATTAGAATGGAATTTGGTGTTATATCTAACTAGTGCAACAATAAAATTATGAGATCTAGTTGCCAATCTAGTACTCATAAAGTTGAGGTACCAAAGAGGAAAGCTTGTTAGGACAATTTCCATGAAAATATTTATAGAAAATTACGGGGAAGCTACGTTATAGCAATGATAAAATGAATGAAGGTTAAGACTGATAACATTACAGACCCTTCTTTAGATTTTATCAAGAATTTTGAGATATATACCAGGAGTACCAGACCAGATATGGCATCAATATTCTATATCCAGACAAATAATAGATTTATAAACAAGCAAGATTGATTCTGGCAAGCAAAATTGTTTGACACAACACAATGGACTAACTTTTCTGGCAGACCAAACAATTGATTCAATATAATCGTTCTACTTCATGTCTGGGGAAAACATGAATCTGAGAAGGCACAAGTAGTTACTCCCTTTGGAGGTTAGCATCAGCCATGCTGATAGAAGGCAAAAATGGTGCCCTAAGATAACTAAAAAAAGATAACCTTGGGGCGGGGTCTATTAAATTTACAAGTCATTTCTTGCTCCAGTTAACAACAGATTGAATTTGGGATCAGCTGCCAGTTTTACATTAAAGTGATCCGACTTACTATGAAGGCAGGAGTAAATAGTTGTCATTGGTATAGATATTGGGTTGAAAATTGATGGCATCAAGGAAGGTCATTGATGAAGATAAGAAACAAAGCCGGTCAAAAGATTGAGTGACATCCACATTAATGTTCAACACAACTTTCATTACACGATTTAAGAAAGATTGGTCAATTTTTTATTTGATCCAGAGACACCATATCCCTTCAGCTTGTGAAGAAGACAAACTTATCTTTGAGATATTTAAAGCCACAGCCCGAGCTTCGACGCTCTGATCTGAAGCTTGACACTCTTTCAGTAATAGCTGTTAACACAGTGACAGTTGACCTAGATAAACCATATTGTTTGTCTGAAAGAAGACTGAGAAACAAGATGCTTCAAGCCTCTAGTACTTTGCCAAAGAGAGGCAGAAAACCAATAGGTATCAGACAGTTCACCTGAGTTCTTAAAGAGGGGAACTACAGAAGTGGATTTCCAACAAGCTGGAAAGCAAGAAGCAACAACGCATTTGTTGTAGAGTTTGGAATGAACAAAGGACAATTGCAGTGATGCGATTAAATCTGCATGCCTCGTGCAGATCTATTTTGGAAATGATGGCAGAAAACCTGAATGGAGTGTATATACCGGGTGTAATAGCAAAATTGTGTAACAGTATAAGCAAATAAGCTCTAGGTTGCTAAAAATGTTCCATACAAAATAGGCATTTAAAATTCATATAAACTGGATTTGGCATTAAATAACCCACAGTGGTTGATATGCCATAAAACCCAAACAAACAAACAAATGTAACAGTATGCTGATGAAAATGCAAGAAATGTTTAATATCTAAGAAAGAAAAAATACTAAACTAAGTTTTCAGATATGTTTAGCCATCTTGACACCATTTTTCATAAGAATCACTGGAAAAAACATTTGAGTTATTCAGCTAAAAAGAGAGCAGGTTAAAACTGTTTTGTGTTAAACCCATTGTCTCCCCAACTGAGCAATGGTGAGAGGAAAAATATCATTCAGGCCTTCAATAATGGTACCAACATTCATAATCTGGCTTCCACCTTCAAAGTCCATTCAAGAACCATCAAGAGAACGGTGAATAGGTTTAAAAATGAGGGAACTGTAGAGAGGACAACTAGATGTGGTCACAACAGGAAGAGGGATCATCATTTCAACTGAAGAGATCAATTAGAAAAGATCCAACTCAATTCATAAGACATTTAGCATGTGAGAAATGAGTTTCAGCTATGACAGTCGAAAGATCAGTGAAAAAAGACTTGAAAATGAAATCGTACATGAAACATGTGAGGCACCTTGTTACTTCAGGACAGAAAGTTTTTTTATCTTATGAAAGTCAGTTTTTTGACAAAATTTATTCTATTGAGTGTATAATTTAGTTTACTTGTCAATTTAAGTCATTAGAAAATACTTGGAAGTTTATTTTATTAACTGTATGTTTTTCTTTCTTTTGTATGAATTTGGGCAATAGTGTTAGAAAATTGGTGAGGTTTTAATTAGTTTTGAAATTTCTGAAAAAAGTTAACTTTTCTTCTTTTTTAACCTATATTCAAGTACTGGTCATAACGTACTTATAAACTCAGTCCTACATGCCTATTGTTCAAACATTATTGATTAGTATTTATTTCTTTCATCTTATTTTTATCACTTTTTATCATAACTCTTAGATTGTTAAATAAGTGGAAAAAAGATTTGAACTCTGATCAGTCATCCTTTAAAGCCTGCCTTTTCACTGGTTTGGGGCATGAAAGCTTTTATGACAGGTGAATGACAATTTCAGAGTTGCAATAAAAGGCAATAGAAATAAAATGAAAGAAAAAAGATTAAAAAAAAAAACTTGTTGAATATTGATTATGATTGACAATGCTTCATCTCAGAAGTTCATTGTATATTCTTTTCTTAATTTACATTTAATATCCAAAGTCTTCAGTATTTTCTTCTGATTGTTTAAAACTGATTGGGGATTAATGGTGAGCCCCTCTCATATGGGATCTGTTTATGCCTTGCTGGATGACAATGTAGATTTGTTTTTTGTGTGCTTAAGAATTAGGGATGAATGTTTGATGTGTTGATTAAATGACATTTTTCTCTTTATTTACTTTCATACAAAACAAAAAGTTTTCATTCTAACCTTCTTTTTTGAAGGCAATTATTAGCAAACTTTCTGCCAATACTGAATGATAATTTGTTCTTGATGCTATATTAACGATTTTTTCTAAGCTGTCTGGTAGAATTGAAATTCAGGAACTAAAAGCAAACCTGGTCCTGTTCAGTTTGATAGCCAAGCTCTAAGCACTAGCTCATGGCCATATTTGCCATAATTAAATAGTAATTTTCAAAAATAGTATATGATAAAATTGTAGAAACCTTTTAGAAATAAATTACACATCTACATATAGTGGTCTTTAACACTTTATTGTAGCTATAAAATGAGAAAAAAATTTAATTAAATCTGATTTTAACTAAATAGCAGTTTTTACTTGACTCCAGATTTATTCTTTTTAAACTCTTCAACATAATTATGTATAGCAAAGCATTTTCAGCTGTCATAAAAGGTGTATGCTTTAAATGTTCAGTGTTTACACTAGAAAGAGAAGCTTTCTTTTGTAATAAAAAAACGAAAAACAATGCTTGGCTTTACAAAGTGATTTTCCAAGGTGTTAAATGAGCAGAGAAATGATTTCTTCAAAATCTTTAGTATTTCCCTTTCCTTTTTGTACACCAGGTATTGTGACTTTGTTGCTGGCCATAAATTGGTGATCAACAGGCTGCCTGTACAGACCGTTGGGATTTTAATTCACTTTAACATTTTGTGCTGATGGCTTGAATTTCTAGAATATAGTTCCCTTGCATGTATTCACTATAACAATATAATTATAGCCAAGACAACTTAAATGATAAGTTAAAGGCTTTTAGTATTAAATTTAATAATACAAATCTATCTCTGAATGAGTTTAGCATTATTGAACAAAAGTAAGAATGTAAATCCAAAATTAAACCAAATACTTGTTTATTGGTAAATGAATGGCAGTGTTTCTTCAGACTGTACACTCATCCTTTGTTTGAATTTCATATGCTGATTGGCATGTTCAATCACATTCAGGTGTGTGTGGAAGATGATGCTTTTAGGCAAGCAGTCTTTATAATTATATCGAAAGATAGAGAGCATTAATAATAATAAATAAAATTCAATGTTCACTTATCTTGTTTCTACTCAGTTTTGCAAAAATGGCACCCACTTTTGAGGAGACTTGATTGTTAAAATCTACAATCAAGCCTCCTGAAGAATGAATATAATTTCTGTGAAACTCATGGTAAGATAAATGAACATTTAATTTTGTTTATTACTACATAACATAGAGTGTTAATGTGGTCCAGTAAACCTATATATATTTTAAAGTATGCTATATTTATGGGAGAAAAGTTCTCAATATTAGGGATAGAGTGTACAGAAATATAAGCAGTGTAGACATAGGTATTAACAGTAGATGGTGACAATCTTTCATGCTTAAATGCAATGGCCCAACAATTGCATTTCAGCACATGAAACAGACTGTCACCATCCAGTATTGATACCTATGACCACACTGCTTCATAACTACAGGGTCAGACTAATTTTTATTGTATTTTTCTAATTTTTGAATAAGATGTCATATATTGGATCAAAATTGTGGATAAACTGCAAAGTTCACGTTTGTTCTGTTTAAGTACTTTCAACCATCAGTCATTTTCAAGAGTTGTGTGATACACGAGATTCCATTGGCTACGTCATGGTATTCTTTAGAAAGCTGTAAGTTTAAAGGAGTCCATGGTGATGTTATGTGTAATGGCTAAGGGAAACAAATCTACACAAAAATATTTTCTTTTTTCTTCTCTTTTCTTTAATGCCTATCATTTTAAAAAATTACTTCAGTGGTTGAATTATTTGAACAGAAAAACCATGAACTTTGGACTGCTTATTCACAATTTTGCTCCCAATATATATCTTACTCAGGAATTAGAAAATACAATAAAAAATTAGATACTTTGTAAATTGTATTTAATCAAACTTTTACACAAACACACACACACATATATATATATATATATATATATATATATTAGTGTGAAGATGATAAAAAAAATGGGGGAAAAATTTTCAAGCACATGTTTCACCACCAGAGAAAATGTCTGTTCTCTTTGGCTTCTTCAGTTTGATAATGAAAGTGGGGCAAGTGGGTATCTTGGATCAAAGTTGGGACAGTAAATTTGATCTATGGTGCTCACTTGTCCCCAGAGATCCAGAGACATTTTTCCCCTCACAATGTTTTTGTCTTTCTTCCATTATGAAACTGAAGCCAAAGAGGACATGCATTTTCTCTGGTGGCAAAACACGCTTTTTGATGAAAGAAAAATTCTCTACTTTATCTCATCCTCTTCATTTTTGTTTTGAATGTTATACATCCCCCCCACACACACTATATATATATATATATATATATATATATATAGTGTATTGGGGCAGCAGATCATTATTCAAACATATATTATTCAATATAACAAAATGAATGTCTATTATGTCTGATCATCAGCCATTTGAATGTTTGCTTTAATTTTGGGTGAAAATAAAGACAAAAATTGTCCAACATTTGGATACTTTTTTTATTAAGTTGGTCCTAAGCTTTCATAGAACCGCATCTTGAACTTACGATCTGCATCTGCTATTCCGCAACTGTTATCGTGTCATAGCAATTTTCTACGTCAAAATAAAATATCATCTTTGATGGTGGATATCTTTGTTTCATGTCTGTATAACCACTCCGAGGATGGCTCGTGAGCCAAAAGCTTAGGACCAACTTAATAAAAAAAAATATCCAAATGTTGGACAATTTTTGTGTGTGTATACACACACACACTCTTTACAATTGGAATTAAGATACCTTTAGTTAATGACCATTTTCACCTACAAATTTTAATTTTAAAATTTACAGGATTTACGGTATCAGTCTGTAGTTACTATAGTATCCCACTACAAACTGATATCGGGACCAGTTTGTAAAATCCTGCAAATTTTAAAACTAAAATTCATAGGTGAAAATTGTCATTAACTAAAGGTATCTTAATTCCAATTGTAAAGAAAATTTTATTCTGTTTAATGAAAATAAATATTGAGCACTCTTTGTCAGTTTGAACATCTTTCAAATTCTAATAGGACTCACTTGGAATTTACCAACAGATTACTATATATATATAATAATATTATTATTTTTAGTAAAACAAATCTTTATTGAGTGCAAAATAGTAATATTTTTTAATGCAAGCCTTATAGATTAAGCCTGCCAGAAGATGATTTTCTCTTCAGTCATCCTAGGAAATATGCCACACAGTCTGGTGATGGGAATACTGGTTACTATATTATTCTAGCACAAAGAATGACTGTTCGTCTGCCAATGCTAATTTTACAAAATGTAAATTGTTATCTCACGCATACTTCTCTGGATCTTTTTACTCTCTGAATTTGTTTTAAACGAGTAATTTGCAGATTCTGGACTTGTAGTTTCATCCCGCGGGTAAGAGTGTTTCTCTATCTCTATTCCCAGAAGGAATCTCCGCTAGAGATGTCTGCCTGTCTGTCTACTGCTAGAACCAACCAATGATCAAATATCTATGAAGGCTCAGGGGAAAAAATAAATCCAAGTAGAATGGAACCTTACAGCATTGGAGAATCTTCCCTCAACCCTCGCAAGTGAGGAATCAGCTGTAATCTTATCTTACTGCTTGTTACTAAAATAACTATTATTATTATTATTATTATTATCTTATAATAATTGTGCTTGTCCCCCCTTTTGTTAGTTCGCACGACAATTATGCCCTGTCAATAAATAATGGACTATTTCATTTTGATTGCGTGGAAAGACAAAAGATCTATCGGATATGCTATTTGGTTTCAGTGAAATAAAAAAAAAGACAGAAATGTTTAACATCTGCTAATACCTCATAAATAACAGACTAATTCATTTTGATCATGTGAGAAGATAAAAGACAAATCAATGATGCTACTTGGTTTCAAATCAGAAAATGAAAGAAGGGAAGATAAAAGTGTTTAATGTCTTTCATTGAAATAGAAAAAAGTTGTCAATTTCGGATCTTTTCATTTGTACCTCCTTAAAATAATGGCTGGCATTCATATTTATGATTGTTAATATTTTGTTAAGCTCAAATATTTGAGAGGGGAATTTCTACAGATATTCTGTTGTTGTAGAACTAGCCATGAGCTTATTCAAACATTAACTTAAGAATTCTGATTCATTAGAAATTCAAATGTAAAATTTTCACAGGTTAAAACTAGTAACTATTGTTATTTAAAACCCTTATTTTGCTACCTCTTCTCTTTGGGTGGCTGGTCAACCAGAGCAAAAGTACTAGTCCTCCTACAGCTGACATGTATGTGAGCCTTGCAGTAAGTTACTAAATTTTTGGTACATCTATCTTTGCCATTAGTTATTGACTTTTATACTTAGTCTGCAAGTTTGTAAAAGATGACAAAGGAATTAGTCTTGGTTGCTGTCAAACTTGTACACCAAATACTGTTTGACACTACATAAGTGCTATAGTGTTTATGGAATAGTATGTAAAAAAAAAAACAGTCATCACAGTATTAATATTTGAACTAAACATGCTCATATAGCGTGTTTTAGGAAATGTTAAATAAAAATATATTTATTGCAATATAGATGAATATTTATCATAAAAAATAATTTTTGTTTTCAGTTTACAGATTAAAAAAAGGAAATGGCTATCTTTTTTTCTTTCTTTTTTTTATTTTTACCCAAGGGTGTAGTGAAAAGTTCTTGAGTCTAGCCTACTTCTCAAAATCTGGCCCAAACATCAAAAATATTTTTGGAGTCCCTTCTTGGTCAGGCTGAGAACTTTTCTGCACCCGTTTTATAACTTCAGTCAGTAATACATGCTTAGGCGATCATGTATCTTTTGGTACATGACAGACGAGGTAGATTTTTTCCTGCAGTTGGTTGCCATTTCTTTCTATGGTAGACCAGTTGCCATCCAAGGCTACAGAACCCAGTCTGTCCTGCTATTTGCCCATAGCTGGGAGGAGGATTCATACCTTTCCCAAGGGTATTAGCACGTAAGTGAATGTAATGGGTTTGACTGGAATTTGAACTCGGCTCTCCAGTTCCTCAATCCAAGCCACTATCCATTACTCCACCGTGCCTCCTTTGTGTTGTGGTGTAATGGTTACCAGTTCGGGATGAGAGTTCGGGGAGCCGAGATCGAATTCTGAGTGCATCATTCACTTACACACAAGTCCCCTGCAGAATGTAATGGCAGCCTACTGCAGGGAAAATGTGCCTGCCTCATCAGTCATGTATCAAAAGATGCATGATCACCCCAAACACATGTATCACGTACAGCAAGTGCGACTAAATATTTTTGATGTTTGGGCCAGATTTTGAGAAGTAGGCTGGACTCGAGAACTTTTCACTACACCCTTGTGACTAACTGATCTTTATAACTTATGAAACTTTATTAGACTAAGACTAATTCTCTTTCCTTAAGAACGTTGTCAGTCATATCTATTCACAGTGAATCAGAAGCAGGGCAGAGGATGCTACTGCCCTGGGCATCCATATCAGGAAGGCATGAAATCAAAGAGTGAAATAAAAATTTAGTTTATATTTAATTTGAATAAAGTGTTTATTTCATGTTTCATCTCTTTTTAGATATTTAAAATATCTTCCTTTCTCACATTTCTCAGTACTAGGCCCCACCCCTACTTGAGTTTTAAGGGCATACAATCAAGGCATTGACCCTGGGTATCACCAAACCTCTGCACGTCACTGCAATGAATGAAATAAACTAAATTTACTTTTTTTTTTCTTTTTTAATAGTGCCCTCTCCCACTTCTTTGGCACCTTGCCAGAAGCATTTATAATCTGACGAGTGCAATTTTATTCCTTTGTTTCATAATTTGAATTTATCAGTTGCTATATTCTTGATAAACAATTGAACTACTTCCTGTTCTTAATGTTACCATCTTTCAAAACAATCCATTCTTCTTTAGTCAAGAATTTTTATTTATTTTTTTAAATGGTGACTGAAAAATGTTCTTTAATATATCAATCATTGTTATCACATGAAGAACACCAAAAAAAGGGAGTTAGAATGTCCAAAAACAATTTTGATTTTTTTCTAATTATTCTCGACCAGAAATGGTTGAATTGTTAGAAAATGAAATCCTTACAATTATCGTAATATTCCAGGATGATGGGGAAAAATGGATTTAATTACTCAGAAGAAATAAAGATCCTTCCCATTGGAATTTTAAATTCAATCCAATTTTTTGATTTCTATTAAATGAATGCATCATTTAACATTTTTTTTCTTCTGTTGGGACTAAGTAAAATACTCTCTCTATCTCTCTCCCCCCTCCCATACAAGCTGGTTCATGGACCATCTTCAGATGTGTGATTGAATTACTTTGATTGGTTGAATTTCCTAACTTAACACCTGTAATTTTTTTATTGTGAAATGGTAAACAATTTTTAATTTTAAGAGATTGTAGAACCAAAGGATTTTTTTTTTTTTTTTTTCCCCCCCCTTTCAGAAACCTTTTTCTCTCTCAAAAAAATAATTTAATAAATAAACAAAGAAAATCGATAATTTTATCTAAATCACTAAAATATCTACTGCAGTATTGTAAATATAATCTTTCATAAATGTAGACAATTTGTACTTGGTAAATTGACTATTTATTTATTTATATATATATATATATATATACACACATATACACACACACACACATATATACCTTCATTAAACCATTTGTGTATTTGTTGAGCATGTCTGGATAAAAAAATTATTTTCAAATTTAAATCATTCAAAAGTGGCCAGTTTTAATAAAAACAAAAAAGAACTTGATAACCCATGTCCAAGTGTGTGTCTGATTTGGCTGTCACTGTTGTGGATATTAATATTACGGTTGTTTTTCTTTCTTAGTTGAGTAATCAAGTTGCAATATACTTAGTATTCTAATAGACATTGTTTGTTTTTGTGTTCTTTCAGGAGTACCTTGAGATTGAGAGCCCAATGAGTACAACCTCTGACAGCCAGTATTCGTCCATGTCTCAAAGCAGCACTAGTAGTAACGAAGGTGTGACCACGGTCGAGAGCTAGTGGCACGTGCCAATCTGAAAACCAACAACACCGGTCCTGGAAACTAATTAGGGAGAGGGGGGAAGTGAAACGAACTACAACCATCACCATTTGGTCTTCACTGTGTCTGCTCCTGCTGTTACCACTAATGTTACTAAGCTAACCAATTGGTCATGGTGCATACCAGTTTCTGCTCCTGTCAGTATGCATAGCAACAACCATCCAGCCACTACCAGAAATATACTGTATAATAACAACAAAAGCAGTGATTTTTTTTTTTTTTTTTATATATAGAAACGTTTGTTATTACAAGTAAAATGTACAGTTGTCAGCTTCCAGTCGACTTTAGTGTTGTATCTAACAACCTTTTTCGTTTCCGTGTTTTTATTGATAATTGTAAGACATTTAACTGTGACAAAAAGTTTACTTAGATACATTTGCATGTTGGTCGACTGGTTTGTTGCTTACATACCAAAGCCTTACACACACACACATACACAACTTCATATATGTGTGCACGTGGGTATATGTTGAATGGAATTCTTTGTGTATGGGTGTGTGTAATGGCCTGTCTATTGGCAATGCTTGAAGCTGATAATACTGCTGTACATTTAAATTTTTTTTTTTTTTCCTTAATATAACCAAAGTGGTCACTACAGATATAGATGCACTGTAAAATTTTATTTATATATTGAATCTTGTTTATATGTCAAAAGACAAAAGAACACAATGGCAGAGCTGTCAAAAAAAATATTGGGAATATATATATATATATATATATATATATATATATATATATATATTGATTATTTTTAAGAGAAATAATGACTTTTTTTTCTCTCCTTCGGAAAGAGTAATTCTCTCCTCAATACTTTCAGTCAAAGAAGACTGTTATTTTATTTTTTTTCTCCAAGGACAATGAAAGATTTTTATGGAAAAAAAAAAAAAAAACCTGGGGGAGAAAATAATGAAAATACAGAGAAAAAGGACTCTTTTAATTCTTGAACCAAAGAAAGTAAGAAACAAAAAGGGGGTGGAACAGATAAACAGTCGGTTTTACTTTTGCAACACTTGAGAGTATATGCATCATCACTTTTTAGACTTCTTCAGAATCTGGATGGGGATTACAGAATCTGCTACAGCAACACACACATGCACACATACACATGATGTACAATCAGTTAACCAAAAATACATTGACAGACCAACAAAAAGGGCTGAACTGAATTTAGACAGAAAAGCTAAAAGCCTCCAGATTTTTGTAGGCTCAAGCACCACAGACTGACAAACATTTGTTGTTATATCATGAGAATTGTTTGATTGTAATTAAAAAATTTTGTGTCTTGCCACTGATTAGGTGATGTTTATATAATGTTTGGATATTTGGGGGTAAACTGAAAAGGTGTTTTTTTTTTGTTTTTTACCAACACACTCAAGTTTAGAGTACCATTTATTTTTTTTATACTTGAACAAGTGGGTCCCATGCTTTCTTTTCTTTACATAAAAGTTGTGATTCATTTTGTTCTTTGAGGTGAAATTCTCACCTGTATACTTGTGTTGTTAAAATGTCCCAACCAAAAGCCCCCCCCCCCCCTTAATGCATATACAAACAACAAATCTATCGTAGGGCACTAATACACACACACACACACACACACACACACACACACACACACACACACACACACACACACACTTTTTAAAATACTTATGTTCCCATGTTGCATTACATACATCACTTCGTCAAGTAGCTACTGTTGTCATGCTTTCAAATTTATTTCCTGGCATTTATTATAAATTGCAAACTTGCCACTTACACACACACACACACACTAAGAATCAGTCAATCATTCACAATCTTACATCATTTTATGTAGACATGTCAGAAAGCCTGGTGGTGTGGAAGTGACTATTTATTTCTAGAACCAGTGACACTTGTTAATGGGAGCAAGGGATATAATCATCTTTGTATTTGGTTTTGAACCCACCGTCATCTTTTGTCTTCCAACAGAAAAAGGAATCACCAAGTAACCTTTTTTTTATTATAATTATTATTATTATTATAGCAAATGGTGAAGACTAGCAGAAGTGCCAGTATCAGACTTGTACACTACAATACCAAAGGTTTTAGTAATTCCCTCTTTCTACTTATTTTATCTTCATTCTGTCACCCCACCCCACCCCTACTGTACTCCTGACTGACATTTTACAGCTGTTCTTGTTTGACCCACACAATTTTTACACAAACTTTTTTTTTCTTCTATTAATAAGTTGATAACAGATTCAATAAAGCTTACCATCTGCTTAAAAACACATTAGATCTAAAGAGCCAAGTTTTTCAGAGGTGGGACAATAATGTCCCAAAAGTATTATTTAACAAGCAGATGGAATTATTTACAGAAATTAACAATTAATATCAGCAATTAGCAGATAGTTTCTTTATCTTGCAACCTCATTAGGATCTGAAGAGTTAGTAGAATTTTTTTATCGCTTATGAAAGGGCAATTTTTCTAGAATTTACAAAATAACATTGTTTTGAGAGTATTTTTTGATAAAATTTATTTTATTGATTATATAATTTAGTTTACTTGTCAATTTAAGTCATTAGAAAATTGAGATTTTAATCAGTTTTAACAATTTCTGAAAATGAAAGTTGATTTTCTCTCTAAACCATATTAAAACTATAGGTTATAATATAAATGTAGGTACATTTTCATTTTAAAGTTAAAATGTAGTTCTTTAAAGTAGTTTCAAAAAGCAAATCTTATTCTTCTAAGCCACACCATTTTCTCCTTCCCCCCCCAAAAAAATGTGGTCAAGAACTACTACAATTTCAGTGTCGACAGAAAAATAATTATTAATTCAAATATTTCAAAATATGTCAAGCAGACATTGTAAGCCTGCTTTCTTTTCTTCTTCATCCCCGCCCCCCAAGTTGTGGCAATGCAAATATCTGACTTTCTGGTTATGTATGTTTAAATGTGGAATCATATGGCAGAGAATGTTAAAAAAAATTATTTGTATAAAATAAAACTTGTGTACATATATATATATATACATTTATAATATATATAAACCCTAATTCTTTCTCTACCTACCCCCACCCATCCATCTCTAGTCTCTTTCCCCTCCCCACTCTCTGGCTGATGTGTTAAGAGGGCAGGTGCCTACTTTTATTTCATTGTTTGTATATAAAAGAAAATGTTTATATACAGGTATTGGGGTTTAATTCAGTAAAGTGAGTAGATGCACTATTCTCTCTTTTTTTTTTTTTATTGCATCAGCATTTCATTTGTCAAAATTTGACAGCATATCCTGGACAAAAAAGTAAAAAAAAAAAAAAACACAGCCGTTAATACTTATTGGGTGACAATATTCTTTTTAGAAAAATGGGCTAGAAATACAGTCAACATTATTTTTAGTGTCAGAAGCGACGTGCAAATACTGTAATGAATATCAGTGCAGAAAGTAGAATCGGTCAACCATGTTCAAATTCAGCCATTGTCTGTTTTGGTTACTATCATGTTGATGTCCTTGGAAAAGGCATGAATCCATCACTTTACTCTACAACAATGGTTGAAATAGAATAGATTGGTTTCTCTATCTTTGGGTAGCAGCCATTTTAGGAAAAGGAAAACTGAAATCCAATCTGAAGACACTGAGAAACTATTCCACTATCTTTCCCAAGAACTTTCAAATATTAAAATAAACTGGAGAGTCATGATGGCCAACATCCTGAAGATGCCTCTTTAAAAGTAAAAATTTAGGCAAGGGTGATATCATCATGCCTTATATACACAGCAAAGTTTAAAATCAAATGCTTGTAAAATCTATACATGGGAATTTAGTTGTTTTGATTATTTTTCTGATTTTCTTTGAATTTTTTTTTATATTTGTTTGTTATACATTCTACACAAGTTTATCATGGAGATCATGATGCAGTTGTTATTCTCTGTTGGGCATATATTTTCAAGATGTTTAATCTATTAGTTCTGTTGTAAGTATAAACCACCATTTTTATCCTTTTTAATAGATGCTTCTGCAAGGGTTAATGGTTAGTGTGAGTGACTGTTACTACTGAGTAGTGATTTAGGTCCTCAATGGGTGCCCTTCCCCCACCTTACAAAATTTGACATCAGCTAACTTAACTTTTTATTTTTATGGTAAAATCATTTCCATGTACCTTGTCACAGGGTAATAGTTAATAAGGGTGCTCTATACGAAATTCAACATTAAATAACCAACACAGGTTGACTTGTCAGCTATTTTGTTGCAACATTACGAAACATAGCATCTTTGGATGTTGGCTTAGGTAAGAATTTTGGAATTTCAATTGTTTGGAAACCAGAAACTTATGCTAATGTTCTGGTCCCCTATCAATATCTTGACATCAGACGGAGTTTCTACCCCAGTTACTTGGGGCTTTTGTTTCACATTACTTTGTGTCTCTGATTTTAATTCTCAGCAAATATATTTTAAGAATAAATCCTCTTTCACTGGTAATTACATTACTCTTAATTTACATTTTAGTTTAGGATTTTTTTTTGGGGGGGGGGGTTAAGTCTTTGATACCTGAATGTTGTCTTTGAAAGAAATTATCAGCTTCACAAAAATTTACAATGTCCAACTAGGAAACTGCATCAGGACACTGATCAGCCTATGAAATAATTTAAAAAATACAAAATATGACTTCTTTTTTTTTTTTCTTTTTTTTATCATTTCACCTCAAAGAAGGCAATAAAGCAACTAAGATGCAAAAAGTTACTGAGTATGAGAAAACGAAAACATTAAGAGGAAAGAACAATAAAAGAACAGGAATTAAGATGATAAAACAAGATAATGATTGACATTGTATTTAAATTTTTGAAGATCAAAGTCAACTGGAAAGCAAGACTCCAGAAGAGTTTTGTGAGCAAAAAGTGCCAATTAGTTTCATTTTGATTAGAGAACCTTCTACAAAATAACATCTTGAAGGAGTTTTAATCATTGAAAATTCATATAAAGTTGGCTGAAGAGAGGAAACCCATTTTTAATTGCTTGTTCATTTAGAAACTTAAGTAAAGGTGTATCTGATAATTATGAGGAATTGAAATTTCATTTAACACTTCTATCTGCTGTGGATTCTTTTTCAAAATTTACATTGCCTCCTGTGTGTGTTTATATATAATATACATACCCAGTGGCCACAGGCCTTCATGCTTAAATGATTACATTTAAAAATGAAACAGACTGCCACCACTGGGTGTTTACTTCAATAGCCACTTATGTATTTACATACACTCTATCCTTGATAGTGAGCACTTTAACTTGTATATATAACATACTATATATATATATATATATATATATATATATATATATATATATATATTTCTGGGCACTAAAATTTCAGTTCCTTTGTATTTATGTTGCTTAAGTACTATTTCAAAAGAAGTCACACACAATACTTGTTTTTGGACATACTTGTATTCTATCATTTGTTGGGGATTTTGTTTAGCTTAGTCTACAATATACTGCAGAGTATCTGATCAAAACAAAAATGGCGGTGCCCATTAGGCATTCTCATCAACATCTTCATAGTCATTTATTTCTATTAAATGGCAGTTTCTTATTTTTCCCAAAACAGGTCGGCACTGCCAAGCAACATTTTTAGTCTTTGTGACCATACTAAGAATAAGTGTGGCTATCAGTAAGTTGGAAGTACTGTTTAATTTTCTTCAGCATTCATATTGGGAAAAGATACTTTTTGGCTGCTTACATTAACCTATCAATGCCTGCCATCACATTTTTCGAATGTTTGGTGTTAATTGGTTATCAGTAGAAATCTGTAATTAACACCAAACTTTTATTTTAATTCTTATAATTGATACCAGATTTTATGGCGGGCATTAATGGGTTAAAAACTTGGTAAAGATGTCTAAAAGACATTTGTCTAAAAATAAAAATATGCTGTCATAGATTTTGGGTCTTGGGGCCCAAATCACAAATTTCAATAATTTAATGGAAGAATTTTTTTTTTTTTTTTTTTTTACTTTAGCTTGAAATAATTCATTCTTATCTCATCAAACCTGTAAATATATTTTAAGTGTTACTTTGCCTAAAATATGAGCTTAAAAAATTGCAACAATATGAGTCTTCCATCTCTCACAGTGTTTGATATTTATTGATCTTCTGGTGCACAGTCCTATATTGTTTCTCATTCATTTGGGGGTTAAAATTGCCTGTTTTAATTGATAAAGCAAGCTTTAAAATTCTTGCATTAGAATGAGGTATATTCTGATCTACTATGACTATTTCTCTTTCTGAAAAGGTCATTATTTTCAGTTAATCATCTGCAACTAAAACTAATGTCTAAAATACAGTGTTTCCACATACTTTCTATTATTTGACCATCTTTTTGAAATGATTAATTTGGTATTCAATAGGTTAACTTCAGATGTCAGACGACAACTTTCCCCTCAAAAATGGTGCTATTAGCGGGGTTTTTTTTATTCTCAATCTCCCCCCTCAAATAATCTACACTATTTCAAGGTCCATTCATTATCATCAAATATCTCTCTCAAAGGGCAGTAAGAGACAGAATACAAGCACCACTTATTGCCTCATTTCACTGAATGCCTGTTATTTTACACTGAATTATCACTTCCCTACCCTGTTCCCATTGTAGTCTTCCTCTGCAGCTCCCTACCTCGTTCTCACATGTGCCACTATTTTGTCTTCTTTGGACCCTGGTGAAAGAAAGTCCCCTTTTTTTTTTAAAAAAAAAAACTTGAGCTTGGTCAGTTTACAGACCAGTCTGCTGCTATCAGCTCTCCTTTTTTGTACAGTACAGTTTGGGGCTCTTGTACAGTTTGTCTTCTTGTGCCCAGACCTGATTTTTGTATAGATCCCCCCCCCTCATTCTCGCTGTTGAATCTTGTCCTTGTGTGTCTGTGTGCGTGCATCTCTTTGTGTATTGTGTTTCGCTGTTCATGCTGAAGTGATTGTCATGAATCTATTTAGAAACTCTGACTGGAAGTGTCTTCATTGTAATGTCATTTTGCATTACAGGTGAGGCATACAGCACTAAAATAGATAAATAAAATAAATATATTCAACAAGGGGTTTATTATAAAACCTAAAAATGGTGTGTGTGAGGGGGGGTAAATGTAGAAATTATTTTGTCGATCAATGATTTTAATGTGTTCAAAAACATAGCTTTGATTTTTCAGTCTCTTATTCTCCAGAAAAAGAAATAAAACTAACAAAATCCTGTGATTCAAAGTATCGTTAAACAGATGTTTACTAGGAAGATGAATTCTGTCGACCACACTCTCTCCCACCTCTTTCTCCTTTTCTCGATCCCACCTCCACCCCTGGGACCCATTCAGTTGTAATGTGTCCTTGTACCAACGGCACTTCTCAACACGCAACAAGCCATACAACTTTTTTTTTTTTTCTTTATAATTCATAAATAAAATGTATTCAGTGACTTATGTATAAAAAACTTGTTCAGATTGTTTATTTACTGTTTTGCTTTTAATTTTATTTATCCTTTTCCTTTTCATTATTTTATTTTACTTTATCTTTCAGGTGAATATTTGAAGTTCAGAAAATTTAACCCTGCCACAACCCCTCCCTCTAAAGATCAGAGTTGCTAATTTCAATCTTTTGGGGCTAAAGCTAGCTCCTTTTTAGTGTATTTGGCTCCTGTAAGTCAGCATTTAACTTTTTTTTTTTCTTTTTTTAACCTTATCACCCCAAGCAAGGCTGGAAGCCACTAGCACGCAAGGGGTTACAGAAGGTTTGGAGGAAGAGCAGATAGGAGTGGTAAAGGAGAGGATGTGGAGAAAGATAGTGGATCGATCAAGGCAAGGGGGTTACAGAAGATTTGGAGCGAGAGCAGATAGGAATGAAAGGATGTGGAGAAAGGAAGTGGATAGATCAAGGCAACTGTAGATGTCGATTGACGTTACACTTAAATAGTTGGGGATTGTATTTGTCGGGAAACAGGAATAAGGAAGGGAGTTCCACAGGCGAGACATGAAGCTATTGGAGTAGAAGAGACGTCTACATCTAACAGTTTCAACAGGGAAGAGTTGGGAACGGGATGCCAGCCTCGTAGGACATTTAAATTCATGAAGCCTAGGAACCAGCGAAAGCAGCTCATCGGAGCAATTACCGTGAAACTATTTGTAAAAAAGACAGAGCGAGTTGAACTAAATAACTATTTAAAGAGTTAAAATCTAACGTCTTCTAATTTACATGTCTTTTGTGTATTTGTCGGTGTAAATTAGTGATCTCATGGAAAGTTCATTTGGAACAAAGCTAAACTTTTTTTTTTTTTTTAAATCAGTATCACCCCATGCAAGGTGGTAAAGCCACTAAGACACAAGGGGTTACAGAGTGGAAGAATTAGGAACAAAAACATTAACATTTGCATTTAAATCTTTGCAGATTAAAGTTGACTGGAAAGCATGGAGCCAGAAAGGAGTTCCACACGCAAAAAGTGTGAAAAAAAGAAACTGTTAGCATAGAACTTACAGCTACATTTAGCCAGCTCAACTGAAAATTGAGATCTTGACGCCAGCCTAGTACTGTGCTTAAATTCAAAAAGTCTAGGTGCCTTAGTGAAGGGCTTAGCAAAAAAGAAACGCACAGAGGCAACCTTTTGTTGTTGTTTTTTTTTTTTTTCTTTCACTCCGAGCAAGGCAATAAAGCCACTATGGCACAAGGGGTTGTTACTGAGTGTGTGGAGGAAAAACAAGTAAAATATTTCTTGTTTGTTTCATTTGACTTCAAACTACTTAGAGTTAACAATAAGTTATTAAAATTTCTGCCCTTCAACTTTCAAGCCAATTAAGCGGCAACATGACTGTTGGTTTTTCTTTTTTTCTTCTTCCTGATTGTCATTGAAACAATGAAAGAGACCACTAAAGTCATCATTATTCTTTTAAGCATCCTTGGCCTAAATATTTTAGGGATAAACAAAAGAATTAAAGTTAATGAATTTGCTTTTATTATTATTATTAAAATGTTCACTAGTGGAATCCTAATTTATATGTTCACTATAATGATGCTTTTGAATCTCAGCTTGGTTCTTTCCTATCTACAAATATTGGCTTGTCATAAATTGTTCCCAATACTATTTAAATTAACAGAAAATATTTTTACCATGGCGCTTTCTGTTATTTTTTTGTAGCTGTATTCTTCCTCTATAACTTTCAGTTATCATTTTATATTATGAACTGTTTTGTTAAAATTGTTGCATAATAGTTTTTTTTTGTTTTTGTTTTTTTTTTTTTCATTTATTTTAATTCGAACAAATTTCTCTGACAATTCAATAGATATTTAAACATTTTGTCTAGATACTAAATCCAGAAATGTATCTGCAGCTTTTGTCGATACTTATCTTGTCAATTTGACTTATTACTCTGATGATGATACATTTAACCGTCAGGGTCCTGATTAATGATACAGATCGCATTGTTATAGACAAGCGTATGGTTGCAAGACAAATACGACAACAGCAGAAATAGATTTACGTGATTTATTGCAATAGGAACGTGTGGTTTTGGGACAGCTACCTTGTGGTATAGTTCATAAGCCGGCTGCCGATCCGGGTTGATCTCTCATAGTAGTTCCCACTGGTTGGCGTAGCGTTCCTCCCGCTGGCTGCTGCTCACTGACCGTGACAGATCTCTTCCCCGGCCTCCCGTTGACTGCTTTGTACTTCCCAGTGTGACCCTTTTTATGGCTTAACGGGCTCGAAAAACGACGCGAGTATAATTAGGAGGGAAGTATTTTTATTGGTCGAAAAATAGAAGCACTTTGAAATATTATTTTATTTTTCGACCAGAACTCTTGCGTCGGGCCTATGCGTAAACGACGATAATGGTCATTTTGTGACGGGGCCTTGTCCCGTTCACATCCAACTCTCGCTCTTTATGTTAGTTTATTTGCCTGCAAATCAGCCGAGATATGTCTTATTTTATTTCATAACAAGGCTCCCCCCAGATCTTGGTCTGATTTACAGTGAGCGTTATTCGTGTATATTTGGGTGATTAATTCATGATAAAGTCTCTGAAGCGTGTGGGAAGTTGTCCTCGTATTCTTATTGTCATTTGTTTTGGTATGGAGTTATTTTCTGAATTATGCGTCCCAGAGGGATGTGGGGGAGAATGATCCTGGTGACTGTTACATGGCGGAGACAGAGGGATTGTATTAGATGTGTTGGACGTGAAGCCAGTCGTCGGATATGTGCACGGTGAATCCAGATTGTATTACCGTTATCGTTTTGCACCTGACACATCATATTGTTCGTTTTTATAATGGTGTAATTTCGTATCCAGGGCAGATGAGAGGATTGGGCAACAGTTGAGTGTGGCCGGTGAAGTAAAACCTTGTCGCCTACTTGTATTGGGTCCTTGTATGTGAGGCGATTTAAGTTAGTCTCAAGTTTGTGGGCAGCTTCGTCGTTGGCCAGGGTGATGTGGTGGTGAACCTGCTTTAGCAGGGCATTAATTTGCATTCCATATGTTCCAGGATCGTCACTTGCGATTTCTTTTCTGTGTGGTGTAGGTAGGCCGATGTTGGGGTGACGGCCAGTAATGGCATAGTGCGGGGAAACACTGGTGGCGCTGTTGGTCGTGGCATTCATGGACGAAACGACAGATTCTAGAACGTCTGTTCATTCACAGTTCCTGTATTCGCATAACATATAAAGTACGTTCTTCATCGTGCGATGTTGTCTCTCGATATTTCCTGAGCTTTGCGGACGCCAAGGACAGTGAAGTTCTTTCGTGATTGACATCTGGTTACAGAATTGTCGATAGACTTCTCCAGTGAAGTGTGTGCCTCGATCAGAGGATACTATGCGTGGAATCTCTCTGTATCGAAGGAAGAACTGGTACAATCTGCGGGCGGCGTCGATAGCACGGTCTCTCGCGCATGGTATGGCTGTAAAGTGTCGGCTAAAGCTATCGAAGATAGTTAGGATGTAGCGTTTTCCCTTTGAGTTGGGCATTGTGACAAAGTCTATAAAGACGAGATCGAATGGTCTCTTTCCTCGTTTGCAGTGGCCAATGGGTACGTCTACCGTAATTGCCCTTGCACTTAGCACACGTGTCGCAAGAATCGACATAGGCCTTGATGTCACGGTTTTTGAATTCCCACCAGTAGCTGGAAAGGAGTTCTCGCATACGGGTAACACCTGAGTGGTTGTTGCCCTCGTGTGCCTGGTAGAGGTATCTGGGTCGTAGTTTGTATGGTACAACCAATCTCGGAGAGTGTTTACTGTCTCTTATCATCAAAACGGAGGTGCCTTGTTCTAGAAAAAATTGGTGCAAATGTTTTTTGAAAAGCGTAGCTCGGTGGTCGCCAGGATCGATATGGGGTTCGCTTGGAGTGGGTGACTGGAGGGCGCTGATGATCTTTGCCAGGGCGTCGTCCTTTTGTTGTTCATTTGCGATGCCGAGGTGGTTGCAGATTCTCTCAGTGGGGATGGTGGTGGTAGAGTGATAGGCAAAGAATGCGTTGGTGACGCGCTTGTGGGTGTGTGAGTTTTGGGAATGAGCTGTAAGCCGTTAAACTCACCGAGGCACCAAGATGGGATGTATATGCGGAGGTCTGAACCACTTATCTCGAACGTCCTGCCTGCCGGTGTAGGGTCGTTCGGGGCTTGCGTTTTCTTATGTCCGCAACCTCTGCTGAGCATGTCAGCCCATACATTTGATTCACCTTCAACATATTCTAAGACAAATTTATAACATGAAATTTCTTCTTGCCATCGTCGTATTTTGGCATTATTGAACTCTCGTTGGTCCAGATATGTCCGCGATCTGTGGTCGGTGAAGATGACGAAGGGGCGGTTGCGAGGGAATTAATCAAATTTCAATATTGCCCACTTTACTGCATATGCCTCTCGTTCCGTCGTGGACCAGTTCTGTTCCGTGGAGTTGAATGTATGGGAAGCGACTGCTATGATATCTTTCTTCCCGTTGTCGGTTTCTTGCATTAAGATTGCTCTATATGCGACGTCACTGGCGTCGGTGGTGAGTGTGAAAAGTTTGGAGAAATCCGGAAACGAGATGACGGGTGGCGAAGAGAGACGGTCCTTGATTTTTATTGAAGGCTCTGTCGGCATTTTGCGTTCAGATGAACGGTTTATTAACCTTGTTGAGTTCGTGTATGGGACCCATAAGTTTTGAAAACATACCTGACCTGATTTGTTCGTGAAGACGTTTCTCTAGGAATTGTCTGATCCACACTAAACGCCCGATAAGGCTTTGTAATTCCTTTTTTGTTGTTGGAAGTTTCATTTCCCTGATGGCACGAACGTATTCTGGATCAGCCTTGAAACCTTCGCTGTTTACTATGCGTCCGAGGAATTTTGCCTCTGATGAGAGGAAGGAACATTTATCTGGATTCAGCTTGAGTCCGAATTTTCGGAGGGTGGTAAAAAATTGTTCGAGGGAGAGTATGTACTCCCTAAATGTCCTAGCGTGGACCAGGTTGTCGATATAGGAAGAAATGTTGTCACGGGATGTGACCGTGGCTAGGGCTTCTGCTATGCAACGGGAGAATATTTGTCCGGCAGATGTAAGGCCGAAGGCCAGGCGCGTGTATTGATAGCATTGGTCCATCCATGTAAATGCTGTTTTGTATCGGTCTCGCTTGTCGATCTCAATTTGCCAGTAGCCGCTGCGTAGATCGAGGAAAGTGAAATATCTATTGCCTTTGCCGATTTTGTTGAACAAGTGGTCGATCCTTGGCATTGGCTAAGGGTCAAGATCGACCAAGACCTTGTTGAGAGTTCTTTTAAAGTTAGCGACGACGCGAATCGATCCGTTTTTCTTGCGTACGGCAAATACAGGGCTATTGAAGCCTTTGGGATCGCTGCAGTTTTCAATGATACCTTCATCGGCCATGCGCTTGATTTCGGTATCAACGTCTGCTTCCAAAGCTTGGGCGTTCGGGTGTTGTTTCTGGCTGCGAGACTGGCCGTTGGTTGGTATGCGGATGGGTCGGATGAATGTGCCTTTGCTACTGCTTTCTGTGCCGATAATGTCAGCATAGCGAATGAGTAAGTTTGCAGTGGCCTCTAGTTCGTCTCGGTTTGGGTAGTTTGGTAGAGATAGCCCCGTGCTATGCTTTAGTCAGGTTAGCTTTTGATCCAGTGTCTGGATGTTGGGCTGTAGTTCCATAGTAGGCTGGTTTTGGATGACGTCAGTTTGTGCGCCATATGCTGGATCGTTGGTTGACGATGACGGTGATATGATTGCAGCTGTGTGTGTGGTGTATCCTGAGGAAAGTGTGCGTCTGAATTCTATAGTCGCATTTTGGTTGTCTATGCCAATGGCTGAATAGTGGTTGTCCATTGTCTTGACAAGATGTGGGTAGAGATTTGAGTTCCAAATTGTCACCTTTTCGCTCATTAGCATAGTGCCGATGATGGAAATAAGTCCATCGACTGTTAAGTCTGTATTTTTGTTTTTTATGTGGACGGCTGCCTCTCTGAGGGTGTTTTCGAGTCGACCCGCGAAGTCTGTTAATTTTTCGCCGTCTCGCTGTTCCAGATCCCAGGCTTGACTGAGGTGTTGGAAGTTAGTCATCTGGCTTCCGTGGGCTGCTAATAAGTATTCCTGCAGTTGTTCGAAGGTGGATATATCTTTTTTTGAGTCAACCATCTGCTGAAAGATACTTTGGTCCAGTAAATCTTTAGCAGACTTGACGAATTTGCATTCCAGGCTGGGATAGGTGCTGAGTTCTGGCGTGACGTGGATTGTGTATGCTTTGTTTAGAGCCGTGATGAATCGGTTCACGTCGTGTCCAGGGTGAAAAGTTCTCTCTAGCTTCAATATGTCGCGTATAGTTTGTTGACGCATCATTAAACTGTAATCGCCGTTTGTTTGAGCGGTAGGAGGTGTTAAAGTAGTTGATTTTAGGGCAGTCAGCATGTAGTCTATGTCGGCTTGAATTTCTTGTATCGTGGCTTCGGAAGGCTGTGTTGGTCCCGTTTTCAAGTTGAATAGTAGTGTTTTCTGTTCCTTGATGAGAGTAAATAGTTCGGCTCGGGTGAAGCTCGTGTAGTCGTCCATATTTCTCTTGCTGTACGCTTCTGACACCAGTGTTATAGACAAGCGTATGGTTGCAAGACAGAAATACGACAACAGCAGAAATAGATTTACGTGATTTATTTCAATAGGAACGTGTGGTTTTGGGACAGCTACCTTGTGGTATAGTTCATAAGCCGGCTGCCAATCCGGGTTGATCTCTCATAGTAGTTACCACTGGTTGGCGTGGCGTTCCTCCCGCTGGCTGCTGCTGACTGCCCAGACTGACTGTGACAGATCTCTTCCCCGGCCTCCCGTTGACTGCTTTGTACTTCCCCGTGTGACCCTTTTTGTGGTGTTTTTTTATTGCTTAACGGGCTCGAAAAACGACGCTAGTATAATTAGGAGGGAAGCATTTTTATTGGTCGAAAAATAGAAGCACTTTGAAATATTATTTTATTTTTCGACCGGAACTCGTGCGTCGGGCCTATGCGTAAACGACGATATTGGTCATTTTGTGACGGGGCCTTGTCCCGTTCACATCCGACTCTCGCTCTTGAGTATGTTAGTTTATATGCCTGCAAATCAGCCGAGATATGTCTTATTTTATTTCATAACAGCATCAGAAAGGATTTGCATTTTTTGTTTCTTTTTTTATCATTTCACCCTAAGGCACAAGGGGTTAGAGAGTATTAGAGCATTAGAAAAAATACTAAGGAGAGAGAACACTAAAAGAACAAGAATTAAGACAAGATAACTATTGACGCTGCATTCAAAATTTTCAAGGTCAAGGTTGACTGGGAAACAGTTCCACAAACAGGAAGTGCGACAGAAAAAACTTAGCATAGAACTTACGGTTCATCTAAGCCAATTCAACTGTAAAATGATGAGACCTTGCCTCCAATCTAGTACTGTGCTTAAATTCATAAAGTCTAGGTACCATAGAGGAAAGTTCATCAGAACAATTACCATAAAAGTATTTATAAAAAAAAAGGCAGAGGGAAACCACATTATAGCAGTGGGAAAATAGCTCAAAGCCAAGATGTCAGTACCAATGATATTAACAGATTCTTTGGATTTTATCAAGAATCTCTAAATATGTATCAGGAACATCAAACCAGATGTGGCATCAATTATATTAAATAATATTAAAATTAATGTGTGTTGGATAAAGTTCCTTGTTATTTGGTGTAATGGTTAGAGGCTCGGAATGAGAAATCAGAGAGCAGAGTTCCAATTCCAGTCGGGTTCGTTACATTTACTTATGTGCAAATGCCGTTGAGAAATATATTAAATGAAATCTGTCAAAAAGATTTTTTGATTTAACATTTAATTTGTGCTGAATTTAATAGATTTTAAAAACATTAAGTATGACACTGAATTCGGCATCTACTACATATGTTAAACTTGACTTATGCAAAAGGCTTTAATTCAGTTTCTTCAGTTTCCGGAGTTTTATTTTGAGTTTACAGAGGTGATCGCTTCTGTAGTCGGCACTTGGATAGGTTTTGCAGTGTACAGATGCATCCCCGAATCTCTTGTTGATTGTTATATAGTCGATTTGGTTTTTCGTTTCTCCTTCTGGGCTTTCGTATGTCCACATTTGTCTTGGATGTTCTTGGAACCTGGTTGTCGGGAAATAGAAGGCGCTTATATCCCTTTGGTGGAAGTTAAGTCTAGTGGTCACATGATGACCGCTTCGTGACGTCAATCCATACAATGACCCAAAGCGGTAGTCGATTTTCAGTTCGTGAATAGCAACCAAACAAGAAGGCTGCTTTCTTCTAGCCTTATCCTTTGACCCAGGCTGAGATTAAATCTGCCTCCCCAGCTTACAAGCACATGAAGCTGTTTCCCTTTAGGACATAAATGAATAAGCCTTTGACCCAGGCTGAGATTAAATCTGCCTCCCCAGCTTACAAGCACATGATGCCGTTTCCCTTCCCGGTTCGTTAAAACTGTAATCTTCTCTATGTGAGGAATATTAGCTGATTTAAAGTTTAATTAATCTGATTGAAACAAATATTATTTACTTTAAATTTAAAATATCGCAGAAATGTATTTTTAACAGAGTGGTAGTTGTTTATTTAAAGTGTTGTCAGCTTGACGGACAGACGGAAGTTTAATTTTTTTTTCTACGATGGATATATCTATAAAAATTACTTGAGGAATGTAACGTGAGCGCCGTTTTATATAATCTTGAACTACCCAGTAATCTTAAAATATTCTCCGTAAAATGTTTTATTGAATTTTAAGGTATTTTGGCTTTAAATTTACCAAAGTTATCGCTCTTATTTCTAATAATGTCGTGTATTCTGACATCCATATTTACAAAAAGATGATACGCTTATACACATACAAAACAAATTCAAAATACTTTTTAAAAATCGGTCGTCACTAAATTGTAATAAGCTTTTTCATTTATAATTATTAAATGTAGTTTTTACTTAATAACAATGTCACCTAACTCCTGCAAAGTAAGAGCGTATTTTAAAAGATTTAAAACTTTATAAATTATTATAATTAAAATTTTAAAAAATGAAAACAATTCTTGTAAAAATTAATTATTCATCGAAATTCTTTTCTTAAGAAAATAGTGTCCATAATATATCTTCTCATATAATCAATTAAATTTTTTTCTAATTAAATAATATCTTAGTTTTCTTCCATTTTTCATTTTATGATTTAGAAAAGATTTTCAGTAACTTGGGGGGTCTTGTACAAAAAGAAATTGATGATTTAAAGTTCCATTAAAATTTTAGATAATTATTAAGATTATCACAAAAAATTATTAATAATTATAGAAATTTTAAATATGAAAATATAATTTTTTTTTTTTTTTTTTTTGATAATTTTTATTTAATGAATTTTCTTTGTGGTGGGCTTTTGTCCATTTTTTAACTTTCGCGAACAACTTTTTTTTTTGTAACGTCCAAAACAAAAACCGAAAAAGAAAAAAAAAATGTGCCCTCTATTCTGAAAATTCACCATAACATTGTAAATGCTATTTTCACTGAGTGGAGCTTGTGCAGTCAATGTTCGTGCCGGCTTTGCATCAGATCTCATAAAATGGATATTATCCTACTGTAAACATACATTTTTAATTTTTATTTAAAATGAACTGTTTTTCTCTTATACAGTTTTATGAAATGAAATATATAAACATAAATATGAGATTTACATGATATTTTTATAAGCTAATTTCTGGAGGGGGAGACGGTTTGGTGACAGAAATAAATAACAAGACTAAAATTTCACTATCTCTAAAAATACATGGGTAATACAAATCGCCAAGCAAACAAAACCATAGTTCGATCAACCAATCAGGAATCGTTCACAATCCGGATAGAAGAAAAGAAATAAACAAATGATAACAAGGAGACCAACATTTCACTACCTCTAAAAATAGATAATTCGACCAATCGATCAGAAAGCTTCCACAACGAGAATATAAGCCCAGGAGTCAATGAAAACCGATCAGCCTTTTCAAAGTGGATCTATACATGTGTATATAAACAGGTGGAAAATCAGTCAATAAATTAATTTTGTCCATTCTCCGATACTGCAGTCATTGTAACATATCCAGAGACAAAATACAGCATTTGCACGATTAGCTTACAACTTCACACAGATAATCCGATCTTGCTACATTGAAGACAAACATAACTTCCTTCACTACGTGGTTAAACGGCTGTTACTACGTTTGTACACATATGCGTTACGCCTTCTCGGGCTAACATTCTCAGCTGTCATGAAGTGGAAAGACTATATTGAATGCATTGCTAGGTCAGCTGCTAAGAAAGTTGGTTCAGTGTGTCGTGCAAGACAATATTTCTTTCCAGAATCTGACTTACATATATATAGGTCTACCATTCGTCCATGCATAGAATATTGCTGCCACATATAGTCCGGTGTACCTGCTTTATATTTAGAGACTCTTTATAAACTTCAAAGAAGAATCAGCAATATTATTGGTCCTGACCTGGCATCTCGACTTCAGTCACTTTTCCACCGCGATAAAGTTGTTTCCCTGTGTCTTTTCTATAAATACTTTCATTATAATTGTTCGGATGAAATCTTCGCTATGGTATCTAGACTTTATGAATATAAGCTCAGTACTAGACTGGCAATGGGACCTCATCAATTTACAGTTGAGCTGGCTAGATGTAGCCGTAAGTTCTATGCTAACAGTTTCTTCTCTTGCACTTCTCGCTTGTGGAACTCCCTTCCGGCTCCATACTTTCCAGCCAACTTTAATCTGCAAAAATTTAAATTCAATGTCAATCGCTATCTACTGTGCTTCCGATTACTCTTTTTTTTTTCTTCCCGCTCATTATTAATGTTTCTGTTCCTAATTCTTCCCAACCTAGTAACCCCTCGTGTCTTAGTGGATTTTCTGTCTTGCATGGAGTGATACCGATTTTTAAAAAAGTAACTGATAACCTCCTATCTTCATAACGGAAAATTATGTTTTTTAATTGATTTTGAAAATGAATGTCAGTAATGATTTTTAAAGAAATGATACAGTTCAGTTAAATAAGGAAGTGTTTTGACGGAGGATGATGAATACGACGCTGAGATCCAAAGACGTATTGGGATGGCCAAGGACGCATTCCAAAAGCTAGGCAGAGTATTGCGAGACAACGGGAATTTCTTTGGTAACAAAGAAAAGAGTACTGAGCTGCTACGTGACATCTGCCCTCCTTTATGGCAGTGAATGTTCGACGGTCTCCTCAAAGATGAAGAAGAGACTTGAAGCAACGGAGGTATTGTTCTATAGAAGGATTCTAAGGATATCATGGACCGAGCGTGTGAGCAACGATAAGGTTTTGGAGAGGATGCAAACAAGGAGGAAGCTTATACTTAACATCAGGAAGAGGCAGATGGAATTTCTGGGATATGTAACGAGAAATGAGGGCCTGGAGAATCTGATACTCACAGGTCGAATAGAGGGTCAAGGCACAAGGGAAAGCAACGCGTAACATATCTGACTGGTTTAAGAAACGTCGATGACAGAACGTGGTCTGGGGAAGCTGGCAGAGGGGCGAAACTTATTGAGAGCTACAAGAGATAGGGAGAAGTGGAGAGCCATGATCGCCTACGTCCTGAATGAACTCGGCACATAAAAAGAAAGAAAGCCTTGTCATAGATTGAGGCCGAGAAGACAAATTTGGACTTCTGTTTAGTTTACAGCTTCCGCAAAAAGTGAAATGGCTGAAGCCACTCCCAGCCCATCTCCACCATATAACAACGTGGATGTGATTTACTCATGTTTATCGGATTAGTTCGCTTGTCCTTTTTTATTTTAATTATTTTTTTTTTTTAACCAGCTCAGGAAAAATGTCTGGTTTGTCGCTGAAGTGGCTATTTGTTCTGGTTGAAGTTTTTTCTTTGATGCCCAGGTTTCTAGGAATCAACACTGAATATCTAAGTCCTCGATTTCGTAATTGATTCATGTCTGCAAGTGTATTATTAATCTTTCTGCTTCAAACCATATAAAAAATCTTCTAAATCCCGATAAAATGCTAATCACAATCACATTTTTATTGGGATTCTTTGTTACTGCTGTTCTCGGCCAGGAATAGACAGTCGAAATGAATATTTCAAAAAGATTTATACAAATTTAGGTACCTCTATGAGATCACTAACAAAGAGCATATGATGAAAAAGAAGCCAAACTTGACGAAAACAAAATGTTATCGTCTAAATATTTATGTTACTGTTATTACTAAGAGGAAAAACCAAAGTATTTTTTAATTATTTTTAAAAAATTTTCCTTCTTTTTAGAACATTCTAAATTTTGATTAAAAAAACCTTGTTTCTCTTTGTATCAGCGGAACTAGTAAATAACATAAATTTTTAGCACATTATTTTTCTGTGAGACATTAATTTGAAAAATCTTGCAAAAATAAAAATAAGTGTCGGATATTAATGAAACTTTCAGAAACTATTCACAAATGATGGGAATTATTATAAATATGTTTTCTTTTTTTAAAGTCATGGCAAAAATATTTCTTTATATTTATTACCCCCCCCCCACACACACACAGAAATAATTTTATGAAAAATCTAGAAATTCTACATTGTTCAGTTTAGTGATTATATTAGTTGAAAGCACAAGGCTCTGAGGAAAGCAAATCATGTATTTTTTTACTGGACCCCATTACCTGAAAATCAGCCCTGAATTGTAACATAAAACTCAATAAAACAAAGATATTATTTAATTTCAAATGCTTTCATTTGCTTTTAGTTGTTTTTATGAATATGGACAATATTTTCTGAAAGTAAACTTTTTCGATGAAAAATGAATTGTTAATACAATTATTTATTATTTCTTTAATTATTTTAGATTTTTACATCTAAGTTGTTAAAATATTATAAAATTAATTGAAAACCGCATTCAGTTTCGTAAATATCGTTATGAGATAGATCATTTTTTACGGCATTGTAAATTGTATCGCTTCGACCAATCAGAAGACCCGCAGTAATTAAGAAATGTAATATTGTGTTTATAAACGGCTGTAATTAAAAAGTACGGAAGACCAGTAAGAATACAATTAAGTCGCGTTATTTGAGTTAAACATTGTTCTCCACTGTTAGGGCCTTTATTTTTGCGAAACATATGTGGAGAAGTTAATTTGATTTTTCAATTTCAACGGAGAAGGGTACCTACAAGTATTATGAAATTTATATGATCTCATTTTTATATTAATCTCAGTTATGACAGCTATTTCCCATAAATGAAGTATCAAAATTAACAATAAAATGAATGGAAATACAAATAACACAGTAAAATGTAATAAATGTACATAAAATTATAGTATTTTCTGAACACTTCTGATAAAATTCCATAAGAAAGGTACATATAAATTAATTAGATACCTTTCTTATGAAATTTAATCTTACTCGCAACAGTCTTATTTTAATTTTTTATAATATATTTTCCATAAAGCATCGTAAACGTAAAGGTGAAAGCTAAGTGCAAAAAATATTTGAACGCTGAAAGTTTTCCTTAAAAATAACAAGGTAAATAATTTGTTCACTTAAATCTAAATAATTATGTCACTTCTTTGAAATCATCACTCATCACCTGTCAAATGACGCGAAATGTTATGACCTGCTTGTTTCAAAATATTTTAAATAAACATTTCTAATTTCCTTAAAATAAGTTTTGAAAAAATTATAGTTGATTTTTAAAATAATTTGAAACTGAGATTTTCATTTTTTTTTTTATAAAATGGAAAAAATGGTTGACATGATTGATTACCTGTCAATTTTGCTGACTCAAAAAAAAACAAGATTTTAACGAAAATTTCGGATGTGTTAGGAACGAATAAAAATGGAAAAAAATACCCCCCAAATAATTTGATCTTTCCTCTTAATAATAACATAAACATTTAGACGATAAAATTTTGTTTTCATCAAGTTTGGCGTCTTTTTCATCATACTATGTTAGCGATCTCATGGAGGTACCTATACAAATTTAAAAAGAGACTAGGGTTTAAGATAATGTTTTTCAAAGGACATTTCTGAGGCGATAACGAAAAGTTTTATTCAAAGTGAAATTTGAAAAGAAACAAACATTACAATAACAAAAGGCATTTTCACAACATCAAATTATACAAAATACAAATATAAAAATAAAATACAAAATAACAATACAAAATAACAATGCAAAATAGGCATTGAACAAAATCATCTTTGTGCGCCTCAAAATAACCAACGAAGAATAACAGTTCATTTTTTTTTTTTTTTTTAGAAAACAACAGTTCATGTAAATCAATTTTCTTTTCTTTTAGAAACACTAAAAGAATTTTATTACTTTATAAGTGTTCAAGTTCGAAAGGTGAAAAGTTTCTTTCTTTTCTTTTTCTCAAGCAGCAACTGCAACAACAGTCTATACGAGTGAAACGTTGAATTTGTGGAAAGTGTGTAGATATTGTGTGGTAGGCAGGATTTTCTTTACCGGATACTTTGGTATAAAATGAACTGACTCAAGGGTTTAAAATAAATAATATATTTTCTTTTCTTTAGAGTAAGTCCTTAGGTATTCGGCATAGAAGAAAGTTCGTTAATAAGGTGAATATTGGTAGCAGTCTAGAGAAATGCCCGTTAGTGGTAGTTTGAAGTAAGACCATGATAGTGGTAGTAGGAATATCAGAAATTAGGTCAATGTCAGTCTACGGTGTTTTTCTCAGCCTTGAGTATGGTGGAAATATCAGTAGCAAATGATCTCTTAACTGCTTTTTCCCAATAACGTAAAAGGCACATAACTGTAAAAATTATTTTAGTGACGAATACAACGTGAACGATATTTTTATATAATTTTTTTAAATGCCTAGTAGTCTTAAAAATTTAGGAAAATATTCTAAGTAATCTAATATTTTGTAGTTTAGGTCTTACGAAGACGCTTATTGAGGAAATGTTAGAAAATTACCAATAAATTTTATATTTAAATTATAGTTCCCGCTTTTGTTTTCTGATAATGTCGTGTATGGACGCCCATATTTACAAAACATGACACGTTTATACACACACACACATACATAAAATGAAAATTCTTTTTAAAATACTGGGGCTCGCAGAAATGTAGTAGATTAGTAAATATAGTTTTTACTTAATAACGATATCACCTAACTGCTATAAATTAATACAGAATTTTTAAAGATTTAAAACTTTATAAATTATTATAATTAAATTGTAAAAATGAAAGGTAATTCATGAAGGTAATTCCACAAGCGAGAAGTGCGAGAGAAGAAAGTATTAGCATAGAATTTACGGTTACATCTAGCCAGTTCAACTATAAATTGATGAGATCTCAACGCCAGTCTAGTACTGTGTTTAAAATCAAAAAGTCTAGGTCCATATCTTGCTCATCCGAACAATTACCATGAAAGTATTTATAGAAAAGACACAGAGAGGCAACCGTACGGCAGTGGGAAAGTGACTGAAGCCGAGACGCCAGATCAGGACCAATAATATTGCTGATTCTTCTTTGGATTTTTTTCAAAGAGCTCAAGGGAAATAGCAGGGGCACCGAACCCTATGTAACAACGATATTCTAAGCATGGTCGAGTGGTTGACTTATAGATATGTAAGATAGATTCTGGAGAAAAAAAAACTGTCTCTCACACAACCAACTTTCTTAGCAGCTGACCTAGCAATGGAGCCAATATAGTCTTTCCACTTCATGTCAGCTGAGATGCTTTTACTTATCTGAAAAGCAATTAATTTATCAATTCAGTCTTTAAATTTCAATGATACCGATACGGCACAAAGTATAATAAAGGTAATTAAATTAAGGGAGAAAATCACTAAAAGCCTGTTTTTGAGACTTATCCCGGCATATGTATATGTGTCTAATGATTAGGAATTCTGATCAGGGACATCCTTTTTCCCTTAAAAAAAGACCCAGTTGTACACTCATTTATCCTAATGGGAAAATATATTAGTATGTGTGTAAATAAACCCTTCGAGTTGATGTCAGTGTGAACAATATTTGCTACCGCTCCATGATTCGTGCACACACTCAAAAAGTGTATGGTATAAGGCTAATTTTAAAGAGGAAATTTCACGTGTACATGGCAAGAGGGACAAAAATTGCTTCAACTTCTTCAGGTGCAAAGTACTTATATCCTACAGGGAAGGGGGTCTTTTTTTTTCTCTTTTCTTTCCCGGCAAATTCTTTCATAGGTATTTTGATTGATGATTCGACATTATGAATTTCTCTCAACATTGTTTCTTCAATTCCTTTCGGTCTTGAAACTGTGCTACGGTCTTATTTTTTTGTAAACTATATGTGGCCCTGGTGAAACAAACATTGGAATTATAACCGAGGCCCACTTAGAGCAATTGCTGTATAAAACACAGGTTGACTCTGTGGGTGTTGAAAAAACACAAATAGGCCTGAGCAGATCAGAGATGCTCAAAAATGAGCAGCCATGCAGAAAATGCGAAATCACACTGATTTACAGCGTGTCATCATTGGATTCGGAGTTTATCAATTATGTGCTGAGTTGTTTACCTTACAACACGTCCGTTCCCAACATATATCGGCATAATTGATTTGGGTGTATATTGGCTTTGTGTACTGATTAAATTAAATATACAGTGTTGATAAATACAAAATAAATCTTTAATAATATAATAATACAGAAGAACAAGATGAAGACCCTGGTGTATAAGAGAGAGAGAGAGAGAGAGAGAGAGAGAGAGAGAGAGAGAGGAGGAAGTAAATATATGTATATGTATGTATGCATCTAAAAATAGTAACTGCCTCCTTAACAATGTGGGTGAAGGAAGGTATATGTTTTTAAGTGTATCAGTACAGTTTAGACGTCTAAAGTTGCCAGCTATTAGTGCAAATGTATTTTATTTCTGATTATGTTACGATGACCGCAACATCAGAGAATGGACAAAATCTATTTATTGATTCGAGTTTTGGTTGATTTTCCATTTGGTTATATACATATTTATAGATCCACTTCTAAAAGGGGACTCTGCATCTCATTGGTTCGCTTTTCTGGTTGTGAAAGCTTTCTGATTGGTTGTCCGAACTATGGCTTTGTTTGCCTGGCGATTTTAAATGTGCATCTATTTTTGGTAAAATTTTGGTCCTCTTCTTCTTATTTTTTTTCATTTACTTATTTCTCTATTACTAGTCGAAACAGCTGAATGCCCGTTTTTCTGAACGAACTTTTGCAAGAAATTCTTGTTCTTTTTAAGTTCATTGTGTATTTTGTTTTGTTTTTAATTAATTTTGACTTTTACGTTTAGGATTATGTTGTTTTTTTTTTGTAGTTTATTTTAATTTTGCAGTATATTTTAATGTTCTTCTTTTGGTCTAACTTCTACTTAAACCGAAGTAATTTATTTTTTGTTTTTCTTCGACGTTCTTATGTTCGGCTTTCTTTTCTTCTTTTTTTCTTTTTTTTTAACACTGTTTATGAGATTTAAGAAATATTTTATTTATTATTATTATTATTATGTAAGGGTCCAGATCTCCTCGTTTCCGGGATTCAGTGACAAGGTGGGGTCTAGAACAACTGGTGTAGGATCAGTTTGCAGTAAATGGCCAGACCAAGCATCAATGCAGGTGTTACGCATCTCGCATTTTTAGCATCTGTTATGGGCCTTATCGTGAACACGGTAATTTATGGGGTGAACTCAGAATTCTGCTTGACTTGATTTCAAGGCTGGAAAACAGTCAGCCCTACTATTTTATCCATAGTTGAAAGGAGTACATACGTATTATTACTTTTTCTAATGTCATTAGTGCGAAATAAACGGCCTGCCTATTTCATTTCCTAGGTCGATAACCGTCTAATTATTATAAGATTTTTATAGCGTATTATATGTCAGGATTCGTGCAGGCTTTTATCTTTTTTGTTTACAAAACTAAGATTGTAATTTATATTCTTTCCTTTCTACCGCTCCAAAAAGTACCTGGCTCTTTCTGTCATGCTTTTTACTTTACATTAGTCAGATTAAACCCAAAATGGAGTATTGCTGCCATGTCTGGGGGGCTGGAGCTGCACAATCTTCACTTTTCAGTCTCTATAGAATTCAAAATCATTTACAATGGTCTTGTTGTGGATGACTTATTACATTCACATAACACACCTCTTTCCGTAACCCTCTATTACGAGTGGCTCTTGAGACTTTTACTGGGTGAACTTTATTAAAAAAAAGTTACTGATATGTGTACTATCTTTTCCAATAGTCACTTGCGACAATTGAAAGAATTATAGCCAAGTATATTAAAAGAATATTAAAATTTAGTTTAGTACATTGTGACTGAGAGTACCTGTTTTCTTCTACCAGTTCCAGAAAAGTATTGGCTGGAAAAAGTATCAGTTGCAAATCATTAAATGACTTCAGGCAACAGAGATATGATTCTACAGAAGGATGCTGAGGATACCATGGACAGAACACGTAAGTAACCAGAAAGTTTTATGTAAAATGAAAACAAAAAGGATAGTTATACATAGAATCAGAAAGAGAAATGGAATTTCTGGGATACATAATTAGGAAAGAAGGCTTGGAGAATTTGACACTTGCAGGGCATATTGAAGGTAAGTGGGGCAGGGAAACATCGACTAACAAGTTTGTGTAAATGGATATCAGAACATAGTGAGAAGGATAGTAAAATAACAAAACCTACTAAGAGCTACAAAGAATAGGAAGCTGTGTAGAGCCGTGACCGCGCACGTCCTGAAGGGGAACAGTATATAGAAGATATATCGTTTATATAGTATCGTTACTTTCAAGGTGACATCTCTAATAAATATTTATTTTCACATGATTATTTGTATAGAATTCTAATTTAATTTGTAAAAATAAAAGCAATTGGTCAGTGGCAACTAAAACCAGCTCAGCAACTGAAGCGATTGTTCAGGATCTGTTGAATAACACGTGTAATGTCTTCAGCTTAAATTTTCACAACTTTTCTGCAATTTAAATAACTACTGTCCCATAATTATCAGGCAATAAAATTCACACAGCATATAATCTCGAGTGAGACGTGTTCTCACCAAACTACAATTAGCTAGCGACTAAAATAAGCAAATAGGAGAAATTAAAATTTAATGCAAACACTAATGCCCCAGTTTTCTGCATAAGACAAATATATTTGTTGCTCAGTTCACTTCCTGCATGACCGTTCCTCCATTTTATTTTTAACCTTGTGTTGAATTTTTGTATTTAATCAAGAATAAATAGGATGAAATGATTCCCGCTGTATTTAAAACTTGTTTTAAATTACAACTAAGCTGGGTTTCCTTCGCATTCGAGATAACTAACGTCTGTGGGATTAACCCACTTGTTTGACAGGGAACTTCGGCTAGATCTTCTTTAATAAGATTTTCTCTTTCTAAGCCGGTAGATATTAATTTCACTTTCATTTTTTGAAATAAAAGAAACAAGCGTATGTTATGTGACACTAAATATAATGATGATATCAATAATAATAATAATAATAAAAATAATAATAATAATAATAATAATAATAATAGGGCCTGTAAAACTTTTATGAGACTTTACAGAACACACAAACACAACAATCAACGCTAATTGTCCTGACATTCTGATCAAAGATCACAAAACCAGAATGTCTTTTCTTATTGACATAGCAGTTCCTGCAGAAGAATGCATCTGTGAAGATCTTAAAAAAAAAAAAACTATCGAAATACAAGGATCTTGAAATGGAAATCTCAAAAATGTGGAGCATTAATACATCAATAAAGCAATTGTGCTTGGTGTCCAGGGTTTGATTGGGGAAAGTTCCGATAGACTCATTGAAAGGATCTCTGGTAGCCCATGCTTTAAAAAAATACAAAACATTGTTCTCATTGATATTGCTCACACCTTACGAAAGGCTTTGTCTATGTAAAATATGTGTGCTCTTAGTTTTTTGGGTTTTTTTTTATTATTACAAAAATGTTCAGTGGAAAATGTTTTGATCCCATTTCCGTCCTTAGATCTCTGGTTGGGATCCGGAAGGATATGAGTAAGGCTATGAGTATACAACGGAAATCAAAGGAAATAATAATAATAATAATAATAATAATAATGATGATGATGATGATGATGATGTGGCACATAGCAACATCAACAATCCCTGTTGTAGTTGGATCCCTCAGATTGGTTGGAAAAGATTCCAGTAGACTCATTGATGGGATTCCTGGAAGCTCATGCCTTAAAAAAATACAAAATAATTGTTCCCACACCTTACGAAGGGCATTATCTATGTAAAATGTGTGTTTGTTTGGTTTTTTTTTGGCGGGGGAGGGTTCTTTCTTTTTTTTTCTTTTTTTTTAATCGGTCAGTGGAAAATGTCATGAAGTCATTTCTAACCTTAGGTCTCTGGGCGGGACCCGGAAAGAAATGTGTACACACCAGAAATCAAAGGAATAATAATAATAATAATAATAAATTCACTATTTACAGTGTTCGGACTATCATCCTCATCTTTGTTGCAAATTTTTCCCAACGCTTCGGCCATTGTACGCTCCGGCCTTCTTCAGGTGGTTGGAATGTCGAACTGAACCCTTTATTTCGCTCGCTGAGGTAGACTGTTCTAGTTCCACATGCCATGTCTAATGGATGTCAGTTATCAGTTATCTCCTGTTAATTCCTCTCTCCAAGTTCCCCACCGCCTTAACCAGGTATTGAACTCACACTCTTTGGGTCATGTCACTGGATCGAACTAACGCCTTTATCCACTGTATGTTCAATACCTGGTTAAGGCGATGAAGAACCCGGAGAGAGGAATTAACAGGAGATAATTGATAACTGACATCCATTTAGACATGGCACGTGGAACTAGAACAGTCTACCCCAGCGAGCGAAATAAAAGGTTCAGTTCAACATTCCAACCACCTGAAGAAGGCCGGAACGTTGTAATAAATATGGCAACAAAAATGAGGATGATAATCCGAATAATGTAAATAGTATACAACTGTACATAATACCTCATGTCAGAAATATCGACAGATACTGAATAATAAATTCATTAATTGCTTAATAAAATTAGTTTGAACGTATTGAACGTATTATTTTCAGATGCGTAGCAACAATAATTCTGTTTTTAACTTATCTGATCTTTGATTCAACAACTTTAAAATTTCAGAACGGTGAGATATTTGTGCGTTGAAAACATTGCCAAACTGTCACAGTCCTTTTTTTTTAAGTAACCAAATGACGAAAAAACGAAGAGCTTAAGCCTTACAAAGAAAATAAAAGAATCCATTGTTGTTACGAGGGTTGTAAAAAATAACAAAATGGCGCCGACGGCAATAAAGTCAATGTTAATGCTTTGGCTGAGCTTGAGGGTGGGAGTCATCGAGGGTCATTAAAATGCTTGGGAATGAAGTGGCAGGAAATGCCAATATGTCAATATGCGCCCATTCCAATACAGTGTAACCCGGATATAAGAGAAACCCGGATATAAGAGAAACATGGATATAAGAAAGATTCTCTCTGGTCCCAAATTAGAGCCTGTGTTAATAAAACAAAATAGACCAAACCCGGATATAAGAGAAACCCGGATATAAGATACTTATTCTCCGGTCCCGACAACTCTCTTATATCCGGGTTACACTGTACTTTCAATTGTGAGTCTGCGTCGAGGGAGTGAGTGCTGACATGTAAGCAGATATCCGGAAAGTATCCAACTATTTCATATTAACGTAAAAATAGCCTACCTAGGGCATTAACCAACTTCAAAATATTCTACTTACATATGTATTCCATTGTTCCTTTCATTTTTCAAAATTATTCAAAGTTCTTTCGAGGTCACCATCAGCAGCCTAGTCACGTTCTCCTTAAACTCGTCCACAGCACTTTTAACGTTGGAAAATGACAGACATTGCGAGGAACCAGATTTGGAATGTATTTTATGGGATGGGAAAAATCTGGGTGATGAGATAATAAAAAAAAACCTTCACGGGAAAAACTCTATACGATGGCCCCACAGTACACAAGCTCACTATTTGGCGTCTAATTTCTGCCCGAATAAACCTGCGGGTGAGTGTGTTCACACCTGCGCAATGAGGTATCTTCTGATTGGGTATCAAGTTAAATCAAGACCGCGCAAACAGTTCTTAGGATATTACAATATGACAGAATACGAGATCACACACGTTGATGCGAAAGTGATGGTGTTTTCAGGTTTGTCAATGGAGGTTCAAGCCTACCTATTTTCTCATCGAATAATGGTCGTCTTGCTTAGATTAGGGCAACGAGCAATAATTAAGGAGTACTAAATAGGATCAAGACGAGATATCCCTAGACAAGGACAGTAGGACGAGAACCATCTATCCCTGTAGATTAAATAAAGGATTCAGTTTGAAATTCCCTGAAGGTTACCCGGATCGACAAGCACCCGAAGAAGGTCGGACTGAGTCTGCATTACTCAGATTGAACTCACGGTTACTCTCTCACCAGATTCCTGAACCAAAGTTTTAATCCATTGGTTATTGTCCCGTAGAAACAGGGCGAGCAAAAGCTGGGCAGTACTAAATAAAAACTAGACGATATATCATGAGAACAATCTACAAATGTAGATTAACTAAATGGTTCAGTTTGAAAATATCTGAAGGTTAATCGAATCAACAAGCGCCAGAGTTATGATAAGATCAACAAAGTTGAGGACAATTGTCCGAATGTAAATATTAGTGCAAAAGTTCATTCCAGATTAGAAAACTAAAAACAAAATTTTACATATTCACAAAAAATATTTATTAGTCAAGTACATGGCCTTCATTATTTTTAACAACTGTCCCTCCCCCACCATTGTTCTACGAGCTTGTAGATGCCATTTTCGTACAAACTTCGTGTTTTCTGTTGGAAGAACGTTGTGAGGTAGTTTCCAATTTACTGAACTGGGTCAATTTTTTGGTCATTTCTGTAGAGACCGGAACAAATGTAAATCCGAAGGAGCTAAGTCAGGAGAATATAGTGGGTACTGGAAGGTGCGGTCCCATTTGAACTCTTTAAGCTTCTGCAAGGTCTGTTTTGCAACATGTGGTCCTGTGTTGTCGTGGTGGAAAGCGACACCTTTTCAACTTGCCAAAATTGGGCAGTGTTTTCTTGAATAGCTGCATTCAGATTGGTGATTTGGCCGCAATATTTATTTGTAGTCATTGTTTCGCCGACTGGAAAAAGCTCAAGGTGAATTATCCCTTCTGCAATCCAATTAAACGGACAGTAAGACCTTCAATGGATGCAAGCCCGCTTTAGATGCGAGTTCTGCACATTCACAAACTTGTTTCCAATTGCGTTTCTGTCGAACGTTTTCATAAACGATGCATTTTTCATCGCCTGTGAAAATTCTGTCCAAGAACAGTCCCTTTTAGTGGCGTAAAAACAAAGAAATTGCCGCAGAAATATGATTGAGCTTATTCTGTTTCGTGTCGATTTTGGAAAAGGACGGAAGTATCTTCAAATGGCAAAAGGCAATTGTATAAATGTTGGGTTCAAAATATGATTTGAGAAATTTTTCAACTAAAAAATAAATGGAAAGTTCATGATTCGCAAAAGCCGATGTAAAAACTCTGAAATATGATTTTGTAAACAGGCAAAGTAAGCGAAATTTTTAATCGGACATATTGAAAAGTCGACAAAAAAGGAAAGTCCTTGATGCCAAGGTATGGTGACCCAGATCTTATCAAAACAAAAGGATGGCTTTATTTTGTCATTTGGAATCTGGACCGATTGACACCAAGAACATGGAAAATAATTTATAAACACAAGTTTGTTATCAAAGAATTTATTGTTTTGAATAAGTGACCGACTGCGGACCGCTTTCTTTGAAGGTCAGTATCGGTTCTCCAAAATTGAAGAGATAATTAATGAATTGATATGAATATTAATGAATCTTGAGGTGCCGTAGGAGTCGGGTGAAATACATATAAAAGGGCGCTTAGGCGACCTAAAACCAGAAGCCAGGAGAAAACAGAAGAAGCCTCGTGACCTGCTGCCGAGAGAATTCCCGAACATTTAGAAGAAAATGACAAAGTGTCACGATAGAATTTTTAACGGGGAGGGTTATGTTTGATGTATCAAGAACTATATAAACCAATTGAAAATTAACCCGACGGCCTTCTTCGTAATTTTGTTATGTCATTTTTATTTTTCGCCAGCGGAAACGTTCTTTGTTCTTTTGTAATACGGTTTCGCCGCGGTTCGAGTACGGACTAAATTCGATTTTCATTTCTCTGTGATCAAGGAACTCAACTTGAGCCAGAAGTAGATGAAGGAACGAAGCGGCAAGCAGATCATTAACTGGCGGCAGTACTGAGCAGCGTGGGAAGGACCCAAGATTGAGCCGGACCAGACGTCTTACTGGGTTACTGGGAGTGGAAGGAGAAAGGACAACAAAAGAACAGATTTCAGGAATACAGAAGATTACGATTGATGTTGCATTTTTGATGATTGTAGGTGGCTGGGAAAGCAGTAATCCGGAAGAGAGTTCCAGGATAAGAAGTGCCAGAAAAGAAACTATTAGAATAGAACTTACGGCTACATCTAGCTATATCAACAGTCAAGCGATGAGACCTAGTAACTAATCTAGTAGTACGCATAATTTCACGTGGTCGAGGTACTAAGGTGTGGTCATTAGAACCACAGTCATGAAAATATGCATAGAAAAGAGAGAAGGAAGCCATGTAACGGTGGTTGGAAAGTGGCTGAAATCGAGATGCCAGGTCAGGACCGACAACATTACAGACTCTTCTTTGAAATTTATCAAAGAGCTCAAGGTGAATAGCAGGGACACTGGACTATATGTGGCAGCAATAGTTGAGACACGGACGAATGGTATACAGTGTACCCCGGATATAAGAGACCCGGATATAAGAGAAACCCGGATATAAGAGCGTTTTTCTCTGGTCCCAAATTAGAGCCATACTTACCTAAACAAAATACACCAAACCCGGATATAAGAGAAACCCGGATATAAGAGACTTCTCCGGTCCCGACAACTCTCTTATATCCGGGTTACACTGTACTTGTAAATGTGTAAGATGGATTCTGACGGGATAAATTGTCTGGCACGACCGAGTGAATCAACTTCTTCTTTAGCAATTGATTCACTATAATCACTCCACTTCATTTCCTACCGATGTCGATTGTTTATATACAAGTTTAGATGACGTCTAACGTTCTGGCGCAACAGTCTCTTCCAACTTTGATTTCCTTCAGTCTGGCCTTATTCCGTGCGAGTAAAATTAAACTTAGTAATAAATTAACACACAAGCTATTAGAAAGCATTGGATAATATTGCTGAGTCGGGTTCGTACGAATAGACAGAAATCTATGTCTTTCGATATACAAGTGGTCTATAAACATTAACAATGTCGAGTATTCTGTCGGTCAGTGTTGAACGTTGTATTTTATTGCGCCTCGTTACTCTGTGGACCGAGAGAGCAAGTTTAAATTTGGTATGTTCATTTTGGTATGAAGAGACCAGGGGCTCTTAGCTTGACGCCACTAGTCAGAGAACACTTGAAATATTTGTCAACTGTCAACTTCGTACAATGATTGTTGACAAAAACGATTTGAAAAATTGTTCACACAATTATTGAACGCTGGACAGGCTCGGCCTTTGTTTCACGACAAACAATATTACCGGGTTTGTTTGAGAAAGACTTCTGGGTGACTCTCACGGTTTGTTTGTTGTTTTTTTTTTGTTTTTTGTCTATAAAATCTGAATTGTGTCCCAATTGAGTGCGTGCTCCGCAGATATAGGAATTTTAAAAGAAGTCAGCTACATAAAATTAAAGCTGAATGCTAATGATTACTATATACACTGAAGTAAAAACGTTATACAGTGTAACCCGGATATAAGAGACCCGGATATAAGATAAACCTGGATATAAGAGAGATTGTCTCTGGTCCCAAATTAGAGCCAGTGTTAATGTATATATAATAGACCAAACTCGGATATAAGAGAAACCTGGATATAAGAGACTTCTTCTCCGGTCCCGACAACTCTCTTATATCCGGGTTACACTGTAGTTTCGCTCTCACCTGCTTATAGAAATTAACTCGGTCATATAAGCTGATAAGGTGGCGTAGTTGATCGCAGAATGTTATCATCAAATATATGAAATATGTCACCTCACAGATAGCAACTGGTCTAAGTTTTTGCCAGGCAACTGTAACATTAACAAGGATGAGTTGTTTATCTTATAACAACGTCCGTTCTCCACTGTAGATCGGTATATTTGTTTTGGGTGTATATCGGCGTTGTGTAAGGATTAAAAGAAAACGTACAGAGTGTTGATAAATAGAAAAATAAATCTTTATGTAAGGCAATATAATAATGCAGAAGGATAAGGTGAAAGTTGAAGGTTCAAGAATTCAAATGTAAAAGTCCTGGCGCATACGAGAAATAAAGAGAGAGAAAGAATCCGAGGGGCAGTAAATGTATGTATGCATGTATCAGTCAGTTATGTGCCATGCGTGATACACGATTAGGCGATCATGTATCTTTCGATACATGACTGACGAGGGAGATTTTTCCCGCAGTAGGTTGCCATATCTTTCTGCGGTAGACCAGTTGCCATCCAAGGCTCTAGAACCCGGTCTGTCCCGCTATTTACCCAAAGCTAGGGGGAGAAGAAGAGGTTTCATACCTTTCCCAATGGTATTAGCACGTAAGTGAATGTAATGGATTCGACTGGAATTCGAACTCGGCTCTCCTATTCATGTATGCGTGTATCTAAATGTAAAGGGTGTTCCAATAACTTGGACCGATTTTAAATGTGAATTAAGTTTAAGCGTCTAATTATTTTTTTTTTCATTTTCATTTCAGATTTAACAACTTAAGCCTTTGCCAATTTCAACCATGGAAAGATTAACAATCAAACAATGTGTTAAAGTTATCGAAGCCTATTATGAAAATGGACGTTCAAACAGAATTTGAATGAGAAGTTCCCAGGTCGCATCATCTCTCGAAACAGCGAAGTCAATTGGCCACCACGATCGTGCGACTTGACGCCTTTAGGTTTCTTCCTTTGGGGTCATCTCAAAAGTAAGCTCTATGCCAACAAACCAACGACAATTCAACAGCTGAAGGATGGAATAATAAGGCATATTGCTGAGATCGAGGAGCAACTATGCATAGACATCATCAAAAACTTTGAGCATCGAGTGAAGGTGTGCCGCCGAAGCCTTGGCGGACATTTAGGCGATATTATTTTTCACGCATAATTGCCATGACTTAAATAACCTGATCCAATAGAGAAATAAATACATTTTCACCAATAACTGATTTATTTACTGCTGACTTTGATCCGTCTTAATGAAACACCGCCTTCTTAACAATGTCGGTGAAGGAAGGTATATGTTTTTAAATGTATCAGTACGATTTACCGTCAAAAGTCGCCAGCTATTCGCGTGAATGTCGTATTTTATCTCTCGTCATGTTACAATGACCGCAGCATCGGAGAATGGACAACATTTATTTACCGATTCTAGTTTTAGTTGATTTTCTATTTGGTTATGTACACATCTATAGGTCCGTTTCGAAAAGAGCGCTCTGCTTCTCATTGGCTCGCGTCCTTATATCCTAGTTGTGAAAGCTTTCTAATTGGTTGGTCGAAATATAGCATTGTGGTCTGGCGATTCTGATTATCCGTCTATTTTTAGAGATGGTAACATTTTGGTCTTCTTGTTATTATTTATTTATTTATATTTATTTTTCCACAGGTTCACTCTTCACTTTTTGCTGGAGCTGGGAACTAAAAAGAAGATTAAAATTGTCTTCTTGGCCTCAGTGTATGACAATGCTATTGAATTGAGCTGCATCTTCTTCTGCGTAGCGTGTCCCTTCAGGACATAGACAATTGTGGCTGTCCACAATTTCCTGTCTTTCATAGATCTAAACAATTTTTTATTTTTGTTATCTCTCATAAACCTTGCTCCTCCATCCATTTAATCAAGGTACTTAAGCGTTATCCCACTTCTCTTGAGTCTGTCCTGTGAGTATCAAATTTTCCAAGCCCTCATTCCTCATAATGTGCCGTAGAAATTTCAACTATCCCTTCCTGATATTAAGTATAAGTTTCCTTTTTGTTTCTATTTTCTCTAAAAGTTCGTCGTTGTTTAAATATTCAGTCCATAGTATTCTCAGCATCCTTCTGTAGTACCACATTAGAAACAGAAGTCTCCTCTTCATCTGTGAGGAGATTTCCCAGTATTCACTGCCATATAGGAGGTCTGATATTATGTAACAGTTCAGTACTCTTTTCTTTGTTTCTGGCGAAATTTTATCAATTATATAAAACAATTAATCGTTAATTTTCAAAATAAATCACAAATTTCCATTTTCCCGCTTTAATATTCGAAGCATTAACTACTAGAAGTTTTATATAAGTTTGACATGTGGAAAAATAGTCTATAGGTTTAATTTCGAAAAACAAGTAAAAAACGAACAGCCAAAAAAGCGTATTTAAAATAAAGCCAATAATGTTTACAGTAGAATAATGTAACTAAAAAAGAATTCTTTTTATGATAGGTTCAGTTAAAAATCAGAATCTTTTATCAATCCTTAAAGAATCAAGGAACTTTAAAATTTAATATCTAAATTTAGCCGACCCCCTCCAATTTTACCATCTGGTTTAATTCTCTACACGCGCGTGCACACACTTTTTATTTCATGGCTCCAGGAATATATGAATCCTAGACAGACATCAGCTGAGCGTTAAAACTTTGGATGCGCACAGAAGATGCAAGAATGGGGCTCCGATTGTAATTGATAGTAATTGAAAGGCAACTACCCAAATCAAAGGGAAGATTACATTTAATCACATCCAAATTCAAAGCTGTTGCCGCTTAATGCACTGTACACCAAATTTCATGAGATTTCCTCAATCGAGGTGCAATAACCGATACCATTGTATCAATAATTGCACCTCGATTGAGTCAAAGAATATCGCAGTTGGATCGTGGATGACTGAAACCGTGTTGTCTGATAAAACAAGTCGCGTTTCTAGCTTTGTCGAATTTTTATCTAGAGAATATGAATCCAGCCTGTTATTTGATTGATTTGATGATAATTTACGGCTTATCAACCTTTTGCACGTTATTTAAAACCAGAAGATAATTTTAGATTTAAGAAATTTTGGAGATAATAATGATTTACTGATACAAGTTCTACTAATTAAGACATAGCTGGCGGAGGGGGGGGGGTGGATTGATCCATACCGTTCCCAATACGCTTTTCGTGAGGCTATGTAAATCCTAGATGCCGTTGAAGGGAAAAAGGGAAATTTCTTTTTGAAAGCATTTTTGTGTTCGCCAGCTGCTGTTGCTATTACGTATCATCTATGTCGTTGTCTTAACGCGCTAAACCTCTTTGAGAGCGAGAAGACCAGATTGTTGGAATACTATGTTGAGGCCTTCATGGTATTTATCAGGTGTTATTTCGTGGTGGCCATCTCCTCTACAAATAAATTGCAACAGACTGTACTTAGTTACGTGGTACTAGGGAGTATTTCTGTCATTGCCTATTTTGTTACCATCACACGTGGAAGGTAAAAAGATTGAATCGATCATGTGCAAATCTCCTAATCTTGTCATGAATATTCACTGCAACAGCTGTTGGCACTACTTAAATATACCGGTCCACTCTTTAAAAAAAAAATGAGGGAAATTATATTTTTTAGATATTTTTTTAGATTAGCACTCTTTAAATCTTCTTTAGACTGCTTCATTTTCATAGTCGAAAATATTGATTAGTTATCGATTTAAAAGTGGGAGCTGTCCATAATAGTGATACAGTGTAGAATCAATCTTCAATTTTGAAGAGTTATAGGGACAGAAGCAGTCACATTTGAAAATGTGCTTTCGTCATTGATATTTGCGTATTATATATATATATATATATATATATATATATATATATATATATATATATATAGGGTGACCCCAAAAAACGGGAATTTTTGAAGTGCGTATTGCCAGACATGAGCAAGTGGCAACTCTGCGAGACAGTGACCTTGAGCAAGTAAACATTTCGCCATTTTAGTAACGAGAATAAAATTCACAGTATCCCAGCTGAGATGTTGCAGCAGTAAATGAGGAATCTCAACAGCAGATTTCAAGAATGCATTCGAACAGGAGGACGCCATCTACAGTACGTAATTTGTAAAAAATGAAAATTTCATCATTGTTTCTTAAATGGCATGTTTTAAGGTTTCAATTACTATGAATTAAATATTTTTCTTCCATCACTCTTGATTTTATTGGATTGTTAAAAAGTTCCCGTTTTTTGTGGTCACCCTATATATATATATATATATATATATATATATATATATATATATATATATATATATATATTACATAGAATAAAAATCCAAAGTTACCTCATTCGAAAATAGCTATTTCAACTCACAAGATTTTTACTTGTAGGTCTTGTCAGCTCAGAGATATGAAGAAATAAAATAAAATATTTAAACATTTAAAGAATAAAAGAAGAATAATAAGGAGAGAGAAGGATAGAAAGAACAGAAAAAGAAAAAGGAAAAAGAGAAAAGAAAGGGAGAAGAATAAAAAGGAAGTTGCAGTAGAGAATTTAAATGAACCCTCAAAATCATGATAGTAGAGGTGTGAGTCTCTGGTCTAAGTCAAGAAAACAGTTAAAATAATCTTGACCTATATTCAAATATCGATTTTTATTCTATGTAATTTATATGCCCTGTTATGATAAATACATTGAGGTCTTTTTGTGGATCAGTTTTAATATTTTGTTTGTCGCCGTGCTTCCAGAAACATCATTAAATGCTTAAAAAATACATTTTAAAAAATCTTTTAAAGATTCTGAAAATAAAAAAGGACGCAGACAGCAATAACGTAAAAACTGTTTCAATCATGACATTTGTAGACAAAACTTCTCATTTTCCATAATTCTTCAAATTCTGGGATCGATTTTACACAGTATAACTATTATGAACGGGATTTCTCTTCTAAATTGATAACTATTCAATATTCAAATATCACAACCCAAGGAATGTCTAAATGACGCTAAACCCCCAAAATATGTTTTCCTATTTTCTTCCGAGTGTATCAGTCTACTTCAGCAGTTTCCAGCTATTATTATTATGGTTATATAGCTTTTGGCGATGCCCATATCTTTCTTCAGAAATAGTAAGATTTCATTTTTTTTTCATTCGTTTTTCCAAACATCTAGAGCCTGGTCATTGTATGTTTAGTTTCACACTACAAGCAATCATCATCATCATCATCATCATCATCATCATCATCATCATCATCATCTTTCGACACCCCTATGGTTGGTCGGAACTCCATTGGCAATCACTGTTCTGTCCTGCATTGCTGTCCCCAGATCTCCAATGTCCAAGCCTGAGCCCCGAGCTGTGGTGTCTGGGGAAGTCAATTTTCATGAGAAGACACCACCAGAAGAATGCCATAGGAGTAAGGATGAATCAATTTCCCTGCCCGCCCGGTGGCAGCGGCCGGCAAACTGTAATCGTTTTTGTTCGAGCTTAAGAGAGATTGGTCTCAGTTCTCCGTAAATTGTGTTAAGCGTTGCATGGGAGTTCCAACTGATGTTCTGGATTTTTCTAAGTAGATTTGTATATGTTCCATCCAGCCATCTTTCAAAACGAGCAGATAATGTCCAAGTTTCTGGTCCATACAGTAGGATCTATAAGTAATATATCATCACAGTGTCTTGCTACTTCTGCTGCAGTTTAATCCAGACTTTCTGCATTTTTTTTTTTTTGTAATTTGATGGCGTCCTTCAATTACTCAGTGGTAAGGACAACGGTTCTTATTGGCAAATTATCAAACGCCTTTTAGCACAGGTTTATCATCTCTGTTGAGTGGTTGACCAAGTAGGTTAAAAAAAAACTGTTCCTTACATAGTTTTATGCGTTCTTCCAAATTCTTGACTTAGATTTGCTCTGTGTGATTTTTTGTTTGTTTGTTTTTTTCCTACCAAAAATCTCATGTATTACGAACCATGCTAATCTTGGCTTTTGATTTATGAGCAGTTTGAATTGCTTCAATTTTAGCCTTCATATATCCTTCTTTCTTTCCTATATATGCACCATCCAGCCTTTTTTATTTTTTATTTTTTTTATTTTTTTTGCATTTTGTAACTGTATCTAAAACCCCAATCTCTGAAAATAATATCGAATCACACTAAGGAGAATCAGAAGCAACAGTTCCACTTAAAGAAAAATGTAGAAAGCTAGTTTCTTGGGAGAATGCGAACAGAGCAGAAAAACGAAAGACACTAAAAGAATGTGGTCATGAGAATGGGAAACATAGAACCCCAGAAATTGAGACACAGTTGCAAAATGCTAAAAAAGAGCTGCCAGAGCAAAAGAGTTATATCAGGGATAAAACTGAAACAATTAAAACAGTTTATATATATATATATATATGTGTGTGTGTGTGTGTGTGTGTGTGTGTGTGTGTGTGTGTGTGTGTGAAAATGATATAAATTTTTATACATCAAAAAAAAATTTTATAGGAAAAGCTATGATAAAAGCACGAAAGGAATCTTTTCTAAAACAACATACTAAATGCATTAGTTGCTCACCGTAAGGAGTCCGATCATAATTTTAACTTTAAAAAATGCTACTCGAATCAAAAGAGAAAGCAATTCACTAAGACTAAAATGTATAGAAAGTGTTTTAATGGCGAGTTCATCCACAGTAAATACAAGTGCATGTTCTTATAACATTTCACCTATCTTGGCAGATCTTCTATGATTAAAATTTGAGATATTTAATAACAAAAGCGATGGAAATAAATGAAATATATAGACTATATACACAAGACATATTTACCAAAAGGAAATTTCAAATTTTTAACATTCCTTCTTTTCCATGCGCATGCGTAGTCGCATCAACGTAAACTTCACTTTAGTCCAGTGAAGTCCTAAAGTGACACGAAAACTTTTTCCACTTTGTCGTAAGTTTTTCCCATATACAGTGTAACCCGGATATAAGAGAGTTGTCGGGACCGGAGACGATGTCTCTTATATCCGGGTTTCTCTTATATCCGGGTTTGGTCTATTTTGTTTTATTAACACATGCTCTAATTTTGGACCAGAGAAAATATCTCTTATATCCGGGTTTCTCTTATATCCGGGTTACACTGTATATATAAATATATATATATATATAGAGAGAGAGAGAGAGAGAGATAGATAGATAGATAGATATAGATTTACACAGGCTCTATCTCTGATATTGAGCACTTTATCCCATAAATATAGCACAACTTAAGAGTATATTTCTTTATATATATATATATATATATATATATATATATATATATATATATATATATATATATATATATATATATATATATATATATATATATATATATATATATATATATATATATATATATATATATATATATTTATTTCTCAGAAAACCCAAAAGCAGGTGCATACACCTTGAATATATTACGGGTTCAATTCTTGAGCAATGCAATAAAGCGGTGGAGTAATGGATAGCGGCTCTGATTGAGGAATCGGAGAGCCGTGTTCGAATTCCTGTCGAATCCATTACATTCACTTACGTGCTAATACCCTTGGGAAAGGTATGAATCCTCTTCTTCTCCCTCTCTCCCAGCTATGGGTGAATAGACCGGGTTCTATAGTCTTTTGATGGCAATTGGTCTTCCGTAGAAAGAAATGGCAACTTACTGTGGGAATAAAATCTGCCTCGTCCGTCATGTATCGAAAGATACATGATAGCCTAAGCGTGTGTCACGCTTGGCACATAACTGGGTGCGTGCAAAGTTGTTCGCGCTGTGTATGATAGTCTCATCATGAATGCAACAGTATTAGGTCTTTACAAAGTAAAACCAATAATGTGTGTACTTAAAAATAATACTCTATTTCTACTAAATTGTAACAGACTTGAAGCGGCAAATGCGATCGAAAGAATGGCGCCGATCAACTCTATTTATAAACAAGCGCAATATGCAATATGAAGTCTACTTTTATTTTAAAAGCCTTCCTTACTATTTGCCATAAAATGTATTTGCTTTATATATATATATATATATATATATATATATATATATATATATATATATATATATATATATATTGCAGAATTTGAACAGCGCATGCCAAACGAATATAGTTTAGACTTTAACTCATGGTGAGTAGCACTCTTTGTCAAATCACTGTACCTGCTCAAATGGACTAATCCTGTTGCGGGATGCCAATATGTTTGTATAAATCTTTAGTCACCATTACGTTGTGGGAATCAACACTCTGGAGATTAAACATTTACGGTCTCCTGGAAAATTAATCCCACGAACAATATTAGCGGAGTGAATGTGAGTCCAAGTAAAAAAAAATAGTAACACAAAACAATGACTATAAAACAAACGACAACGCATATATTTACAAAAACAAATTACATGTGACGAAAGGAAAAAAATAAAACTAGCTATAATAAGAATGTGTGTGTGCGTGTGTGCGCGCGTACGTAACTAGTTTGTGTGAGAGAGTACAACAGTGAAGAGAGTAAACAATGAAAATGAACATACACAAGTTGGGGACACTTTTTTACCCACGTGTGACTACATCTTACAACCAGAATTGAAAAGCTGTAAAAGAAACTAGGGAGAGAAATGCACGCCTTTTTATAGGCTTAAGGAGCGCTCCTTAGCAGCGGTTTTTTCTAGGAATGTCAAGTGGGATAACATACACTCCAAACAAGTCTTGGAAACTAGGTGTTAGGGTAAGTGTGTTTTTTGTTTTGTCTTTTTTTTTTATTGGCAAATTCCCAAAACCATTCTGTAGAACAGCATATAGCATATTACTGCGAACGCATTTCATAGTTTATATCTGTTTTGTTAATTTGCATCTTCACTAAGTCCGTGCGCGCATTTCCAAGTCTTTAACAAAACAGACCGATCATCAGGAGTTTAAATATACTTTCATAAATTCCTGTACATTTACCCAGGTACAGAATGTTTTTTAAAAAATGTATGTATAATGACCACTAAGAAAAATTCGGATAAACTGTAAACATACAAGCACAAGTCTGATTTGTATTAATTAGCGGGTTCATTAATCAGGTTGCGTTCTGCAATTAGAGGACCGTGTGAAAGAATTCTTTTCATTTTTATAACGATTTAGATGACTCGGTCGGACAGGTTCAGAACAAAAGGGCAAAAATTAACTTCTAAGGAAAATGTGCGAGAAAAAAAAAGATAAAGAGGAAGAAATGTTAAAAAAAAAAAAAGAAAATTGAAAGGCGGGTGAGATAAGAATGTGAGGAAGAGAAAAAAGGAAAACATAAGAAGAAAACTCAAGAACGAAAGAAAAGTAATCAGTAAGAACAAAATGTGTGAACAAAGAAAATGTGAGGAGGAAAGAAAGTGTAAAAGAGAAGGAAAAATCGACAAAAAAGAAGAAGAAGAATCAGAAGTGAAGACGAGAAGGAAGAAAAGGAAGAATGTGTGAAGAAGAAAAAAGTATTTGAAGGGGAAAAACGACGATGAAGATTTTATTTTAATTTTTTTCCAGCGAATGAACGCGTTGATCTTTTACCAAAGATCCTGAAATAACATCTTTGCATTACAAGGATAATAATAGCACAAGGGAAATTTATGATGAATCATATTGTTCTTTTGTTGAGTTAGCCTAAATTATGTATCAAGAAGCAGGTTAACATTTTATTTTATTTGTTTTTTTACAAAATAAATGTTAAACTGTACAAAAACGTGGCACAAGGCCAAAAAGCGGACTATGGTAACTTTGCTATTTACATTCGTTGACCGAATCAAACGATTAATAATGTTCCATTTGTGATGAGTCTCTCTCTCTCTTCTCTCTCTCTCTCTCTCTCTCTCTCTCTCTCTCTCTCTCTCTCTCTCTCTCTCTCTCTCCTAACGAGAAGTCAACCCACAAATAAAAAAGTGGAAGAAGAAGAAAAGATTGAAACAAGCTGCAAAACGGCGAAAGTTTGCTGGACCAGAATCTAGTCATCTGTAACTAAAAACTACCAAAAACCATAGAGATTCCTCGCATAACTTCTGCTCTATAAAAAGAAATGAAAAAGAAAAGAACTCCGGAAAATAAAATAATTTAGGTCAATCAAAAAATTAATACAAAGTTACTTTTGATGTTAGCCAAAATCAAGGCTGCGCCAGTAGTCTGGAAACCTTGTCAAAAGGATATAAACTGACAGCCCCGTAACAGAAGAGGAGAAGAGACCGCCAGAGAAACCTGAACAAGAAAAGGAATCCCCAGAAAATCAGTCATGCGTGCCGTATGAAGAAGTTAATCGGTCATTTGCTTAAGACATTTTTCCACCCTTCTCAGAGCCGAGAAAAGACAGTAGATTGACGCCGTATCTATTTCTAAGATGAAAATTACTACCAAGGTCTAACTTTCTAAACTGTCACCTACTGAGCCGAAACGGACTTTCTCCAGACTGCTACCAAGATCTGACTTATAAACAAACTTTTGCTACACCTAATATCAAAGGAGTCACTCCAATCTAAGTCAAGTAAATAAATATATATTATTTTATACTCTTGAGTTAGTTCGTTTTATTTTCGAAGTTCCGAAATCTAACCACACATTATAACTTAACATTTACTTGTAAAACGTTCATGTACCATTAATATCCTATATTTTTATTTAAAATTCAATGATTCATATTTAGTCCTTATATTTACAATCTTAAACAAAATAATTAACCCTCCCTGGTTTGTAATGAATACGAAAAATATTTAAAGCAAATGATTATAGTTACTAGTATGGAGCCATCTCCACGTCTAAATGTGGCAGAAAAACAACTTAACTGAGCGAAAAGAGTGGAAAAATGTAAAGAAGAAATTCAGAATAAAATAAAAAAGAAAACGAAATATTCCCACAAACACCAGAAAATTAAGTTGCAGCTTCTAAGAGCGCTTCAGTCTTTCAGATTATATGACCCCCATTGGATATTTCCTCCGACACAAAAATTCCAAAATCTAAATTCATACTTGCAATTCTAACAAACGTCTTTTCACTCAACGGTGAGATACTTGCTGAAACACTTTTTGGAAAAAGAGAAAATTCTATTTTTTTCTCAGTTCGGAATGATATCGCGAAGTCTACATTCGTATCTAATCTCGCCCCAGTGTAAGTCTCTCGTCATTTTCAGTAGCATTTTACACACACACACTGTACATACGAATAAGGACCGTTTTATATACAGACTTTCACTTAACTTTTTATATACAAATACATTGTACACTACTTCTTGTAATTTACAGGGGAGTTATAATTGTAAAATAATTATAGACCCCCGCCCAACATTTATATATACAAAATATTCGTAAAAATAAGAAACAGCACGACGTGCAACCCCCCACCCCCCAAAAAAAACAACCACAAAACGAGTATTATTTATTATCTGGGATAGGGTAATACTGAGTAAAATTGTGAATTTGAGGGTCAAATGTAAATGAATATTGATCGGAATCCGACAGAGTGATAGATAAAGAATATCTAAAGTATATACAGTTTTCCTCGTATGTTTTTATAGATGTGTGTAATGAGTGTCTAGATAATTTAGGTTGGAAAATACAAGAAATGTCTGAGGTTTTATTACCTCGAATTTTTGTTCAGTGCTAAGAGATAAATGTTACTTTTATCTCCTGAAAAAGGAAAAGGAGCCGAAATTTTCGCCGACACGCGTGTTGACGACCTTTCTGTGTTGACTGCCTGTCCGATAGTGTGAATGTGACGTGTGTAGAGAAGAAAAGTGGGGTCGATTCTCATTGGTTTAGAAAGAGCGATAATTATAATTGTTATAATTAATTTGGTATTTTTTTAAAATATTTTTTTAAGCATTTCACCTCAAGCAAGGCGGAATGCCACTAGCACGCAAGGGGTTACAGAGAGTGGAAGCGAGAGTAAAGAGGCGGGATAGAGGAAAGGATGAAGAGAAGGACAGGGAATAGATCAAGGCATCTGGAGATGTCGATTGACACTACATTTGAATAGTTGGAGATTATAGCTATCAGGGAAACAAGTAATAGGAAGGGGATTCCACAGACGGGAGGTGCGAGACATGAAGCTATTGAAGTAGAAGAGACGGCTACATTTAAATGTTTCGACAGTGAAAGGGTGGAACCGTGATTCCAGCCTAGTGGCACGTTTAAATTCATGCAGTTTGGGAACTAGCGAAAGTAGCTAGTCGGAGCAGTTACCGCGAAAGTATTTGTAGAAAAGACAGAGGGAGGCGACGGCACGTCTGTGAGAAAGCGACTGTAAACGAGATGCCAGATCAGAGCCAATCACATTGCATATCCATTTCTGGATTTTGTCGAGGACCTTAAGACGAACAGCGGGGGCACCATACCATACATGGCAGCAGTATTCCATGCAAGGGCGAATAGTTGATTTATAGATTTGAAGGATGGACTCGGGCGAGAAAAACTTTCTGACGCGACACAGGGAACCAACTATCCTTGCGGTGGATGAAGCTATTTATTCAATGTATTCGTTCCATCTCAGGTCAGCGGACAGTGTGAGACCAAGCAGACGCAAAGAGGTGCTCTCGTGGAGTTGGGCATCAGACATACTGATGGGAGGCAGGGATGGTTTCCTGTGCTGAGTAATAGAGAGTAGTTTTGTTTTTGAGGCATTAAAGTTAACCAGCCAATTCCTGCCCCAGTCTACAACTGATTGTCCTTTTCGAGACTAACGGCCAGGTTAGTTTTGTCAGCGATACCAGATTTGCTTTTGAGGCAGGAGTAAATAGTAGTGCCGTCTGCATTGTGGGTTTACTATTGTTAAGTACGCTCTTGCAGAGACGCCAATAATCCTTGGAGCTGAATTTACGAGATGCAATACGTTGTTTTATTCTATTATCAAATAGTGACTTTGGTTCATTGAGGACACGCTTGCACTCGTTACGGGCTGAGACAAAGAGACGTCTGTTGCAATCTAACATGTCACTACGATATAGGCGGAGGAAGTGATTCCTATGGGCAATGGCAGCTGAGAACCAAGGGGATGAGCGCGATTTAACTTTATATTTCCTTGCGGGGATGAAAGTCTCTATTCCAGCTTTTACCCAGGAGGAGACCTCGGAAGCGCATTCTTGAACGGGTTTCTTAAAGACCACATCCCAGGGGAGATCGCGAAGGAAATCCTGGAACAAGTCCCAGTTTGCTCGTTAATAACAGAAAGATGTTCTGTTGATAGGAGCTTCTTTGCTGGGGGTGGAGTAGAAGGAGATGTTCAGATACTACAGCATGATCAGAGTTGCCAAGACGGCAGAATTGCGAGACGCGGCAGGCCTCGGGGATGGAGGTGAAACAGATCGAGAAGGGAAGCCTTGCCGTCCAGGTTGTTCGAGAAACGTGTGGGAAAGTCGACTATTTGAGTGAGGGATTGAGAAATTGAAAAGTTAAGGGTTTGTATGCCAGCCAGGTCAGTTAGAGAGTTTTTAAGCCACTCGGTATGGTGGGCGTTAAAGTCCCCGAAAACGAATATATGAGCAAACGGATGGAGAGAGATAGCCTTGTCTATATTGTCGGAAATGCTTTCGAGTACACCACCGTCTTGTGAGGATGGAGAGCGATAGAGGAAGAAGTGGTAGCTTACAGCATTGAGGAGATAGACGGAAACACATGTATGAATGGTCTGGAGATTCGAGAGTGAGCTCTCTAACCAGTGGGAGATGGTCCTTGACGACCTTGACCTAAACTCTAAGGCCGTTATAATTATTTTTGACACTATCATTAATTTTTATTCATTTATTTTTTATGGACACAGTGACAGTATAATTAATTTTTTTATTTATGTATTAATTTTTTATTTATGTATTTCTTGGAGACGACACATTTTATTCCTATTTCTTGTCCGATGTAACTCCCATACGCGCGCAGAATATTATCACTCGTATAAATATACATCCTATCCGTAAGCAATATTTTTTTAAGTTTATCAATAAAATAAAATATTTCACAGCCTCAGTGGGGAGAATGTTCAATTGACCACACTTGGAGGGAGGATATTAAGAAATGATTCAGAATTTCGAAGTGCTTTTTATTTTGTTGCGGGTTCCATGCTGAGTGAGATGTATCAGAAGGTGAATTTTTGTGAAGGCCAAGAATGTGCGTGTTTATAATGCATTTATCCCACAACAAATAAATCAAACAAGAATATAAGGACAATTCAATTCCAAGAAATGATAAAAAACAACGTAGTTAGAGATTCAACAATCAAGAGAATTTATATATACAATTGACATGCATGCAATGATAACAGAATGTTTGTTGATTGTGGCAAGTGAGATAAGGTTACAAAGAATGTTCATGCAGAAATTTGGTGAATAAAATTTAATGATTTTGATTTGTTTGTAGAATTAAAATAGTTTTGGTTTCTGCAAGGAAAAATGTCAATTGTGTTCGTTCAAGTGATAGTATCTATGCGTGTGACAATTGTTAGTTAGGATTTAAATTGTGAAGAGTTGTTTGCCTTTAACTGATAGGCTAAAGTTGATTACTGTTTTGTCGTGAAAACGTTCACTTTTTTAGTCAATTGTAAGTTGGTTTCCCACGCGGACAATGGTTGTGTGAGTGCTGTGTTGAGTTTGTTGAGAGTTTGGAAGTGATTTTTGAGTCAGTGTGTTGGCACGCGTTGAGTCTGCTGGCATCTCTCGAAACTCAATGACTGACTGACTTGAATTGAGTCAAGCGGTTCTTTATATAGACTTTCGTGTTTTAAAATCGGCTACAGGGAGCTGCGCGGGAAAAAAAGATTTTTCTCAACTTTGCTACAATTTAGTGTTCTTTTAACCAATAGGAGGCTGAATTTAGAGAAGTGACGTGGTGATTGGTTAAGACTTTATTTAGGGAAGAGTACATCTTTCCGTAAGGAGTGACAGGCAAATGTGGAAGATTTCACAATTTGATTTGCTTAAAAAAAATCTCATATGGAAGAAATATGAAAATTCTTTGGCAAAAAATGTTTCCCTCAGGACAAAAAAAAAATTAATTTGTTCAAATTTAAGCTTTCTTCTGTACAATTATCAAAGAATATCAATTAGAGCCAGAAGCCAATTGAAACCTAACTACACGATAAAATTATAACATAGATGATCCACAAGAGACCGAAGAAGGATAATTTGCGTTTGGCGTTAATTTATTTTTTGTTTGTGATCTTGAAAAACAACTTGAAACTCATTCTTTTTCCTTTTCTCTACCACTTAAGGCAAACTTTCTAATAGAAATACCGTAACAAAGAAAATTTTCCTCTCTCGTTCATCGATCTAACTCGAATCATAATGCAAATTCTGATCGATATAAATCAGCAAAGTTTTGCATCCACACCAAAATTCTGATTAACAGATCGCGACAGATAATTAGGGAGATGTGATTAAATTTAGGTACCTCCATGAAATCGCTAAAAAAAGAGCATAGTATGATGAAAAAGACGCCAAACTTGAAAACTAAATTTTATCGTTTAAATGTTTATGTTATTATTAAGAGGAAAGAACAAAGTATTTTTTAATTATTTAAAAAAAAAATTCCTTCTTTTTAGAACATTATAACTTTTGATTAAAAAAAAAAACCTTGTTTCTCTTTGTATCAGCGGAACTACTAAATAACATATAAAATTTTAGCGCGATTTTTTTTTTTTTTTTTGAATGACAAGCATTAATTTGGAAAATCTTCCAAAATAAAAATAATTGTCGGATGTTAATAAAACTTTTAGAAACTATTTACAAATGATGGGAATTATTATAAATATGTTTTCTTTTTTTAAACTCATGGCAAAATTTTTTATATATTTATTACCCCCCCCCCCATAACAAATTTTATGAAAACGCTAGAAATTCAATACTGCTCAGTTTAGTGACTATATTAGTTAAAAGCACAAGACTTTGAGGAAAGCAAATCATGTATTTTTTAATTGGACCCCCCCCTACCTGAAAATCAGCTCTGAATTGTAACATACAAAACTCAATAAAACAAATTTCAAATGCTTTTACTTCTTTTTACTTGTTTTTATGAATATGGATAATATTGTCTGAAAGCACAAAAACTTTTTTGATAAAAAATGAATTTTAAAAGAATTATTTGTTATTTCTTAAATTATTTTATTATTTTTACATTAAAGTTGTTAAATATTATTAAATTAGTGAAAAGAGGCGTTCAATTTAGTCAATGTTGTCATTAAGTAGATCTATCTTCTAGCATTATAAGTTGTATAGCTTATAACAATCAGAAAAGCCACCAAAAAAAAAACTAATTCCAGGTGGCTTTTGTGTCCATAAAACGGCTGTAATTCAAATGTACGGAAGACCAGCAAGAATACAATAAAAAGTTGCGTTATTTGAATTAAGCATTGTTCTCCGCTGTTAGGGTCTTTATTTTTGCGAATTGTTCGTGCTAAACACATGTGGAGAAGTTAATTTGATTTTTCAGTTTCAACTGAGAAGGGTACCTACAAGTATCAGTATCATCTTATGAAATTTATATGATCTTATTTTTATATTAATCTCAGTTATGACATTTTTCCATAAATGAAATATCAAAATTAATAATAAAATGAAAGGAAATACAAATAACACAGAAAAATGTAATAAATGTACATAAAATTATAGTATTTTATGTACACTTCTGATAAAATTTCATAATGAACCTATAAATTAATTAGATACCTTTCTTATGAAATTTAATCTCACTCTCAACAGTCTTATTTTAATTTTTTTATAATATAGTTTCCATAAAGCATCGTCAATGTAAAGGTGAAAGCTAAGTACAAAAAAAAATTAAAGCGCTGAAAGCTTTCCTTAAAAATAACGAGGTAAATAAGTTGGTTCACTTAAAACTAAATAATTATGTCACTTCTGTCCTTCCGTACGTTAACTTTCCCTTACGTAAGCTGTCAATACGTGATGAAATCATCACTCATGACGTATCAAGTAACACCAAATGTTAAGACCCGCTTTGTCTTATTTTTAAACTACATATTTTCGGCGCAGAAAGTAAGTAATGTTTGTTTCAAAATATTTTAAATGAACTTTATAATTTCTAATTTTCTTAAAATAAAATTTTAAAAAATTATAATTAATTTTTAAAAGAATTTGAAACTGAGATTTTCATTTTTTTATAAAATGGAAAAAAATGTATGACATGATTGATTATCTGTCAATTTTACTGACTTAAAAAACAATATTTTTAACGAAAATTTCGGACGTGCTAGGAACGATTAAACATCCAAAAAATACGTAATGATAACAAACATTTAGACAAAAAATTATTTTCATCAATTCTAAGGCCCTTTTTATTCACGCTGTAACGAACTCATAGAGGTACCTAAACATATTTTAGTGTTTAAAAAAATATATTCAGTATTATTATTGCTTAGGTAATAAACATTAACATAGCACAAATAGCTATATACGCATTTTTTACGTATTTATGGTTATTTTTTAACTTTTAATATCTGTTAGCTTCCCATGGAAAAGGACTGGTATAAAAAGAATAATATCACATGATGTAATATTTGAAATACGCTCTTTTGTTGCGTATTTGTGATGAGTTGGATGTGTCAGAAGGTTTGATTGTATGAAGGCTTAGAAATGGGCGTGTTCGTTTAACTTTCATCCACAACAAATAATACAAGTCAGCATTTAAAGGCAAATCAATTGGAAGAAATCAAGGAGAAACAATGGATTTAAAAATTTCAACAAATAACATATACGTTTGACATACACAGATTGAATTAGTGATAAGTGATCAAATGTAATGTGTTAGACAAACATTTAAGGAATGACCATGCAAAGATTTGATGTTTAAGAGTTTACAGTTCAGGTTTGTCCATAAATTTAAACAAATTATATTTAGCAGGGTAAAAATGTCACTTGTGTGTGTTCAGATGTTAGTGTGTATGTGTGTTATAGTTGTAAACATTTGCTTAAAGCCTTAAGGAATTATGCACCTTGGACTGGATTGATATTAATTGACTGAGATATACAATTACTACTTGGCAGTGAAGGTTATCACTTTTTTTAGTAAATTGTAAGTTGAGTTCTTGAGAGAGAAATAGTGATTATTGAGTCAGCAGATTGACGCGCGAAAAGTTCGTTAGGTCAGTGTAATGACACGCGTGGAGTTAGTTGGCATCTTTCGAAGATTATGTTACTGACTGTTTGAATCGGATCAAACGATCCTATTTATTTATTTTCTGGGTTTCAAACCGGCTCCAGATCGGTGAGCGGGAAAACAGATTTGTCGCAACTTGCTACACTTTTTGTGCTGTTTTGACCAATGAGAAGTCAAGATTGAAAAAGTGAGGTGCTGATAGGTTAAGGTTGCTTTGGGAGAAGAGTCCATTCTTCCAAAGGGGTGAGTAGCAAATACGGATGATTCTATCACTTTTGTTAGAGATAGCAGATTATCAAAAACAAGGACTATCGCGAAGTACGTTGTGTTTTTATTCTAGTTCGTGGCTATCTTAATTTTGATGAAAATGATGAAAAAGATTTTAAAGCCAACTTAAGAACTACACAATAATTCTTACGAAAATTCGGATGCAAAAACGATTCTGACTCTTCTGATTTTATTAATTAATAAATTTAAAATTATACATTAATTACAAATTTTATTCATTAATAACTATTTGTGCTCAGTTGTTGACATAAATAGCTATCTGCTGATGTGTGAAAACTTTGGAATAATGCAATTAAAAAAATTTAAATTTCATCTCTCTGATAGATGGCGCGATCTGTAAAGCTAATATACTGTGCTAACTAAACACCTTTAAATTGGCTTTCGGGGCGCCTCATCGGACTGGGTAATGATGGGTGAGCTAGTCTCTAATTCACCATTACTACTGTATAGTGAGTTCGATTCTCACTTGTGTCCAAACTAAACTTTGGTTAGCAGATAGCTATAAAGAGGCCTTCAATATTTTTATTCTTAAAAGTATATCATGTAAGCGAGATAAAAAGCATGGCTTGATGTATACTGGACGAAAAGTAAGCCTAATTGGTTTAGTACCAGACTAAACTAATTTATTATCACTCTAAATTTCTACATGCAAGCATTCGCAAGTGTATATAAGTGTATTAGTTACGTAATGGTAACATGTCAGCAGTGGTGGGTATCAAATTTTTAGGAATGGGTTCTCTCTTTTACAGTCTAAATTTTTTGTCTATGAAATTAGTAACCAATACTTTCCCTCCTTTTTCTTTTTAACTATTCTTTTTTATTATTTTTTTTTAGATCGCTATAATAAAATAAACTGCCAAATACGTTCTATGAATTTGTATAATTTTAGTAAATGGTTGGGAAATGAATATACTTTAAAAAATGAAGCAATCTCTTTTATGAGTTAAATAGCAGGGCAGACTAGATTGTCTAGCCACTGTTGGCAACCAGTATAGGAGAAGGAGAAGTCTGAATTCAAAACTGTGTGTTTCTGGTGGAGCATGTACTTAAAAGTAGTTAATGGCCGTGCAGTATAGTTGCGCTATAAACCAGAGGTTGACTGTGAGTGTTTAACAAAATTTCATTTTCTAATAACAATAATTTAGAATTACGAAACTGACTTGATACAGATTCTAAAAATTCAAATTATAATTCATTCGAATCATTAATCAAAACAATATTTTCATTGTGAACGTGCCGTTTTTTGTTTTGTTTTTTGGTTTAGCCATTTTAAAAAAAATAATAAACGTGGGAGATGCTTATTACACCCCCATATATATATATATATATATATATATATATATATATATATATATATATATATAATTTCAACCCGAAGAAAGGGGTTACTGAGAGTAAAAGACAATGAGAAGATTTTAGGAGAAAGAACCGGAAACCCATTCCTAAATAGGAAACAAGGGACAAACCTCTATTCCTGTTCAAAAGAAAGAGTATGAACCAGGTGATAAGCGAACGTATTTACCCCTATTAATTAATTAATTAATCTATCCACTCCTGTTGTATGCTATTATTTTTTGTTTGACGATATACGTAATCATGAGACCGAGCATTGTAACGTATTTATTAGATTATGACCGAGATATCAGAAGTTATATAAACTTCCAATGAAATAATTTAAAAAAAATGTGTTGCGGTAGATTAAAGCTAAAGTCGGTCCACTGTCGGTCTTTCTCGCCAGAATCTAAGGTTCACATTTTTATGTCCTCTATTGGTCTGTGAGTCAAATATCGCTGCCACATGTGGTGTCGTGCTTCTAATATGTATCTAGAGATTCTTGAAAAAAATCCAAAGAATCAGCAACGCTATCAGTCATCGCTTGGCATCTTGGCTTCATCCACTTTCCAACCGCCGTAACGTAGCTTACTTTTGCCCCTTCTATAAATAATTCCACGGTAATTGTTCTGGTGAGCTGTTCTCTTTGGTACCTTGACTTCACGAATTTAAACTTTGTACTAGATTGGCAGCTAGGTCTCATAAATTCAGTTAAAATTGGTAGATGTAACCGTAAGCTCTATGCTAATTATTTGTTCTCTCGCTTGTGGAAATCTCTTCCGGCTTTCCTGTCAACTATAATCTTCAAAAAATTAAATGCGATATTAATTCTAACACTTTCGCCCCAGCCCCTCAACCTCCGGCGTCTTACTCTCTGGGTTGAGATGTCTACTCGGTCCTAACCGAACTTAAAGGGGTGGCCGTAGGTCCCCTGGGCATCTGTAGATCATTCGGCCGATCCACTGGTTTAATCCTGCTTCCTGTACACATTGTGATTTGTTTGATCCAGAAAGCAGAAGTGATGTTCATCCATTCATGGTCGACTGAAGATGTAGACACGGCTGGAGAGTCTGCGCTAAGAAATTTAGAATGGAGCAAAAAAAAAAAAATTAATATCTGCAGAAAGCCGGACAAACAACTATTCAGTGGTTGAATTGTTAATGTCATTTATATAGCAGTAAAGAATAGTATAGAAAAGAAACGGGTTACAGAAAAGAAAAGTATTTGACGTAAAAACTCACACATTGGATTCTAGACACAGAGAGAGTGTATTGTGATTAACTTGTTGTTAAATCGTCTCAGAATAATATACGACTCTTGTGATAGAGGGATAAGATTTCTGTGCGGGACTTAAAGTTTATAGTGGCGTTCCTCCTCAGCAGTAGTAACAGTAGTAGTAATATTCGTGGTAGCAGAAACAGCGGTACTTATATCAACAGTACATGTTAGCGGACGCTTCGTTCCAGTCTCTGACGTCACTTCCTCTCCTCCTCGAGTCTCCAACTCGGCTCTCCACTGTCTCTAGCCCAACTCTTACCCGGGCTAATTCTCTTCTCCAGTCTCGCCAAGAATTTTCTCCCGTCTCTCACTTTCTTAGGATAACTACGCGTTTATATAGAAAAACCCTGCTGGTCATAACCGACCCTTGGCCCTACTACTTCGCAGGCGATTATCACGGGGTTCTGTCTACTTCAACCAAAATCATGTGAATTCCAAAGTTCCTTATAGCTTACTAAGCTCTATTTCAATTTTTAACCGATAAAAATTATTTCGACAATTTTCTATTGTCTTCTAATGACCCAGATCCAAAGGGTACAACTTCTGCCCTAGATCAGATTTCCCTTCAGTAAACAAAATGCTCTGATCTAATTTCGCTACTCAGATCTACTTCAATTTCAATAAGAAAAATATACGTGGTGTGTGTGTGTGTGTGTGTGTGTGTGTGTGTGTGTGTGTGTTTCCCAGACTCTCTCTCTCTCTCTGTCACATAATTGTCATCTCTTGTCCTCTTAACTTGAATCCTATTCTGTTATTATCCCCTCTGTTTCGTTCAATCTCAGTAACCCATTGCATCCTAGTGGCTTTATTACCTTGTTTAGGGCGAAATGTTTTTAAAAAAAGACTGTGTGAATGAACATGCCCGGATAAAGGTGTTAACAAACACCCAGATCTAATGATCTGATAATGTATCAAATTACCTAAAAAGATTTTCTTTACTTTTCTTTACACACACACACACACACACACACACACACACACACACACACAAGAAACAGCGCTTGAACTTTCGATTTTGAACATTACAAAATTATTGATTATCTTATTGATTTTTAATTTCATTTTTCTTTCTTTTTTTTATTTCCTATTGTGGTGTTGAAAGGTCATAAGCAGTAAACCTCTTAAAAGCATAAGCATGGACTGACTTCAAAAACTATGGTAGATATACAGTGTAACCCGGATATAAGAGAGTTGTCGGGAGCGGAGAAGAAGTATCTTATATCCGGGTTTGGTCTATTTTATATACATTAACACAGGCTCTAATTTGGGACCAGAGAAAATCTCTCTTATATCCGGGTTTTCTCTTATATCCGGGTTACACTGTATACGCTTTCAACAGAATTTCGTTTCCGGCTACCGGCGACTTGGAAAGAAGTCTTCAATCGTCTATCATGTTACCAACGGTCAAGGCCACAGCCAAGTCAAGGCCAAGACAAAAGCAGAGACAAATGTTTTGTTGTTTGTGTGTGTGTGTGTGTGTGTGTGGTGGTTGGGAGGGGGATAGAATTTAGCCAAAAGTTATCAAAAGCCGCCAACATGGTTAACGGCAAGAATATTTAAAATTTCCAGTACCTCTAGATTGGCAGAAATCATCTTTGAAATACAGTGTAATGTAATAGAGCACCGTCTGTGTTACAAATGAAATAACTTTTCCTCAAGGACACATGGCCGAGTGGATAAGAGGCGTTGGTTAGATCCAGTGACTAGACCCAAAGAGTTGTGAGTTCAATACCTGGCTACAGTAGTGGTGAACCAAAACTTGGAGAGTTGAGTTAAAGAGAATAACTGAGACAGCCACGAGAGGTATGGCACGTGGAACTAGAACACTGTACCCCGGTGGACGAAATAAAGAGTTCGCTTCGTGATTCCAATCACCTGACGAAGGCCGGAGCGTACAACGGCCGAAATGTTGTGAATATGGCGATGAAGATGAGAATGACAGTCCGAATAATTTAAATAATGTAAGTAATCATAATAGTTCATCTCAGAGATATAGACAGATAAAGAACTTTTCATTTTTTTTTAATGTCTACAGGGAAAATTTAGATTCATTAATAAAGGAAAAAATGATTTTTTTACTTGGTTCTTTTTTATTTGGTTCAGAAACAAATAATACAACTACAACATTTTAACCTAATGTCCCGTCTGTATTCCAATACTGCGTGTTTTAGTGTCTTGGGGAAGGTCGTGTCTTGAAAATGGGAGAGAGACATCGATGTGATTTCCTTTCGGAAAACGAATTTGCAGCTCCTATTACGTCGATTGAATCAGTCGCGTCTTTGTGTACAAGCATTACCTTCAAACCGCCAAATCGCTTTTCAACCATAGTTGATCGTAAATATATTTTAACTCTCTTAAGCGACGTAAAGATTCTTTCACTTTCAGTTTGTAGCGGGCGCTAAGAGAACGAGTTTGATGAGCTTTAAGACTTCACTAATAATACTTTTTGCTACACTGAGGGATCTCATCTTTTCAAATATTGTTGGAAGATTTGCATTTGCTCTATTAGACTTGAATAAATTGGGTAAAAGTTTGAGTTGAATGTTCAGCAATGGGTGTACAAACACTTTGAGTTAATGGATTTGATCTGCGCGGCCACACCAGATTTCTCGCCTACCATGACTACTGCAGGGTCATCATAACATTGTCCTCTTGCATTATCTGTCTATATCTCTGAGATGAGCTATGATGTACCTTATTTACATTATTCGGACTATTGTCCTCATCTTTGTCGCCATATTTATTACAACGTTTCGGCCGTTGTACACTCCGGCCTTCTTCAGTATCTGTCTATATTTCTGAGATGAGGTATTATGTACATTATTTACATTATTCGGACTATTGTCCTCATCTTTGTCGCCATATTTATACAACGTTTCGGACACATGGCACAGTGGATAAAGGCGTTATTTAGATCCAGTGACAGGACTCAAAGAGTGTGAGTTCAATATCCGGTTAAGGCAGTGGAGAACTTTCAGAGGGGAATTAATAGGAGATAACTGATAACTGAAATCCATTAAACATGGCACGTGGAACTAGAACAGTCTACCCCAGTGAGCGAAATAAAGGGTTCAGTTCGACATTCCAACCACCTGAAGAAGACCGGAGCGTACAACGGCCGAAACGTTGTAATAAATATGGCGACAACGATGAGGACAATAGTCCGAATAATGTAAATAATGTATTGTGCTCTTGCATTTTCCAATTTAAAATTCTTTTGTTTAAACGTGCACTTTATCACTTGAACAAACATATCAGCGATACAACGCTCCACGGGTTTCATAGCAACAATCTTTCTCGAGCCATCAAGGTATCCTCGTCAATCCATCTTATGCATATCACGACCTGCGCTTGATTCGATATGTCTACTGTTTCATTAGCCATAATCGTAAAATGTTTGGCTGATTGTATTTGTCTAGAGATATTATGAAGGATCACAAGTGTCATTACCTCAATCATCTCTTATTGAATTTCAGGAATGGTATATTTCTCTGTTCTTCGACTCAACCAATTGATTAGCATTTCGTCATCTTCTCATCTTAGTAAAAGCAGCTGGTGAAAGATACAATCAACTTTCTTACCTGATTTGTTACTCCAACTGCCTTGAAGTGGCAGTGACTGTCAAGCTAGGTATCTTATATTTGTGAGAATCTTTAACATCTGGCGGTTTTGATTGTGTCATAGCGGCCTCAGACGATATCATGTTTCTTTCTTTCTATGTGCCGTGTCCTTTCAGGACGAAGACGATCATGGCTCTCCACCTCTCTCTATCCCTTGTAGCTCTCAACAAGTTCCTTCCCTCTGTCACCTCCCCTAGACCACGTTCCATTTGCTTAAAGCCGCTAGGTATGTCATGCGTTGTTTTTCCCTTGTCTCTCTTTCCCTCTATTCGACCCGTGAGTATCAGATTTTCCAGGCCCTCCTTCCTCATTATGTGTCCCAGGAACTTCAGCTGCCTCTTCCTGGTATAAGCCTCCTCCTTGTTTGCGACCTTTCTAAGACCTCATCGTTTCTCACACACTTGGCCAATGATATCCTTAGCATCCTTCTATTGAACCACATCTATGTCGCCTCGAGTTTCTTCTTCATCTTTGAGGAAATCGTTCAACATTCGCTGCCGTAAAGAAGGACTGATGTCACGTAATAGCTTAGTATTCTTTTCTTTGTTACCAAAAAATCATCTTTCCTCGCAATACTCTGCCCAGCTTTTGGAATGCGTCCTTGGCCATCCCAATACGGCTACGGATCTCAGTGTCGCACTTACCACCCTCTGTCAAGACGCTTCCCAGATATTTAAACTTCCGTGTCTGATTGATTCTAGTGTTCCCGACCTTCAAATCGCATTTCGGGCTCTTCCTCTTACTGATGACCATGTATTCTGTCTTCTTGTAGTTTAAACTTTGTCATTTCTTCTCACTCTCCGTCGCTACCTTCTGTAGGAGATTTTGTAATTTATTTTCCGTACTTAATGTTGTTAAGATGCTAAATCCCGGTAGGGTTTCCAATTCTCTCAGAATTGCCTCGCTGTATAGGTTGAACAGGTCTGGCGAAAAGACTTATCCTTGCCTTTCGCCCCTTTCTATTTTTGCATATTCACTGAACTCGTTCCCAATGCGCATGCATGCTGTTTGCTGCCAGTATAGGTTCTTGATTATTCTGATATCCCTCCCGAATATATCGAGGTTTCCGAGCAGTTCCATCAGATCCTTGTGGCGTACTTTGTCGACGGTCTTTGCGTAGTCTATGATACATAGGTACACGTCCTTCTGCATCTGTATCGCTCTTTCTGATAACATTCTGAGCATGAATATCGCGTTCCTTGTCCCGGTGTCTTTAACGAATCCGCACTGTTCTTGTCCTATCTCTGGCCTGATTCTGCTGCGCGCTCTATTCATCAGAATTCAGATGATGAGTTTCATCACGTGGCTCATTACGCTTATTGTTCGGTGGAGTTCACATTCGTTTGCACCTGGTTTCTTAGGCATAGCTATGAAGATAGATCTGCTGAGGTCTTCCGGTATATCCCTGCTGTTGTAGATTTCATTTGTTATTTCAGTGATTTTGGCATATAGGTGACGAGTATTTATATTTTGGGGTAACGAAAATTAGTTCACGAGTCGGGCTGTTAAATTGTTAAAGTGAACAATTTCAGAAGTGGGATTGTCGGGTTTCTGTAGGGCTGTTATTTGTCAAAACTGGGTTTGGTCCTAACGAAGATGAAGAATGTGTGAAGTCGATGACTTGGCTGGTTTTTATGGTGGCGCAGTTCTTAGTCCTTACTGTCTTGTGTCTTGAGTCCATCATTTAGCAATTGTGACACAAGGCCTAAAAGGGGAGAGGGCTGAGGCTAGTCGACACCGAGCTAATCAGATTCAAGATTTATTACAATTTGCACATCCACCACATGAACTCATCCACCATCATTCAATCCTACATTTACCACAATACCGCACACACACAGGAAACCTACAAGACACCCCATAACCAAAATTCTTGAGTATAAAATTACATATAAAATTTAATTTTAAGCAACGAGGTGGGGGGATGAACCCGAAAACAAACTAAAATATATCAAAGCACACAAAGAAATAAGAAAGGTCACCGTATTTTGTCGTCAGACAAAATCAAGATGCTCTCTCGCTAAGGGAAAAGGAAGGATAAAATAAATACGACCATGGGGAAAAAGAAACTAACTCAATCGAGATGAGAAAAAAAAGGCCAAAAAACAAACTGGGGAGGTTAAGAATCTCGGCTTGGATCATAACCAAAGAAGAGGCCGGGGACAGACCAGGAACAACACATATTCACATTAACTAGGTACACAAGAAGATTCTATTCTAATCAGAGGAGGGCTCCACAGGAAACCGACCCGTTGTGATTTAGGGAGACTTAAATAAGAAAATCAAGGCTAGTCCCGTTCACGCTAACTTCTGTATTGGGTCCTTCCTGTTTCAAGTCCCTCTCGCTGTCTGCCTGTGGGTGTCAGTTTATATCCCTTTTGATATGGCTCCAAAGACATGCAAATCTCTTTTTGTTAAATTATTTGACTGGCCAAAATTCTTTTTCGGGCCCCTTTCTTATTTTATTTCACTTTACATATCGGAAGTTATGCGTGGATCCTACTTTGTTTTTCGTAGTTTTTAGCCGCTGGATAGTCAATATCAGGTGTTTTTTTGTTTTTTTTGTTCGTTTGTTTGTTTTTTGTTGGGTTTTTTTTTGGCCGGGATTAGTTTTTTCGTCCTGTTCCTCTTTTTATTTGAAAGAGATAAGGATTTTAAGGGAAAGCAAATGCTTTGTTTTAGTTTGATTTCTTTTCTATTTTTTTATACATTTTTATTTTTATATTTTATTTTATTTTATTGGACTCACCACAATTCCAAATTAAAATAAAAATGCACTCACACTATAAAGGGAAATTACCATTATCGTACATCTTTAATGAGGAATTCTTTCATCGAGGTTTTATGAAAGTTATATTCTTGCTTGGTAGTTTTTTTCTTTCTTGTATTTCTTTCTTTATTGTATTTTGCTAAAATAAAACTCTGTAAAATAATAATAATAATAATAATAATAATAATAATAATAATAATAATAATAATAATAATAATACAATTGGTAAAAAATGTTGGGAGAGGGACAAGCTATGACCCTGCAAGTCCCACGAACTCTTTTATCAGACTGTGCAGGTAAATCCCCTCTCTCTCACTTTTCACGCACTTACTGACTTTTATTTGAACTCAAACATCTAAAAGGAACTCTTGTGCGTATTATCCTTTGCTTGGTTAAAGCTTTTAAAAGTAACTCCCTAAGCTACATTCAAACAAAGACATGTTAATTCTGTCTGGAAGTAAAAAAAAGGAGATGCAACTGCTTGTTACTCGGATTAACCCTAGTAGTCATAAAAAGCAGATTTGAAGAGTAAGAGAGAGAAAGGCAAGTCATCTGAGACTGGATACAACCAGTAAATAAAACGGAACCATTCAGTGTGAGCTACACAGAAAGCAATTTCTAACAAGTGTGGCCGATTCTCGTGACCAATGAAAAGGGTTTTGCTGCTCCCTGTTATACCCTGCGAGTATTTTTGATTGGTTCCTCGATTGCCCACGGAATGTCTATTTTTGGCCATGCAGATTTCAATATCCGATAAAATCCACAGAACATTAATTTCTCATAAAAACTTCTCTTTATCAACCAAATTAATTTCTCCAATTTATCGTAATTGTTATTCTGTTTATCTACATATGTGCTGTACTAATTTGCTTTGAAATAGTAAATTTTTCCCCGAAATTTGCTAGGGAACTCATGGTTACGTGTCTCTACATAATTATTAACTGTTGACATTCCCTTCCTACATAGTATAAATTCGTCCTGGGTAAGACGATAAACTACGTCCAACAGCAAGGCCTCTGATCTTAATTGCTGGTGTTCCCAGGTCCACCCTGAATCGGGGTGGTAGCACCTGTTAGGGTTCCAGCTATGGACAAATATTTAACCCCCAAATTGGGGTCAAAGCACTATGAAAATGTAAAAATAGGTTTTAATACCAGAAATACTTTGTAAAAAAATTATTACCAGCAATACATTTTTGAAAACAAAAGATATTACCAGCTCTACATTTTTGAAAAAAAAATACCAGATATACATTTTAGAAAAAATATTCCCAGAAATAGATTTTTGAAAGAAAAAAATATAACCAGCAATATATTTTTGAAGAAAAAAAATATTACCACCACTAAAAATTTTGTCGGCTTTAAATAACACATTGAGGTTGATATGCCGTAAAACAAACAAACCAAATCATAGTATAAATAAGAACATTGTCCTCAAAAATCATTTCACAAATCACCAACCTAGAATAACAAGAGTGAACAAAGCTTACACTGAGCCAGTGAAACAATAAAATCGGATGATGGAGTGCAGGGTTGGTGCAAGGGTCTCATGCCCACCTTCTCGAATCTAAGATACAGAGATCTCCCCATTCTATTATATATCAATTTTCATAAGGTACATTCACTTCATATAAAATGCAAAATTTATTCTAAGCTAATTATGTACAATAATAGATCATATGCAATATATGTGAACAATTCAACTAAGAAAATTGAAAAAATACAATGTATATAAATACAAAATAAAAACATCTCATAATAGATCGTTCCATCTTGCATAAATCAACACTATTTTGTGGCAATTTTTAACCTCAACTTGAGACTTTTTTCTTGTTAAAAATTGAATAATTTTAACACATTATGCATAAAAAATAGTGTATTTTATATTTTATTTTTCGTGACTTAGCATGAGCAAGACAAAATTGCGCATTTGGGCGGAAAAAAAAGATCTCAGAATGACGTCAACAACACGAAAAATTTTCATCCTTTAATAGTCAGTTGTGCTTTGTTTAATTTGTAACATATATAAATGTAAGTAGAAAAAAAGCTAATGTTGATAAGATAGCGAGAGTCACAAAGCACTGCCCGGGGCCCCCAATCACCCCTCCTCCCCGCCGTCCATTGAGAGGTTCGGGAGTAGTACGCACCGGGCCTGATGGAGTATTATCGCTGACTAAATCGGCGAATTATTTAGAAATGACTGTTAAAAAGGGGCTTATTTTCGCCATGTTCTAGTTCACCGGAATCTCTGATTGACAACTATTAATCATGAGCGCCAACGATTGGTTCACTTTTAGTTCATCTTTCCTTCCACTTCCGGCTGTGAGGTGGGAGATAACGTTACTAAACTTCAGGGAGTGAAGGTTCATGATCTCAAAAACAAAAAGATATCTTTCTGGTTAATAATTTTTACGCCCTCGTTAAATCTTTTACTTTACAAATGTTTGTGAATAAATAAACAAATAAAAAACACGGGCAGGAGTTCAAAACTGGAATTTACTTAAAGAAAGATATTTTCACCTTGTAAGGTTTCCCCGATTTTATTTTATTTATTTTTTTTTTTTTTACTGTGTACAAACTGGAAGAGTATGGGAGTCCACGATATAAGCAAGGGATTAGGCAATGGAAACATTTAATGTATGAATACCGGCCACCTTTAGAATGTTTCAGCCACGCGTCATGGTGAGGATTAAAGTCACCGAAGACAAAAATTTTCGTAGATGAATGGAGAGAAAGTGCCTTTTCTATATTGTCAGCTGTTATGTCTAAGAAACTGCAGTCCTGGGAAGAAGGAAAAAGAGATAGCTGACAGAGTTTAGTAGCGAACTATGGAAGCACACGAAAGAGTAGTCAGTTGACTCGAGAGGCAAATCCCTGGCCATTGAAAGGTTATACAGGATATAGTCACCAAGGTTATTCATTGGAATACTGTAATCTTTTCATCAAAGGGGAAGATACCATTTAACCAAGAATTCATATCGGTTTTGCAGAGGGCAAAAATATCTGGTGACTTTTCCAGGCGAAAACATTCTACGCTACAGAAGCAACAATTTACTCCAATTTTATGCATGGCTGCGTCGTGCTAGACAATTTTTCTGTCCAGAATCTATCTTACATATCTATAAGTCTACCATTCGTCCATGCTTAGAATACTGCTGCCACATATGGTCCGGTGCTCCTGCTATATATTTAGAGATTCTTGATAAAATCCAAAGAAGAACCAGAAATATTATTTGTCCTGACCTGGCATCTTGGTTTCAGTCACTTTCCCACGGCCATATACAGTGTAACCCGGATATAAGAGAGTTGTCGGGGACCGGATACGAAGTCTCTTATATCCGGGTTTCTCTTATATCCGGTTTCGGTCTATTTTGTTTAGGTAAGTATGGCTCTAATTTGGGACCAGAGAAAATCTCTCTTATATCCGGGTCTCTTATATCCGGGTTACACTGTAGTTGCTTCTCTGTTGCTCTTCGCCGTGGTACCTAGACTTTATGAATTTGATTGGCAAAAAGGTCGAATCAATTTACAGTTTAATTGGCTAGATGTAACCGTAAGTTCTATGCTAGCAGTTTCTTTTCTCGCACTTCTTGCTTGTGGAACTCACTTTCGGCTCCATGCTTTCCAGTTAACAATGCTCTTTAATAATTTAAATGCAATGACGATTATCTACGGTCTTTCGGATTGCTCTCCTATTGTTCTCGCTCCTTAGTAATGTTTCTGTTTTCTAATTTTTTCGCACCCAGTAACCCCATTGTGTTTTAGTGGCTTCACCGTCTTGCTTGGGTAAATCCGATTAAAAATGTATGTGCTGGCTACCCTAATTGGCTCTGCTAAAAGGGCTTGCTAGGGTTGCTCTAAGCCTATAAATAGGCAATGATATTCTCTTTTTGTCTCTTTTTGGTCTTTCCAAATCTTGCTTTCAGATGTAGTCTCACGTAGGTAAAGTGTCCCCCGTTGGGAAACGTTCATTTCATGCTTTTAGCTCTCTCTCTTGAATTTTGTACTCACTCTCTCTCTCTCTCTCTCTCTCTCTCTCTCTCTCTCTCTCTCTCTCTCTCTCTCTCACGCATATACACACACGCGTCTATCACACACACTTTTTACCCCACTCTCATTTTTTTTTGTTATTTAAAGTTATTTCGACCCAAGCAAGACGATTATGACACTAAGATGCGACGAGCTACTGGTAGTGGAAGAAAATAAAAAGAATTTAAAGGGAACCGGAAACTCAATCCTAAACAGGAAACAAAGGATAAACCTCTACACCTGTCCAAAAGATCGGGGAGGGGTGTGAAAATTATTAGAAGTTCCAATATTTTTTTGATTTCCGGTTGATATAGTTGAACGGATAATAAAAAATTGAAAACAGACTTTTACTGGTTTTTGAAGAAACTTAAACGAAAAACGAAGTGAATACACCCTGTATGTTATTATAAACGTTCTTTTTAGTGGTTCTACGTATTTGAGGAAACATCCCCATTTATTTACAACCAGTGAAATTAGCAATTTACCGGCCTAAATCATCATAACTCAGCTAGGGGTTAAATAGCAGGACAGACTGAGCTCTCTCTCTCTCTCTCTCTCTCTCTCTCTCTCTCTCTATATATATATATATATATATATATATATATATATATATATATATATATATATATATTATAACCAAAAATGTTTGTTGTTCCTCTCTTCTCTTTTATATATATATATATATATATATATATATATATTAAACACATACAAAAAACTACCAAACTCCATCCGAAACATACTAATAGAAAATACAAGTATAATAGCGTCACCCACATATAAAAAAATTAAAATAATGGCAGCACTAATAATAAAATAGAAAAGCCAACACTCAACAACATTAACTACGAACATGGCCATAATATGCTGAGCCTGTTTGAAAAATAAAACATTCCTATAACTTCAGACACACATTCAATTAAAAAAGAAATTTTTCTATAATCGTGCCCACATCATATGCCGAGGTCTTCGATTGTCGAACATGAAATTGGAAAGGAGATGGGCACCACCAAGCTATCTGAAATCCCACTGAAAGGATCACGAAGAAGAATAATCAAAGTCTATTTCTTCTGTTCTCAGCTCCCACCTCCTACATTTAAAGCAGTCGAGAGTTAAAAATGACATTTCATTTTATTGGGATACATAATTACCTTTCCATCTGAATTTCTGTGATGATCATCATTATTTGCATTCAAGCTATTTTCCCCATCTTTATTGTTATTATCACAACGTTTCGGCCTTCTTCAGGTACCTGTCAATCCGACTCGATCTGCTTTACATGTCTAAGGGAGATAACTCGTCTTGTTCAATTTTTAGTACTACTCAGTTACTTATCGCCCTGTTTCCACTGAGTATAAATCTGCACTACCCGGCCCGGGGATTGAACTCACAGTAGCCTAGTGGATTAAAGCATTGATTTGTGAGATCAATCCATGAGCTGGGTAGTACAGACTCGGTGAAAACAACGCAAGCAATTAAGAACAAGACGAGACTTCCCTAGACGTGTTCATCGGATCGAGAACAAACTGCTCCCGTAGATTAAATAAAGGGTTCAGTTTGAAAATACCTGAAGTTTAATAGGTTCGACATGTCACCTGATGAAGTCACAATGTCCAAAACGTTGTAATAATAAGAAAGATAGGCCGAATGTAAATGAAAATCAGTTTTGTCTTAACTTTCTGACACTTATAACAAAGAATAATTCTGGGTCCACTTTGCCGTCTTCCAGATTATTTCCATCTTTTTTTCTTTTTCTTTCTTTTTTTGTTAAGAGAATTCGGTAATGTAAATACAATATAAGAATACAGCAGATGAAAACTTCCCAGCGTTGCTTTTTTTCCATTTTTTTCTCGCCTAAAAGAAAAACTAGCCAAAAACTGCTAATAACAGGAGTGAAAAACAAAAAGAAAAGAAAAACCTCGCTTCCTTTAAGAAAATCGGACAATGTTCTCTACCTAAATATATCGAAGTGGAAACACACATTTCCACTTATTCGGATATGTAAATATTGCATACGTTTCTACCTATGCTCAGCCTGGAAACAGATTAAAGAATTAACTTTTTGGCAGTCTTGAACCTTCGTGCCCATAAAAATAAAACGTGTTATCAAAAGGACGGTTTTTCCCGCGACACCGCTATTACTTTAATTACCTTCGCTCCTCAGCAACGTTTATTGTTTTAAAAGGCGATGATTAGAATTGTGATAAAACCTAAACATATGATGAAAGTGTATCTATACATTTTTTTTATACAGTGTAACCCGGATATAAGAGAGTTGTCGGGCCCGGAGAAGAAGTCTCTTATATCCGGGTTTATCTATTATATATACATTAACACAGGCTCTAATTTGGGACCAGAGAAAATCTATCTTATATCCGGGTCTCTTATATCCGGGTTACACTGTATATGCATTCATAATTTTGCCAAGGTTATATTTGCGAAAGTAAATGTAACGATCTCAATCAGAATTCGAACTCGGCGAGCCGATTTCTTGATTCCGTGCGCCTTAAACGTTATATTTACAGTGGCGTAGCCTGTGTTTTTGCCGCCCCTCCCCAGAATGAATACAATATTATTACAATGCACATTAACCCCTTAAAGTTTATATATATATATATATATATATATATATATATGTACTTTCATGAGATCGCTAAAAACAGAGCATAGCATGATGAAAAAGACACCAAACTTGACGAAAACAAAATTTTAGCGTCTAAATGCTTATGTTATTATTGAGAGGAAAGATCAAAATATTTTTTAATTATTTTTTTAAATTTTTCCTTATTTTTAGAACATTAAAAATCCTTGTTTCTCTTTGTATCACCGGAACTAGTAAAATAACAAAATTTTAGCCCGTTTTTTTTTTTCTGTATGACACATTAATTTGGAAAATCTTGCAAAAATAAAAATAATTGTCGGATTTTAATGAAACTTTCTGAAACTATTCACAAATGATAGAACTTATTATAAATATGTTTTTTTTTTTTTTATTAAAGTTATGGCAGAAATTTTTTTTCATATGTATTACCCCCCCACCCCTTAACTAATTGTACGAAAACTCTATAATTTCAATTTTGGGAAGATTAGTGATTAAAAGCTAACTGCTTTGAGGAAACCAAATCATGTTTTTTTTTTTTTTTTTTTTTTAGTTGGACCACCTCTACCTGAAAATCGCCTCTGTATTGTAACATACAAAACTCAATAAAACAAAAATATTATTTAATTTCAAAAGCTCTTAATTGCTTTTATTTATTTCAATGAACATGGACAATATTGTCTGAAAGCAAAAAGATATTTCGATGAAAAATCAATTTTTAAAACAATTATTTGTTATTTCTGAAATATTTTTTATTTTTACATTGTTGTTAATTCTTCTAAAACTAGGCGAAATTTTGTAAAATTTAACGAATGATGTTATTAAGTAGATATATATTTACAGATTATAATTTCCAAAGCTTTTTACAAACGAACGAACAACAGTATATAAAAAAAATATAATTTGTGTCAATAATAACACTGTAAATCAAATCTACGGAAGACCGGAAGTATCATGCGTGCAATAAAAAAAACGTCACGTGGATTGAGTTTCTGTCTAGCATTTAACTTACATACTGAAATTTTAATACAATTATTTGTTATTTGTTATTTCTTTAATTATATAATGGATTTTTACATTTAAGTTGTTAAAATATTATAAAATTAGTTAAAAGCCACATTCAGTTTCGTAAACGTCCTTTTGAGATATAGATTTATTTTTGCGAAACACGTGTGGAGAAGTTAATTTGATTTTTCAATTTCAACTGAGAAGTGTACCTACAAGTATCAGTATCATTTTATGAAATTTAAATTTGTATTTTAAGTACACTTCTGATAAAATTTCATAAGAAAGGTACCTATAAATTAATTAGATACCTTTCTTATGAAATTTAATCTCACTATCAACAGTCTTATTTTAATTTCTTTATAATATATTTTCCATAAAGCATCGTAAACGTAAAGGTGAAAGCTAAGTACAAAAAAATAAAAAGATTAGAACGCTGAAAGTTTTCCTTAAAAATAACGAGGTAAACAATTTGTTCACTTAAATCTAAATAACTTCACATCTCTTCTTCCGTAGAAGAAATTATCCTCACGTAAGCTAACAAAACATCACAAATGTCTTTCGTCACCTTGTCAAGTGACGCGAAAGGTTCTGACCTGCTTTGTTTTATTTTTAAACTACGTCCTTTCGGCTCAGAAACTAAGTTAAGCTTGGTTCAAAATATTTTAAATAAACATTATAATTTCTGATTTTCTTTAAAATAAGTTTTGAAAAAATTATAATTGATTTTTAAAAGAATTTTAAACAGTGATTTTCTTTTTTTATAAATTGGAAAAAAATGGCTGTCATGATATCGATTATCTGTGAATTTTGCTGACTAAAAAAAAAACAAGATTTTTAACGAAAAGGAACGATTAAAAAATGTAAAAAAAATACCACAAAAATACTTTGATCTTTCCTCTTAATAATAACATAAATATTTAGATGATAAAGTTTTTTTCGTCAAGTTTGGCGTCTTTTTCCTCATGCTATACTCTTTTTTAGCGATCTCATGAAGGTACCTATATATATATATATATATATATATATATATATATATATATATATATATATATATATATATATATATATATATATGTATTTAAGTAACGAAAATCTTGGTAATCCGTATGGATAATCCCAAAGAGGATGAAATCCTGAGAGCTCAATGTTAAGTCAGAGCGAATAATTTAATTTAAAGAAAAACAGACCACTTTAAGGCTCCATTTGTAATAATTTATTTCACCAGAGAATTTTATTTTTCTCTGGGTCTTCAGACTTCACTTTCAAAAGGTGAAAGGAAAAATGAATTTAAAATTTACACTTTTGACGGGCAGTATTAAGCTTATATTAGTTGATATAGAGGGTGGTGAAGAATGATATGAGAGACATGGTCGAGTTTAGAGAGAGAAGGGAGAGTTTTAAAATTTATTTTTATATTTCTTTTTATTATAATACTTAATATTGAGGAAGGAGGGAGTAAGGATCAGACATTGACCTATTTAATCGGTCAACTCAACGGAAATGATATGGGAATATATATATATATATATATATATATATATATATATATAGTGTAACCCGGATATAAGAGAGTTGTCGGGACCGGAGAAGAAGTATCTTATATCCGGGTTTATCTTATATCCGGGTTTGGTCTAATTTATATACATTAACACAGGCTCTAATTTGGGAGCAGATAAAATATCTCTTATATCCGGGTTTCTCTTATATCCGGGTTTCTCTTATATCCGGGTTACACTCTAAAATTACAATTGTGTTTATTTTCTTTAAAAAAAAAAAAAAACTTGGGATATGTAAAAAAAAACAAAAAAAAACGAAGACGTTACTTCTTTTTTTTCTAAATCAGGAAAACTTTTTTTTTAAATTTAAGATATCAAAAGAAATGAACTGACGCCAAAGTCTGGACTTCTGACATAGGTGTGAAAAAACTGTGGATTCACTAAATTCACTTAATCCAACCCCATATCAAGCCCTTTAAAAATGTTCAAATTTTTTTACACCTTTTGCTTACTTACGTCTTGTAAGTGGGGTTTATCCTCACCAGCTGACAGCGCGTTTTGGAGACATTTTTTTTATTGCTGGCTGGCTGGCTGGCTGGCTGGCTCAAAGCCAGCTATATCAAAGAAAAATTGGCTTCATTTGAACCCCATCTTCTTCCTTGTTGCTGCTTTTTTTTCTTTTTTTTTTTTTAATTATGTTACTGTTTTTTTTTCTTTTCTGAAAACTCACCGCGAACCAAAACTGCTGCCTGAGGCGAGACGCCCCATCTGAACCCCCTAGCTGCGCTACTGCATATTAAGTCGATATACGCGTTTGAGAAGACACTTATTTTAACAGAAAAAATTGCTGTCTACCGGCCTGCATTTCCCGAGTCTTAATAAAGAGAATTTTTCTTTTGGCGGCCTGCATTTCATCGTATAGCCCGGCGGTATTTTAGACTCTCAGCTATGAAGGACTTCACGGCGAAAGCAAATCTTATTAGGATGGAAAGATCATCTCTCGTTAAGATCTTTTAAAGGTCATATTTGCGAACGTTTTTTTTTTCATATATATTTAACACATAATAGGAGTAGATAGGTTTGCTATTGTCAAAGAAACTATACGTGCTTTAGATTCAGACATTGTTGCTTTTAGAACTTTGCACGTTGTTTTTACAGTTAAACCATCTTTTCTCTTGTTAGGGTTAGTTTTCGATTAGGAATGGCATATGTATAGAATGACATATGTATAAAATGACATATGTATAGATTGTGTTTAACAATCTAATATAGAGATATCATTTTTATGACGCGTTCTGCGAGAAAGAAGTTATCAAATTCCATATTTTATAAAGTAACCAATGTAGTTCGGACTCTCTATAATGACTATTAAGATTAACTCGTCATTCTCTACACTAGGACAATGTAGTAAAACGAACTAAAAGAAAAGAAAAAAAAAAGAAAAGAAAAAGATATGAACGGACTCCGAGATACAGATAGGTAACCAACTAATAGATATCACGTGATAAATACCGATTTTACAAATAGACAAATACATTGATGACAATGCAAGATCTGAAAATTGTGCAGCATCTCTCCACCTGGACAGACAGAGAGTCGTCACGATTCATGAAAAAGTTGTCAATCTTGAACCTTCGTGTCCACAAAAAAATATACATAAATAAATAAATAAAACGGTTTGTAAAAAGAACCGTTTTTTCTTTGACACCGTTATTTTTTTACTTACCAGGTTGACTTTGTGGATGTAGAAAAAACACAAATGGGCCTGAGCAGGCGGATACTTTCGGAATCGAGCGGCCACATTGATGATGAGAAATCATGCTGATTTGCAATGTGCCTTCAAGTCGAAACAGTTCCGATTACTGTTATTAATAGAAACGCATTGGGTTAAATGCATTGTTTGGTTTCTTCATTAGGCTACGGACTAATGTATTACATATATATTTTTATTTTAACTAATGAATTACATATATATTTTTAACTAATGAATTATATATATTTTTAAAAACGTATTTGCATTGCCAAGTCCAGGGAAATTATTTTCCTGCGGACAAAATGATCATCTGTATGGGGTAAATTGTTTGGGTTTCATGGATTGTAATTCACTCATATGCTCTACAATAAAAAATCATATTGAGCTCTCTTTTGTGGATCAATTTTAATATTTTATATTAATAGGATCTACTTGGATTACTTACCCACGGATATTTTTGTTACGTATTTGTAGGTCTGTTGAATTGGATCGTGATTACGATTCCAATGTAATAAATTATAATCATGGAATATTAGTGTTTGAGCCTTTTATATTATATTCTTACTCTATCCTGGACATTGAGTTCTACCTGGATTCTATCATCTTGGAAAGTTATATATATATATATATATATATATATTTACAATGTAACCCGGATATAAGAGAGTTGTCGGGACCGGAGAGGAAGTATCTTATATCCGGGTTTCTCTTATATCCGGGTTTGGTCTATTTTGTTTTATTAACACAGGCTCTAATTTGGGAACAGAGAGAAGCTCTCTTATATCCGGGTCTCTTATATCCGGGTTACACTGTGTATATATATATATATATATATTGACCACTAATATATATATATATATATATATATATATATATATATAGTGTAACCCGGATATAAGATAAACCCGGATATAAGATAAACCCGGATATAAGAGATTTTATCTGGTCCCAAATTAGAGCCTGTGTTAATGTATATAAATGAGACCAAACCCGGATATAAGAGAAACCCGGATATAAGAGACTTCTCCGGTCCTGTCAACTCTCTTATATCCGGGTTACACTGTATATATATATATATATTGACCACTAATATATATATATATATATATATATATATATATATATATATATATACACATACACACACAGTGTAACCCGGATATAAGAGACCCGGATATAAGAGAAACCCGGGTATAAGAGCGATTTTATCTGGTCCCAAATTAGAGCCTGTGTTAATGTATATAAATGAGACCAAACCCGGATATAAGAGAAACCTGGATATAAGAGACTTCTCCGGTCCTGACAACTCTCTTATATCCGGGTTACACTGTATATATATATATATATATATATATAATGCACACACCCTTAATATTGCTATTCTTATCTATTAATCCACAATTCCTTTTTACTTAGCTTTTTGACAACAACTTTTTCACTTTATTATGAACTGTGTGAATCACTTTGATGACAAATAGGAACCATGTTTGCATTCGGAGGGCCCAGTTTATCTTTCCTCTTCCCGAGCTCCAACGAACCCATATGTTAAACATTATCTTTCTTTGTATATTCAGTGATATATTTCTCCCATATTGCTGGCAGCAAAGACAGCTGGAATCCATTGGATGCGTCTTCAGACGTCTCTTCTTCACCCCCCAAACTTTATTACTAATATCACTCATGAAAGACCAAGTTCGCTTCGTTTTTACAGCATCATTCTAAATCCCCCACCTACCTTTATACTCACGACGAACTTTAATTTTATTCTTGTTAGGTTGGTAAGATTTTTTTTAATACAGTTCCAGACGTTCCCAGCTTAGAATATTCGTGAGACCCCCACCTTTTTTCCGTTCAAGGTATAGAAAGTCTTCAATGCTTAGTTACATTCGCTTTCAAGCATTTACACTGTCAGTAAAAATTTAATTTTTTTGCAAGCAGCTGGGAACGTGCCGCTTGCCCTAAGACTTCGAAAAATGGCTTCGATGCACCGAATCAACCAGGCGTTCGGAGAAAGATTTTAAATTACGACAAAGTTGTTCACAAAAATTCCATGGCGATGAATTCGAAACGTCGTAAATAAGTTACGAAGCAGGTAACCATGGCAACAGGAACAGAATGATCTAAACCGAGTACAGTTGACCACTCGACAAACCTTTATCCTCATCATCTTACGTCATTTAGTCAAAATCGATAGTGTCTAAACTGAGAAATCCGGAAATGCATTCACTGGCAGACGATGGCCGTCTGGATACATGCGCGTCATTCTGGTATCGTCTGTAAACAGTTGGCAAAATGCTCAGTAAATACTTTTTTTTAATAAGTCAATTGCAATTGTTGTGATACTGCTCTTAGTTGGACTAAAAACAGTGGCAAACAAAATTTACCGACGGTCACTGTTAGTAGAGGTGAAAGGAAATGGAATAAATTTCAACAAGGTGATATTTTCATCAGTTTTTATATAACAATTTATATATAACAAAGGAGAGAAAATACACTAGTATGAATGTGATGTAATGGAATAACCAGTCACCCCCATGAATAATTACACTATAGGTAGTAAGTACTTATAAAGTCAACCGTCTACGAGAAACCCAGGACAGAAGAGTGATAGAGACGACGCAAGCACGTCCGACCTTCCAATTAGTGGCACTCACTACTAGATTGACCTGTGTGTAACTGTACCGTATTTCATATTGTACTTCTTGTGTACAATAAACCGTTCTTCTAGTATCCACCCGGTTTTATGTGTTTATTCCATTAGCACGGAATATAACAGTGGCGACGAGGATTGTTGAAATGAATTCACACCAAAATTCAGTGGCGACGAGGATGTTTGAATGTAACTCACACCAATATAACAGAACGCAAATATAACTAAAAAAGAGAAGAAATTAAAATGTTGCATTAGGAATTGTATGTGTATATAAGAGTTCAGTCACTCAGGGGAATGGTATCGATCTACTTCTATTGCATGCTAGAAAGAAAAGCGAGAAAAGAAAGAAAAGACAGGAAGTGTCCTGTTTTTACACCATCTTAGCGCCACCTAACGGCGTCTTGGCGAATCTGACAAAGACATGTGGGGATGATCCATACCTTTTCCTTTGATTTTGAATCTAGAGCTGTTCTTTTCCAGGCCATGTCTTTTGCAAGAAATTCGTTGAGGTAGCTGCCGAAATGTCTTCAGAGGTTAACGTCGAGTATTAATCGTCAGTCAAACTAGCCTCGCTAGCTATTGCGATACGTGCTTCTAGTTAGACCAAAAATCAGTGGCAAACAAAATTTACATATGTAAATGATAGGTCGTCATTGATAGTAGAGGTGAAAGAAATGGAATAAATTTCAACATGGTGATATTTTCATCAGTTTTATATGTAACTAAGTAACAAAGGAGAGAAAACACATTAGTGTAAAATTAGAAGACATTAAAAGTTAGCAATTGTGTGTGTACGTGTGTGTGTGTGTGTGTGTGTGTGTGTGTGTGTGTGAGAGAGAGAGAGAGAGAGAGAGAGAGATAAAGAAAGACAGAGCGAGAGTGAATGTTTAGTTATTAATGTAAAAAATATACCCATATCCAGGACAAGGTCTCGTGTTGGTGTTTGAAAAACGGAAAAAAGAAAACAAGACTATCACGTTTTTATAGCTTTTTAACAGTGCCACCTAACGATGTCTTAGCGAATCCAAGTGAGGGTAACCCAACAATATAGCCGATCAGATGTATACAAGTATTTGATGTAGGTCAGTGTAAAAGTGACTTTCAACGAAGTTCGAACATTCGGTTTTACCTAATTGAATACTATATATATATATGTATGTATGTATGTATGTATGTATGTATGTGTGTGCGTGTGTGTGTGTGTGTGTGTAGAAATTGTTCAGATGTTCTGTATCGTTTAGCGATTTCGGCTATTCTTTAAGGCTAAAAATAATGGAAGGACAATTAATAAAAAAGAAAAAACACAATACTCAATAACATCAACTATGAACACGGCCACAATGCGCTCCGTGTTTGGAAAAATAAAACATTCCTATAACTCTAGATACATGCATAAAAATTCATACATTCATTTAGAAGAAAAAGAAAATTCTCCTTGATAATGGCTAAAAGAATAGCAGAAAGCGCTCAGATATGCAGAACATTTGGACAATTTCTACATACAGTGTAACCCGGATATAAGAGAGTTGTCGGGACCGGAGAAGTACCTTATATCCGGGTTTCTCTTATATCCGGGTTTGGTCTATTATATATACATTAACAGACTCTAATTTGGAAACCAGAGAAAATCGCTCTTATATCCGGGTTTCTCTTATATCCGGGTTACACTGTACTTTATGTCCATAAAATAAAAATGAACACAAGAAAAATTAAATAAAAAAATTTAACCACAGTACCTTGTCAGTGATCTGTTGTAAGAATCACTGAAAAACCCTTTGAGTCATTCAGCTAAAAGAGAACAGATTAAAATCGTTTTGTGTCAGCTCCACTATGTCTTTCCAATAGATGACAGGGAACAGTAAAGAGGAAAACTAGACCAGAAGGTTACAGCAGCAAGGGGGATCATGATTTCAACTTAGAACTAAATATATTCTTATTGTTCATAGTAGAGTCCAATAGTGTTATAAAAACCTCGGAGTATTCCAGTAAGATATATTTAATCATTTCTAAGATACAATGGTTCAAAGCTTAATCTAACAATTGGACAATTTTGTTCTTGCATCCGGTATATATATATATATATATATATATATATATATATATATATATAGTGTGTAACCCGGATATAAGAGACTCGGATATAAGAGACCCGGATATAAGAGAAACCCGGATATAAGATAGATTTTCTCTGGTCCCAAATTAGAGTCTGTGTTAATGTATATAAAATAGACCAAACCCGGATATAAGAGAAACCCGGATATAAGATACTTCTTCTCCGGTCCCGACAACTCTCTTATATCCGGGTTACACTATATATATATATATGGTAACCCAAAAAAAACGGGAATTTTTTAAGTGCGTATTGCCAGACATGAACAAGTGGCAACACTGCGAGACAGTGACCTTGAGCAAGTAAACATTTCGCCATTTTAGTAACGAGAATGAAATTCACAGTATCCCAGCTGAGATGTTGCAGCAGTCAATGAGGAATCTCAACAGCACATTTCAAGAATGCATTCGTACAGGAGGACGCCATCTACAGGACGTAATTTAAAAAAAAAGAAAATTCCATCATTGTTTCTTAAATGGCATGTTTTAAGGTTTCAATTACTATGAATTAAATATTTTTCTTCCATCACTCTTGGTTTTATTGGATTGTTAAAAAGTTTCCGTATTTTTGAGTCACCCTATATATATATACAGTGTAACCCGGATATAAGAGAAACCCGGATATAAAAGAAATCCGGATATAAGATAGATTTTCTCTGGTCCCAAATTAGAGCCTGTGTTAATGTATATAAAATAGACCAAACCCGGATATAAGAGAAACCCGGATATAAGATACTTCTTCTCCGGTCCCGACAACTCTCTTATATCCGGGTTACACGGTATATATAAGTCTTTGGAAATTAATGTAGCAAACTGTCTCAGAAAGACTGAAAAAACAGGTGCGTCATACATTAGGAACAGCACAAACCAAGAACAGCCCTGGAAAACAATTCACAAAATATTATTGTTGTGGTGGGATCCACCTAATCTGTATAGGTGACTACCAACTATATAAATAATGGTTGATACCGGAAGACGAGGGGAAAGGGAATCACGAGATCCAACTGATTGTGTCGCGAACCGGACGAGGTGGGAGCCTTCTGGAAGGAAGATGCCCGGAAAAATTTCCCGTCCCTGAGAAGTGTGCACTCGTGCGAGGGGGAGGCCCGCCGTAGACCCCGAGCCGAAAGCTCCTTCTATCATGAATGTCGTCGCGCTCTGAAATGCCTCTTACGGGCGTCGGAAGGCCTCTCCAACGTCCAGGCTTTGTCTCGTAGGGCATTGTATCAAGTGTTAGTTCGGGGGTCCGTTCAAGATGCTCTGATTAGCGAGCTCGGTCTTACGAAGCAGCAGGCTCGCTCAATATGGCCTTGGGCGCCAGGGTTGAAATGCCTCAATAACGACGAGGCATCACTCACCTGGCAGGTGATTCGTGGAGCCCTCTGGGTCGGCAAAAGACTTTGTGCAGCGGGCTTGGAGAATTCTCCAAACTGCCGCCGCTGTGTTGGGGAAGTCGAGACCATTGGTCACGCCTTCTTTCAGTGCAGAGTGGTAGTGCCGTTGTGCAGGTTTGTTGAAGGCCTCATGGTTCGCGTCTTGCGGAGAAAGACCTTTGTCCTGGATGTCGTTTCTGTTTGTAGCAATGTGGTACCGCAGATGTCGAGGGCTGAGAATTATGTGTTCTGTTGCTTACTAGGCGTTATGAGAGTCGTGATTTGGACGACGCGTCAGAAGGAATTCTATGGTGGCGAGAAGTTTGTTTCTTCCGAACTGATCTTGTTCTTTAGGCATCTGCTTAAAGTCAAGATTAGGACGGAAAGGCGGCGACTCACATCATCTGAATTTGGCGAAAGGTGGGTGAGTCTTGCGCGTTTGTGCCGTGTGAAAGGGGCTGACCTTGAGTGGCATTTTGATGCCGGTTAGGCATAGGATATTGTTTACCTGGGTTGAACTTGGGCAACCCATCCATGCTTAGGCTAGATTAGGTTTTTTGGTGTTTTATTTTTAGTTTCTTAGGATTATGTAAACTTAGCTAAGGTATGTTTGCTCATTGGCCCCTTTTTTTCTGTCCCCTTTTCTTTTCCTTTAGTTTAACTCCCCATCCCTCCCCTCTTTAGGTGCTCAGTGATTTCAGTTCTCTGGATGATGCGGGACGCCTTTCGTTTTCGTGTGTGTGATCTTTTTCGTATGTTTGTGTGTGAATCAGTGCGTGTTTGTGTGAGTGGTTGGGATGGATAAATGTGTATTTTATATTGTCAAAGTCCCGTGTCGATTTCGCCCAGTTAATTGATTTTACTGGCACATTTAGGATTTGTGGGGGGTTTTTAATTACTAACAAGATTTTGTTTAGTTTCTTGTACATATTTGTATTCATACTGTATATATTCATTGGGGATTATTTTATTTAATTTTTATGCCCGCCCCCCAACAGACTTTATTGTACATATGGGGTTATTTAGGATTTTCATAGAGACAATGAGGTATTTTGGTGGTTGTAGAATGAATGGTATGTATGAATGTGGTGTTTTGGTGAAAGGAATATTGTTTTGTATGCTTGGGTCAGTGCGTGCGACTAGCTAAGTTTAATTTTAAGACAAGCGATGACCTTCCTTTCCCAACCCCCATTTTTGGCTTTGTGCCACATTTACTGTGTATTTTGTACAGTATTAAATATTATCACGAGATCCAACTAGAGACTCTGATCGACTGCGACTAGTCAACACATTCTCCAGGAACGTCTTCCCAGAAATATACAGAAATACTATATGTACTTATTGTGTACACTTTCTTGTTATAATACATTCTTGTTCTAAGTACATTTTGTGTTGCATTATTATTCCATGAAATAGGCGAGATTCAACATTGAGTCAAGACTCAACAATTATGAAACTTAAAGTTCAGACAGGCCAAACAAAACCGGATCACGGGTGTAACTGTGTCAGTGGATTACAGAATAAATTTGAACCCAACTAACAAATTGAAAAATACTAGGACCTTGCCCAGGAATTAAGAAAGTTTCTTTAGGATCGTGTCCATAATAGTAGACACACTGGAATCATGCCAAAATATAGAAATTTACTTGTAAAATAAAGAAGAATATAAATCAAGACTTTATCTGTAAGGTATCATTATAGATATCATCTTGGTATAATGTCTTGCTCAAAATATTACTTTGAATACCTAATAAAAATTAAGCTGGATAACGAGAAAATGTTCCTTTAAAAATAAAACTTAGTTGATAAAGTCGAAAATTTCTTTGTTAAAGGGATACAGTGAAAATTGTCTAGTAATGGTTATAGGTTCTGATTTGTCAGCAGTTGAGGTCAAAGGTAACAGAAGCGAATAATAGTGTTGTTGAGGAAAGCCGAATGAGGAAGTTTGGTTTGGTTTGGTTTGGTTTGGTTTGGTTTGTTTAACGGCTAATTAACCTCAATGGGTTATTTAATGCCAACAACTTTTTTTCCTGGTAATATTTTGTTTTGTCAAAAATCTATTTCTAGTAATATTTTTTTTCCCTCAAAAATGTATAGATGGTAATATTATTTTAAAACATGTATTGCTGGTAATATTTTTTTTCAAAAATATATTGCTGGTAATAGTTTTTTTTCTTCAAAAATTTATTTCTGGTAATAATTTTTTACAAAGTATTTCTGGTATTAAAATTTTTTTTTTACACCTTTATAATGCTTTTTACCTCAGTTTTGGGGTTAACTATTTGCCCATAGCTAGAACCCTAACAGGTGCTACCCACCCACCCCGGGGTCAGGGTGAACCTGGGAACACCAGCAATTAAGAGATGGTTACATGCTCCTCAAAACCTCCTGATCAGAGGCCTTGCTGTTGGACGTAGTTTATCGTCTAACCCTGGACGCGGATGTAGTTTATCGTCATACCGAGGACGGAGGAATTTTGTCAGCAGCGATGTGACGAAGGGTTGGTCGGCGTCTCTTTGAAGTTAATTTCAGAACAAATTGTTAGTTTTCAGTTTCGGTTATGTTCTGAGTTTTAGATTGGCCACTTTTGACTATTCTTTTTGCTCTCAGCTGCAAATATTAAGATCTCATCCCATGTTTCTTATAGTGGTCCGAAGTTGTGTTTTTTTTTAGGAGCACTAGTCCCCAAAGAAGATTATGGTCGGGTTCGAAAAGATATCAGTGTGTTTGATTTCGTTACCAACTTTCTTGAATTGAATTTCAGATGACTCGATCTTAAAACATTGTCCGTGGGGCAAAATTATCAGTAACAGTATCCTACACATTCGCATCTGTTTTCTAGAAATAGGCACAAACAAGTCCGTAAACTTCTTTGAAGTCGTTGTTATTGCTTTTAGAAGACGGGGTGTGTTTTACGGCGTACAGCAAAGTTGTCGAGGAGCGCCCAGCCATTTTCGGCCTCTCAGATAAACGTGTGCGTAATCTGGGACATTTTGAAGAAAAAAAATATATCTGATTCTCAGAGCCGGGTTAATATAAATAGTTATATGGGTTAGAGAACATTTTGGGCCCCGAGCTCGCAAGAAAATTAATACAAATTAAAAATACATTAATATTGGTCTACACAGAGAATAATGCTGAGATTCCATTTCATTTTAGTAACCCTCATTTCAATTTTAAAACATTTTCTTGAATTTCATTGGTTGTTAAATAAAAATAAGCTTCGAGAAATTTCCATAACAAAACAGTCAAAATTTGTGCAAAAATAGGCTCAACTGACATAAAAAAAAATATTTCGCAAATTTATCCCTAATTTAAATGTTTCAAGAAATCTTATTTGCTAAAAAAAATAAAAAATACAACATTCGCCCACGCAATTCTCAGAAAAATTTGCAACAAGCTAGCAAGCCGCTGGAGCCGATTTTGTTGTTAAAAAAAACTATAAATAGAAATAGCAAATAAATTTTCGTCGTGTTTTGAGACTCACACACGCAAAGATACACACGGGAATTATGTGTCAAAATTGCCTCCAAAGAAACAAACTTTCTTTATGAGAGATTGGAAAAATTCATACAACAAACTTTTTCACTTAATATCTTTCATGGAAAAATCTTTTGTCTAAGTTAAATTCAACCTTTCAATCAAAGGCAGACAACATTTTAGACATTGAACATTTCTGAAACAGCAAAGAATTTTTATTCTATACCTTTGCACACATCATTACAAACAAAGAAATTGTATATATAAAATTTAATCCGTTGTTTCAAACATGTATTTTTTGTCGTGATTGAATATCGTTACCATTTGGCCATTTCTTATAATTTATGTTTGTGGATATTGCATATTTTATTTGCGGCACAATCTTAAATATTCACGCATCCATATTAGATCCACTACACCATCATCGATCTCAAAAACAAAGGTGAAACCCAAAGAATAAGAAATGCATTTAATAACAATTATAATATTCTGAATTTTGATAAAAACGTTGTTTTATGGCTTTTCTTCATATTGCACTTATAGGAATTACCGGGTGTAACAGCAAAAATGTCCAAATTGTGTAACAGCATAACTGTCCATCCCACAAAATTTTTAATATTTAAAAAAACCACTAAACTGAGTTTTTTCCAGGTTTTCAGATAATACTTTTAGCCATCTTGACACCATTTGTCGTAAGAATCACTGAAAAACCCTTTGAGTTATTCAGCTAAGAAGAGAGCAAGTTAAAATTGTTTTGTGTCAGACCGACTGTCTTCCCAACTGAGCAATGGTGAGACAAAAAAGATCATTTAGGCCTTCAGTAATGGTACCAACATTCATACTCCGGCTTCCATCTTCAAAGTCCATTCAAGAATGGTGAACAAGTTTAAAAAAGAGGGAACATTAGAGAGGAAAACTGGATCAGAAGGTCACAACAGCAAGAAGGATCATCATTTCAACTTAGAGCTAAAGAGAACAATTAAAAAAGATCCAACTCAATTCATAAAAACGTTTGGCACGTGAGAGAGGAGTTTCAGCTATGACAGTCCAAAGAGTAGTGGAAAAAAGACTTGAAAATGAAATCGTACGTGAAACCTGTGAGGCAACTTGTTACTCAAGGACAGGAAGTTAGAAGGTTAGAGAGGATGAAGATCATCTTGAATAAGTTGGAAAATGATCCTGGAAATATATATATATATATATATATATATATATATATAAACTTTACTTCAATACTTCATGAGCTTCCGATCCTTAGCTATGATTAGTTAATGATGAACACATCATTTTTGTTTATGATCGATTTCACCACGATTCTTCTGTTAAGTTTGAAGAGTAATTATACATTCTTATTGCTCAAAGTAGAGTCCAAAAGTGTTATAAAAACCTCGGCGAATTCCAGTAAGATATCTTTAATAATTTCTAAGATACAACGGTTCAAAGCTTAATCTAACAAATGGACAAATTTGCTTTTACACGATTTGGACAATTCTGCTGTTACACCCGGTATTTTTCAACCAATAAAATCCCATCAGAATGTTTGTTCTGCTAAACAATAATTACTAGGGCAAATACCGCCAAAATATTTGGTGGACGTAGTTGTAGACCTACCAGGTGTTATTTTTTAACCATTTAGAACATATCAATAATAACTCCCTTCACCACTCCTGTAAATTTGAGAAAAAGCTTTTCGTGAGTCAACGTGAAATTATTTTGAAATTAATTATTTTGAAATTTTCAATGAAAATATTGTATTAAAAAAACGCACTTATATGTGAAATTAGATTTTGGATCCCTTTACGGATATAAAAATAGAAACATATTGCTTCTCGAGGTTCAAAAACAATTTAAAAGATAATGTTGTTGTCATTGTTAAATGTTTGGAATCCCGACACTCAGATAAAAAACAAAAATCTGGGTAAACGGATCCCAACACACTCACTAAAATGCAGAATCATGATTTCCTTCGCACTTTATTTCCTGTAAATTCCTCAATTATGTCATTAAAATCAACGAACCTTTTTTCAAGAAATCATGTTTCAAGATCTTATTAGAGGTACAAAATTTCATCAATGCAATAAAAGTTTACCGGCGTCAATATATTATTGATACCCATGTATTTTCTTCCTTTTTTGTCGATCGAGTTTTGACGGGTATGTAGCGATAACCGATTAGGTAATTTTATATTCTTCATTTTCTTTTTCTTTACGTATTAAAGTTTTATTGTTCCTTTTAATTATGTTTGTATATTGCATGAATCATTTTTATCTTTTTAATCTGGAAATGTTTGTGTCTGGCAAATATGAGGACTATTGATCCGAGAGAGAAAAAATTTCAAAACTATTCGTTTTTATGGAAGCCTAAGGGGAACAAACACTTTTGTGCAAAAAAGAAAAATCACCATATTCAGATAAAAACCAACTGTGTTTTGTTCAACTCAATTAAGAGAATATTCACAAATAGATGAAATGGTTAATCAGATCCTTTATTCCCATGTTAATTTATCTGAGCTCACGAAAGAAGGAATCAAATACAGTGTAACCCGGATATAAGAGAGTTGTCGGGACCGGAGAATAAGTCTGTTATATACGGGTTTCTCTTATATCCGGGTTTGGTCTATTATACCGTGTAACCCAGATATAAGAGAGATTTTATCTGGTGGCAAATTACAGCCTGTGTTAATGTATATATAATAGACCTAACCCGGATATAAGAGACTTCTCCGGTCCCGACAACTCTCTTATATCCGGGTTACACTGTATATACATTAACACAGGCTCTAATTTGGGACCAGAGATAATCTCTCTTATATCCGGGTCTCTTATATCCTGGTTACACTGTATTACAATTCCCTCAATCTAAGAAATTTGGCATTGTCTGTTCAGCCAAATGTTTCATCGTCTCACCTAAAAGCCAGGTCTCTTATGTCAAGAGACCTGACAGCAATAAGTCACTGAAGTACATCGAGTGTTGATATGAATGTTTGACTACCCCTTTTTTTTTTTTTTAGGCATATTAACATTGAATTAATGTTATTTCGCAAGATGAGCAGGAGGTCATTCATTAAATCCAGTAGAGATTTTAATTAAAAGAAAAAAACTTGTAGTTCCAACGAATGATTTATTTTTATGGAAATATTTCGACTAGCAGTTGCCAGTCTTGGTTACTCCTTAATTTGAGTAAAAACAGTGCAAAGAAGCTCGAAACGCTTAAGAATTCAAATCAAGTAGTAATTTGATCCGGTCGGCGGTTGAGACGGGGTAAAAAAAAAAGTTAAATATTCTTCTCTTGCTGATAGATTTTTTTTTTTACTCCTGTAGCAGTGGAGACTTCTGGGGTTATTGGCCCTCGTTCGATGGCGTTCCTTCAGAGGATTGGCGCGATTGCGTCTTAATTAAGGGACGAGCCTCGCGAAACGGAGTGGCTCTTGCAGCGTGTCTCACTGGTTCGAGGTAATGCTTTCTCCATCATTGCGGGTGACAGAGGATAGAAAAAAAATTGTTTATACATAGTTACTTTGTTCTGGAATTGTCATCAATGTTCAACTGAACTTGTTTAGAAAAAATAAAATTTGAAGAAGAAATAAAATTTGAAGAAGAAATAAAATGAAGAAAAAATTTAAAAAATTTCTAGAGAGAGATATAGTGTCTCCTGTGCGTCAGTGTGAAGGGTGATGTCAAAGACCAAAATTTAAGTGAAAAATTAAATTCTCAATCAAATTTAAATTTTACCCGTATACGATCTTAAAGTAATATATTTAAATTACAATTTAATACACTAATAACACACAGGACTAAACTCCCGATTTCTTTCTCGGCTTCTTCAAAGGAAATCAACAACAAACCCACTCAATGAAGCAGACGATCTTATAAACAACTATACCGTTAGTGTTCACAGATTAAATATTTATTTCAACAAATCATAATTACATGCATATTGGTCCATATGCTAAGTGGGTAACAAACAAAAATGAACAAAAGGATTTTTACTTATAAAACATTCAAAACAATGTTGTCAGCAAGCAGACAACGCAAACATCTTTCAACTTTTTCTTTATAACAAACAATATTGTTAAAGCATTTTCTTTTTTTTACAATCAATTCAATTTCTTTTGTGTTTCTTCTTTCTTCAAATATTTTCTTTGCTTTCTTTGAAACTCTTTTTCACTTCCTCTGGAGCTGAAAGAGTAAATTGTAAAACACAAATCCTAACCTAGTCTAGGATCTTAAAATCTTATTCCATGAAGAATATCTTTCAAAATATTTTGAAATTTTAGCTTTGGAATTCTTTTAAATCTTATTTTAAAATAAAGAACGTGAATAGGGGCAGAATTCCCCGCATCGAATGACTCTGCCAAACAAATAGAAACGTTGATTCTCCGAATCAACAAACAAATAAATCAAATGAAATAATTCCCCTTCTAGGGAATAAAATTACTTCTTTTAGCTTCGGAATTCTACCGAAGCTAAGCAAATCTTTTCTTCCAAATTTCACAAATCTTAGCTACGGAATTCTACCGAAGCCAATAAAATCTTCTCTTCTAAAATTTCACATATTTAAACAAAACTTAGCTACGGAATTCTACCGAAGCTGAACAAATCTTCTCTTCAAAGTTTTTCAAATATAAACAAATCTTAGCTACGGATTTCTACCAAAGCCAATTAAATTTTCCAATAAAGCCCTTCGATGCGAAAACTCACACTCCCCTGTTCCCATCCATAAATAAAATCAGTAATATAGCTATTAAAAGCTAAATAAATATTAATTCTATAATCTTTAAAGGAAAATAATTCGATACTGTACTTCGAATTATTTAAGGTAACACTAATATACGTGGCAAACTAGAGTAGTTCACCACGGAGCCAGAATAAACACGCCTTTATCGTCCGAAGATAAAATTCTAACTGAAGACAAAATCTGATACAAAGGACTCGCTTTCAGCTTCCAAATTCCATGACAAAGCGCGGCAACAAATTTACCGATTGCCTCGTCCATTGACGCCACCGACTCAAGACATCAAAAGAACATATCTCACCACCGAAGTCATTGAATGATCTCTTCTCACACTTACATTTCTTCCAATAAAAATTTCCAAAATACACTCAAAACATCAATAGAACATATCTCACCACCGAAGTCATTGAAAGATGTCTTCTCACACTTATGTTAAATTTCTTTCAATAGAAATTTCCAAACTTGCTTTGTTTCAATAAACTTGTAATAAAAATTTTTATAAAAAAATCATGATAAAGGAAAACAGAGTTGATGACGTTTACAACGTAATACAGTGTAACCCGGATATAAGAGAAACCCGTATATAAGAGAGGTTTCCTCTGGTCCCAAATTAGAGCCATACTTACCTAAACAAAATAGTCCAAACCCTGATATAAGAGAAACCCGGATATAAGATACTTCTTCTCCGGTCCCGACAACTCTCTTATATCCGGGTTACACTGTAATAGCAAGTTGAGGCGTAAAAAAAAAAAGATTTTTCTTTTTAACTCTATAAATTGCCTTTATTAATTGACGGGATGGAGTTATGCTGCATCTGTCCTATTGCAGGCATTTTTTTGTAGCTGCTATTTACCATTTGTTCAGCTACGTTTCTTTGATTGAAATCGTTGGAACTACAAGATTTTTCTTTTATTTATGCAACTACCAACGGAGACAAGCATCCTAACTCCAATAGAGATTGTTAGATGCAAAAAGAAGTTTACATATAAAACTGAACTTTTAATCCTGACAGGAAATATAACCAGCCATTCTCGTGGATATGTTTTTATATTTACTTTTGTAGAATGGAATAGATTCTTGGAGCAGTATCGGGTTTAGTAACTGAAGATTCATTTTGACTTGCTGAAAAGTCCATTCCATATCTAACATGCCACTTTGCCTTTGTCAACCTAGAACGATGGTCGGGAAACGGGAGTGAGCTCCTAATGTCACAGCATCATATATAAATGGGTGTGGTTCTCCAGGATCCCAATTCGTCATGCGTAAACGGATGAGTGGTGGCGGGGTGATTTTAGATATTGATATGGGAGTTTATTTCTTTGCTTTTGATATTTTCCGACTCTCTCTCTCTCTCTCTCTCTCTCTCTTTCTCCCTGTCGTCACCACCCCCATCTCAGAGAGTAAGTGTATAGCGGGTTTGTTTGCGTACCTCGCAAGACTTGAAGGCTCTTGTTAGGCTGTGGTTTTTCTGTTACTGCTTTAGAGGAAATCAAACGGTGCGAATACGCTCGTCGGAATTATTGATCAACATCAGAGTATCATTAAAGCAATTTTACTTCTTGGCGAATAGACGGAAGAACTTTAGGACTTGCTTTGTATTGATGTTCTATGGCTTCATTGTCATTTTTTCAGGTCTCTGTACTTGTCATGAAAGTTACTGACAATGGTTCTCCTTTTTTGAGTTTTCAAAATATTCTTTTAAAAACCAAAATTGCTTGCATCTTTACTCTCAAACTGTAGTTTAAACATCGTTATTCCTTTCAGGGAAGAGACGACTATATATGAATAGATAATAAATTTAAATACAACAGCCATCAACAAAACAATCGCTTATTTATAAAGATTTCAAAAGACCAGGTTGGAAATAATAAAATATGTATTTTTAATTTAATTTTCAATAGCTGAATATGCAAATTCGTTATCTCCATTAAGAACCATTCAGTTCAGTTTGTCAAAATATAAGAAGACTAAAGCTGAATAGGGTTGTGAAAGTTCATTTATAAAAACAAATTCAACTTTAAACAAGTAGCGAACAGTGCAATTTATATTTTTGAAGCAAAGTTTTCGTGTGTATAAGTTGATATTTTGTATACATTTTAAAGAATAAATTCTTCGTATTTGAAATGCATGGGTTTTAACATTTTTTTTCTTTATATAATTTTTGTTCGTGGAAAAGAGAATTCGCTGGAAAAGCTGATAAGTTCACACAGATATGAATATTCCAACACATACTTTAATCAAAACCACTGTATATATATATATATATATATATATATATATATATATATATATATATATATATATATATATATATATATATTGCAAAAACATTTAAAAAAACTAAATATATACATATATGAAGAAATATAGTTTTAAGGTGTGCTTTATTTATGGGATAAAGTGCTCAATATCAGAGATAGAGCGTATGTAAATATAAATATAAAAGTGAACATTGAAGTCAACACTCAGAGGCGACAGGCTGTTTCATGCTGGACGCAATTGCGTCCAGCATGAAACTGCCTGTCGCCTCTGAGTGTTGACTTCAATGTTCACTTATATATATATATATATATATATATATATATATATATGTAATTATTTCACTAGATTTTCACTAGATTTTAATTTCTCAGTTATAATTCTAAATGTAATATATAAAAAATCAAATTATTAATTCCACTAAGTTTCATAAAAAAGCGTAAAGAATAAAAACTTATATTCTTAAACTATTGGTTATATAATCAAGGTTAAAGGCTTAAGATAAATGATTTAATATTTAAAAGGTAAAGATAAATTATTGTTAAGCATAGATACCAGTCTTTTGACTATTGCATCACTGGTGTCCGTATTTCTTTAAAAAAATTAAAAATTTTCACACGATTTTGAAGTTAGGGATGAAAGTAGACAACTCCTGTTTTTGATCTATGACATCACAGGTTACCGTGCGTAAATAAATGTTATTTTCACTGTGTTTTAAGCAAAAGGTTACCATTACTTTACATTTACAAACTCTAGTTAATTAATCCTTAAATTTACTAATTTACTTTAGAACACGTCTATTTTAACAAATATTGGAATTTTAAGAGATTTTCAAGTTTGTTGTTTATTTTTCGTCTATAATGACGGTTCGATGAGTGTCGGATGAATGTGCCAATGTTTTATCACTATGCGTAAAAAAAACTTTATTTACACACGGAAATTTATTTTTCTTTTTATACGGATTAGATACCAGTTATTTACCTTTCGAATAAAACCAAAATTTAATTTCAAAAACATTTAATAAAATGATTTAAATGCGTTTTTCTAATTTTTTTTAGAAATCTGTAGCGATATACTTTTTTTTGTTTCTCGGTCAATTGATTTTCTCTATGCATTTTGTTTTTATAGATTTTCTATTTTCTCTATTGCCAAAATATTTTTAAAACTAAAAAAATGTATTGACTTTTATTCAACATAATCTCTTTCCTTTTCTTTTCAATGAATTCAGTCGGGAGGAATCACATAGAATTGACACTATACAGTGAAATTTTAAGTTGGCTAGGTACTCTCAAAATTGAATAATTCAAAATTCCATTAGCTCCGTATTAAAAAATGTTTTTCCTGCTAGGATGTAAATAATAATTTTTTCAGTTCAGATTAATTAAACTTTAAATCAGCTAATTTTTTTTCAAATAACGTTTCAGAGATGTTAAGTATTATTTTTTAAAGATTTGAAAAAATTAGAATTATTCTCTGTTGAGAGAGTTTATGGACAAAAAAAGAAGAAACATTTTTTTTAGATACCTATCTAAAAAGAATGCGTTGTTTTTGTTAATGTTAGAAAACGGGGGAAAATCCAATATTAAAAGTAAAACATTTTATTAAAAATGGAAATAAAGAAACTAAATTGTGATGTTTTAATTTGTTTTAATTGCATCTGTTTCGTTTCATTTTTTCCATTTCAAATTTTAATTTTCCTTCGGGTTCTCGTTATTGTTGCAACATAATTTAAAAGAAATTCATGACTCGTCTGACAATGGAGTGTTCAGCGTTAGATCAAATTTTCAAGCAAATTATTGAATCAGAACGTATGGTGGAAAAAGAGCGAATGCTTTTACATCAGGGTAAAGAATATTCTTTCTTTTAATGGGTAATGTTTCATTTATAATTACAAAAGATTTTTAATGAATTTGTTTTTTAAACTACGGAGAATAAAAATAAACAGAAACACTATAATTTTTCTCATTTCATCCTCAAAAGTTTTTAAAATGCCTTCAAGATTAAGAAGAATGAAGACATTTTTTCTTTTTTTTTTCCTTAACATATAGAATATTTGACTACATTTCCAATTGAATTCATTAAAAAAAATGTTTAGTAAATAAAAAAAAAACATGAAAATATGTTTTATGGCTGTTAACTACAAATTTTCAAAGGAAATTCTACTTTGTGTAGTAAAAATAAAAAGCCAAGTTGAAATTTTTAAAGCCAGACAAAGCCAAATAATCATGAGATTTTAATTTATTTAACATTGTGGGTTTTTTTTTTAGGCTTTTTAAACCACTTTCAATTTTAACTTTTTAGTTTTTAAACGTTTGGTAGAGATGTTTTTTTTTACCTGTAAATTCGGAAATTTAGTTTTAGTAGTCAAAAAATGTCTGATTCTCTGGTAGTGTATTCTTTTTAAAATTTTAATACTTTATGATTTAAAACCCTTTTAGATAAATTTCATGAAATTTAAATTTTTTTAATTGAAATTTTTTTAGCTAACTTATTAATTAAATCTAATGATAGAATAATAACTTTTATTAATTATTCATTTTTTAGTATGTGTATCAAACCTTTTTTTGTTTGTTAACAGAACTTATAAAAGTTAAAAGAAACATGAAGAGAGTCGAGCATGTGAAAGACAAGGAAAAAACGGTCATTTATTTATTTATGATAGAGAATTATGAAAGAAATTTCTTCCTTTTAATAGGCTGCTGAAATTTGGCATAGATTCACAAAAGAATCATTATAACTTTTTTTAACAATAAATTTCTGGGAGCCCTTCCCTTCTGGATTAAAGAAAGTATATGATGATAAAAAGAGCCGAAATCTCCCATAATTCAGGATCATGACTTAGGATAAAAAAAAAGTGTAGCAGCTGTAAAATACTGTTTAGTGTTTCTGTTTATTATATATTTTAGCTTGGAAAAAAGCCAAAGATGCCAAATTAATGGGAAAAAAGCCAGATTTACAGAAATTTAGTGTCAAAAAAGCCAATCTGGCAACCCTGGACCCAACATCCCATTAGCTTTAGGGATTGAGCAACAGAAAAAAAATAATACTGATAGTTTGGACAGACTCCATTCATCTGGAGATTACCATTTTGAAAGAAATACATCATTGATTTTGGCAATGATTCACAAGAAGAAGTAACAAAAAAAGAAAAGAATAATTGTGTTCGCACTATAAATGTTAATCAATAAAAAAATATATGTAGAGTTCTAACAAAAAAAATCTATTCCAAGTGGATGTTAACAGTTTTGTTTTAATGTGAGAATACATATTTGTATGCAATTTACTTCCAAAAATTGCCCAGTTCCACCTGTGTTTGCTGCAGGCATTAGGTCATGTTCCTGAACTGACCTCTTTTTCAGTGTGATGGGGTTGTAGATTTCAGACTTCTATACCTAAAAAGTAAAAACTATATAGATCCTTAGTTTAATTCAGCACAACTGAAATTTAGTTTCAGAAGGTGAAATAAAAATGGAGACCTTTTTTTATCAACAGATGTGGAAATTTAGAGGTCAATTACAAATTTGTAATAACATTAAGTTATAAGTGAAATAAAAATCTAGATATCTATTCAGTCTAGAAAAGAAATCATCGAAAAATGTCTTACTGTAGAGAGGAAAATAAAAGTATTCTTTTAAATAAAATAAATGAAAATACGAATTCATGGTTATGCGTGTTCCTTTATGTTACCGTTATCAGAAATAACACTGGTAAGTTTTTATGAAATGATTTCTTAATTACAAAATTAATATATATCCCAACAATAAACTAGGGAACACTTATTTCGTACATTACCATCATAGTAATGGTCATTCTCTTGTGTGTGTATATTATATACAGTGTGGTGCATAATTATAAGGCCAGTTGAATTTTATCTTTAAACTTTAGCAATTGAGCTACTTTTTAAATATTTTATATATTATTATATAGTATTAATAATCTGAAAGTTTCAAATAATTACTATGAGTAGAAAATCAGTTATTGTAACATTATTCAAAGACTCAAAAAACAATTGGTGCATAATTATAAGGCCATTTTTAAAAAAGAGCACTGCAAGTTAAAATAATTTAAATCAAAAATCACTTAAAATTTTATAAATTATTATTAACTCACCAGCATTTGTGCATAACAAAATTGACATAAACTATGCCTTTGGGTACAAAATTAAATGAGTTTGAAAAAGGTCAAATAATCACACTCAAAAATGAAAATTTGAGTAGTAAAGAAATTGCCATTCAAAAATGGTTATTAACAACTTTTTATCAAATCTGGAAGAATATGGAGCCAGGTAAAGAGCCAGAAGAAGCAAGAAATTAAGTGACAGGAATATCAGAGCAATCAAAAACGAATCAAGCAATGACGTCAGATCATGTTCCAAGATCAAGGCAACTCTGGAATTAGGTCTTTCATGCTGGACAGTTTGGAGAGAGCGTAACAGATCGTCTGGGTTCAGTTGTGACAAGCTTATGAACGCCCCATGTTTGATCGAGCACCATATGTCAGAGCGCTTCAATTGGGCCAAAGCTCACATGACTTGGGACAAGCAATGGGAAGGTGTGGCATTTTTTGATGAATAAAATTTAATTTGGACGGTCCGGATGGGTTATCTTATTATTGACATGACCTTTGAAAGGAGAAGTTGGTCTTTTCCAAGCGTGTGTAAGGAGGAAAGAGTGGTATGAATTGGACGGCATTCAGATTCAAAGTCAAAACTAAAACTGTTTTCAGTGACACAAGATTTGATGCTTTGGGTTATCAGAATTTGTTGTCTACTGCTCCCTTGCCTTATGGAAAAAAAAAATTGGGGGTCGAAATTGGGTGTTTCCTGTTTACAAAGCCAAGTCCACTATGGAGTGGTTTCAAGCTAACCTAATCGATGCTATGGAGTGGCATGCCAGATCACCTGATCTCAATCCTATTGGGAACCTTTGGGGGATATTGGTTAGACGAGTATACAAGAATGGGCATCAATTTAATAACAAGGGAGAGCTCAAAAGGGAAATTGTGAAAACTTGGGATTCAATTAACCAAAAAGACATTCAGAAGTTAATCTATTCTATGAAAAATAGAGGAATTGAAGTTATAGCCAATCACAGAAAACAAACTTCGATAAATTTCTATAAATTTTTAATGTTTGTCACTTTTGTAATAAACATTTTTTAATGGCCTTATAATTATGCACCAATCATTTTTCAAGTTTTTGAATAATGTTACAATAACTGATTTTCTACTCATAGTAATTATTTGAAACTTTCAGATTATTAATACTATATAATAATATGCAAAATATTAAAAAATTAGTCCAATTGCTAAAGGTTAAAGATAAAATTCAGCTGGCCTTATAAGTATGCATTGAACTCTGTGTGTGTATATATATATATATATATATATATATATGTATATGCGCATGCCAGAGTGGTTGGAAGGTTCACTTTCTGACCATGAGACCTGGGTATGAATCTCACCACAGTTGCTTTGTCAGGAGGGCAACTTTCTGATGTTATCAGCCTGAAAGGGGATGATCCCAGTGTGCAGCACCTTTGGAAAGTGACCGAAAACAATACCACGGGTTGACCCAAGCCTTGTGAGTGAAATTGGGTAGATGGAACACTTGGGGGGGGGGGCGTTGATAGCTGTGCTAGCATGAAGTCACAAGTGATCGTAACTGAGATATTGTTGATCATGCTAGATAACATGCTTTATCCCAGAAACTGTAACTAAGGTCTGCTCAGCATAGTTGCAGTATAAACCACAGGTTGGCTCTGTGGGTGTTGAACAAACACAAAAGTGTCTGAGAAAGAGTTTGCAGTAGGGATTGGCTAGCCACCCTGATAGATGGGTATCCTAGAATATGAGTGGCCAGCTATATATATGTGTGTGTATATTTAATATAAGTGTGTGTATATAATGTATATGTTTTTATATATATATTTATAATGTGTATATATATGTATGTGCATATATATATGTGTGTGTGTATGTGTATATATATATATATATATATATATCATATGTATATATGAAGTGTGTGAGTATATGCGTCTATAGGTGTGTGTATATATATATATATATGTGTATACATATGTAATATGTGTGTGCATATATGTATGTGTATACATAGATTTATGTGATTGTATATATATGTGTGTATGTATATAAATGTGTATATATATGTGTGTATGTATATATAAATGTGTACATATATATGTGTGTGTATATATAATGTATATCTATATGTGTGTGTGTATACATATATATGTGCCTGTGTATATAATGTATATCTGTATATATATATATATATATATATATATATATATATATATATAATGTATGTGTGTATGTATGTATATATGTATGTATGTATATATATATGTGTGTGTGTGTATAATGTATATGTGTGTGTATGTATATATATATATATATGTGTGTGTGTGTATATGTGTATGTATGTGTATATATATATATGTGTATGTATGTGTATATATATATATGGTTGTGTGTGTATAATGTGTGTGTGTGTATATAACATATATGTGTGTGTATATATATATATATATAATGTATATGTGTGTATATAATGTGTATATGTGTGTAATGTATATGTGTGTGTATATAATGTATATGTGTGTGTATATAATGTATATGTGCGTATATATATAATGTATATGTGTGTGTGTTTATATAATGTATGTGTGTCCATATATATATATGATGTATATGTGTATATATATATATAATGTATATGTGTATATATATATATAATGTATATGTGTATATATATATATAATGTATGTGTATATATATATATAATGTATATGTGTATATATATATAATGTATATGTGTATATATATATATAATGTATATGTGTATATATATATAATGTATATGTGTATATATATATATAATGTATATGTGTATATATATAATGTATATGTGTATATATATAATGTATATATATATATATAATGTATATGTATATGTATATAATGTATATATATATATAATGTATATATGTATATATATATATAATGTATATATGTATATATAATGTATATGTATATGTATATATAATGTATATGTATATATATATATAATGTATATATGTATATATATATATAATGTATATATGTATATATATATATAATGTATATATGTATATGTATATATATATATAATGTATATATGTATATGTATATATATATATATAATGTATATATGTATATGTATATATATATAATGTATATATGTATATGTATATATATATATATAATGTATATATGTATATGTATATATATATATATAATGTATATATGTATATGTATATATATATAATGTATATATGTATATGTATATATATATATATAATGTATATATGTATATGTATATATATATAATGTATATATGTATATGTATATATATATATATAATGTATATATGTATATGTATATATATATAATGTATATATGTATATGTATATATATATATATAATGTATATATGTATATGTATATATATATAATGTATATATGTATATATATATATAATGTATATATGTATATATATATATAATGTATATGTATATATGTATATATATAATGTATGTATATGTATATATATAATGTATGTATATGTATATATATATATAATGTATATATGTATATGTATATATATAATGTATGTGTATATATATATAATGTATATGTATATAATGTATATGTATATATATATATATAATGCATATATATATATATATAATGTATATGTATAATGTATATATATATATATATAATGTATATGTATATATGTATATATATATAATGTATATGTATATGTATGTATATATATATATAATGTATATGTATGTATATATATATATATAATGTATATGTATATATATATATAATGTATATATATATATAATGTATATGTATATATATAATGTATATATATATAATGTATATATATAATGTATATGTATGTATATATATATAATGTATATATATATAATGTATATGTATATATATAATGTATATGTATATATATAATGTATATGTATATATATAATGTATATGTATATA